>CAIGQZ010032409.1:10068539-10091559 GCA_903798205.1 Danio tinwini
TTTTTTTTTTCTAGTTCTGATCTAGAGATAACGTCCAATTCCGATCTAGTCTGAATCTCAGGCCCAATTTCCAATCACTTGATCGGATCTGGACATCCCTAATATTATGTACTGTAATCATGGCAAAGATAAAATAAATCAGTTATCAGAAATGACTTATTAAAACTATTATGTTTAGAAATGTGTTGAAAAAAAGAATTCTGTTGAAAAGAAATTGGTGAAATAAATATACAGCAGTATAATAACAATACTAATTCATAATTCTAACTGAATATATATATACAGTAGTCAACACTTGAAGGGGATCAAAAAAAATTCAAAGTTGTCCTAAGACAAGAATGAGCATTTCTTAATGTTTTAGGATGACTTTAAAGAAAGGTGATAATACACTTCAAATGTTGACTACTGTATGTACAGTCAAGTCCGAAATTATTCATACAAAATTCTGACTTAGTTGTATTCAACCAGCAAGTTTTTTTTTACCAGAAATGACAAAGGCTTCTCCCAAAAGAAAAGATTATGGATGATATACAAGTGGATTTTTATTTATTTATTTAGGGAAATATATATCTTAGAGTAAACATATTTCTTTAAGTCAGAATTAGCCAGGGGTATAAATAATTTCTTGATTATGACTTGATTATTTATATATCAGACTGAAAACTATTAAAATACCAGCAAATTAATCTAAATTTGGACATTTTAAATGTTCTGATGTCCTAAAAACAGACCATGATATCACCTAAGCATATTAAAGTACAACAAACAAAGAGTATTCAAATGAACACGTTGGTTGTAATTTTTTTTTTGTTTCAATGTAGAGAAGGTCATGAGATAGTGAGGCTTCACATGAAGATAGTGCCATCTAGAGCCATCCTTCAGACAGCGCTGAGTTAATAATGTATACTGTACAGCCATCAAACTGACACAGCCAGAACAGAGATGAGAAATCATATCTAGAACAAAGTTAAAATTATAAACCATCATCTAATACAGTGTTATTATTGAATGTAGGGCTGTGTAATATACAGTGCTCAGCAGAAATGAGCCATTTCTTAGTGAATATAGCCAAAACTTTGGTGCATTTCAACTAAACAGTTTTATTAAACAGATATATCCATTAAAATAAGAGTTTGCTCAGCTAACTTCTTTAGGAATAGAAAGTTTAAATACATTTAAATTAATATAAGGTATTGCAAAACAAAATACAACATTTCAACAACATTTTATATATTGTTAATGTGTCTCTTGAATTTTACTGTTTATTAAAACTTGTATTTATTATATTTCCCAACATATCAAATTGGGTGTCTTCATGTTAGCATTTTTGTAAGACGAGTTGCCATTTTGGCTTTGGTACTGACTAATCTAATGTATATATGCACAAATATATTATTGTAAAGCATCGAGTAGAAATTATTAATTCAAAAGAGAGGTCTGTGAGGGGTTACTCATTTATGCCGAGCACTGTATATTGTACGGATGAAATAAAAGGTCTGTTGTTTCATATTATACTCTATGGTGTTGCAAAATGCACTGCCTACAGTAACACTCTTTCATGATTTGGATGGAGAGAGAAACATGAATAACACCACAGTCAGTGCAAGATTTATAGTCAAATGTTTACATTAGGAATGTAATTATGCTGGGCATGTAATCATTCATTTTGGAAAGTATTATACTTAATTTATATTTATTTCATATTTTCTAAATCAAACATTTGTCCTGAAGTTGTAAATAAAGCATGAAATGGGTAAATTTATTTAATGTTTATTGTAAAATGTAAAATAAATAAAACAATTATATATATATATATGTCAGAATTATTAGCCCCCCTTTGAATTTTGCTCTTTTTTAAATATTTCACAAATTATGTTTAACAAAGCAAGGAAATTGTCACAGTATGTCTGATAATTTTTTGTCTTCTGGAGAAAGTCTTATTTGTTTATTTTTGGCTAGAATAAAAGCAGTTTTAAATTTTTTAAACACAATTTTAAGGACAAAATTATCAGCCCCTTTAAGTTAATTTTTTTTTCAGATTATCTACAGAACAAACCATCATTATACATTAACCTGCCTAATTACCCTAACCTGCCTAGTTAATCTAGTTAAGCCTTTTAATGTCACTTTAAGTTGTATAGAAGTGTCTTGAAAAATATCTAGTCAAATATTATTTACTGTCATCATGACAGATAAAATAAATCAGTTATTAGAAATGAGTTATTAAAACTATTATGTTTAGAAATGTGTTGAAAAATAAATTAAATTGGGGAAAAAAATAAACGGGGGCTAATAATTCAGTAAGTCTAATAATTCTGACTTCAACTATATATATATATATATATATATATAAACAATCCACTGATCAGAATCAGAATCAGAATCAGTTTTATTGCCAAGTGTGCTTCACACACACAAGGAATTTGTTTTGGCAACAGAAGCTTTCAGTGTACATAAAGTGACGAGTGACAACACAAAATTAAATACAAGAAAAGAAAAGGCAATAAACATTAAACAGAGATGCAGTTAGTCAAAAAGATCTGAATGTTGAATTGTATGTACAGATATGTTGTAAATATACAGGTTATAAGGTGCTGTGTACAAGTGCGTATGAGAAAGTATTGCACGTTTATTGCACAGTAGGGGAATATTTAACTGTTCATGAGGTAGATGGCCTGAGGAAAGAAACTTTTCCTGTGTCTATCTGTTTTTGTGCTTGGTGCTTTGTAGCGCCGACCAGACGGTAACAGTTCGAACAGGTAGTGTGCTGGGTGTGAGGCGTCCAGAGTGATTTTACGAGCCCTTTTACTCACTCTGTAGGAGTACAGTTCTTGAAGTGTGGGAAGGGTAGTGCCAGTGATTCGTTCAGCAGTCCGGACTATTCGCTGTAGTCTACGGAGGTCGGTTTTGGCAGCTGAGCTGAACCAGACGGTGATTGAAGCGCAGAGGATGGATTGGATGACAGCTGAGTAGAACTGTACGAGCAGCTCCTGTGGCAGGTTGAACTTTCTCAGCTGATGAAGGAAGTACAGTCTCTGCTGGGCTTTCTTTATAATGGAGTCTATGTGAATGTCCCACTTCAGATCCTGAGAGATGGTGGTGCCCAGGAACCTGAATGACTCTACTGCAGCCACAGTGCTGTTCATGATGGTGAGTGGGGGGAGTGCAGGGGGGTTTCTCCTAAAGTCCACTATCATCTCCACTGTTTTGAGCGTGTTCAGCTCCAGGTTGTTGTATCTGCACCATAAAGCCAGCCGCTCCACCTCCTGTCTGTATGCAGACTCGTCACCGTTCCGGATGAGGCCGATAACAGTAGTGTCATCCGCAAACTTCAAGAGCTTAATGGAGGGGTCTTTTGCAGTGCAGTCGTTTGTGTACAGGGAGAAGAGCAGTGGGGAGAGAACACATCTCTGGGGGGCACCAGTGCTGATGGTGCGGCTGTCGGATGTGATTTTGCCCATTCTGACTAGCTGTTGTCTATCTGTCAGAAAGCTGGTGATCCATTGACAGACAGAGCTAGGGACAGACAGCTGGGTCAGTTTGTTCTCGAGCAGTGATGGGACGATGGTGTTAAAGGCAGAACTGAAGTCCACAAACAGTATCCTTGCGTAGTTCCCTGGTTTGTCCAGATAATCTAGGATATAATGCAGTCCCATGTTGACTGCATCATCCACAGACCGGTTTGCTCTATAGGCAAACTGCAGGGGGTCCAACAAAGGTCCAGTGATGTCCTTCAGATAAGCTAGCACCAGTCTTTCGAATGACTTCATGGCCACAGATGTTAAGGCAACAGGTCTGTAGTCATTGAGTCCTGTGATCTTTGGTTTCTTTGGTATTGGGATGATGGTGGAGCATTTGAAGCAGGATGGAACTTTGCGCTGTTCCAGTGATCTGTTGAAGATCTGTGTGAAAATGGGAGCCAGTTGGTCCGCACAAGTTTTCAGACAGGCTGGTGAAACACCATCTGGACCTGGTGCTTTTCGTCTCCTCTGTTTACTGAAGATCTGACGCACATTATCTTCACTGATCTGAAGTGCCGGGGTGGAGAAGGAGATGGCTGGAGGTGTTGATGGCTGTTTACTGAGGATCTGATGCCCATTATCCTCACTGATCTGAAGTGCAGGGGGTGAGAGGGAGATGGCTGGAGGTGTTGATGGCTGTGTAGGGAGATGATCCGGGTGGGTGTGAGGTGTCTGGTCAGAGGTGTCAAATCTACAATAGAAGATATTCAGCTCGTTTGCAAGATGTTTGTTGCAGTCGATACTGGAGGATGGCGTTTTATAATTTGTGATGTCTTTCAGGCCTTTCCATACTGATGCAGGGTCGTTGGCAGAAAACTGGTTTTGCAGCTTTTTGGCATAGCTTTTCTTGGCCACACCAATCTCCTTTGTCAGTGTGTTCCTGGCCTGATTGTATAAAATCCTGTCCCCGCTCCTGTAGGCATCCTCTTTTTCATGACGAAGCTGTCTAAGTTTTGGTGTAAACCATGGTTTATCATTGTTAAATGATAAGTAGGTCCTGGTAGGGATGCATAACTCCTCACAGAAACTGATGTATGATGTTACAGTCTCTGTGAGCTCGTCTAGGTTGGTGGCTGCAGCTTCAAAAACACTCCAATCAGTGCATTCAAAACAGGCTTGTAAGACCTGCTCTGTGTCGTTGGTCCATCTCTTAACAGTCCTTAATACTGGCTTAGTAGTTTTAAGTTTTTGCCTGTAAGTTGGTATAAGATGAACCAGGCAGTGGTCGGAGAGTCCTAAAGCTGCTCTGGCGACAGAGCGATATGCATCCTTTATTGTGGTGTAGCAATGATCTAAAATGTTATTGTCTCTGGTGGGGCATGTGATGTGCTGTTTGAATTTAGGCAGCTCGTGTGTGAGTTTTGCCTGATTAAAGTCACCGAGAATGATAAAAGCAGAGTCCGGGTGTCGTTGTTCAGTCTCTGTGATCAGATCAGACAGCTGTTGTAATGCAGTCCTCACGTGTGCTTGTGGTGGAATGTAAACACAGACAAGAATGAACGAGGAGAACTCCCGCGGTGCATAAAACGGCTTACAGTTAATGCGTCTCTGTGCATTACAGTGTGCTTAAGTGTGTGTGTGTGTGTGTGTGTTATATATATATATATATATATATATATATATATATATATATAGGACCCTCTTTTGTCCTCAGAACTGCCTTAATTCTTCATGGCATAGATTCAACAAAGTATGCCAAGAAAATATTCCCCACACCATTACACCACCTCCACCAGCCTGAACCGTTGACACAAGGCAGGATGGATCCATGCTTTTATGTTGTTGACACCAAATTCTGAACCTACCATCTGAATGTCGCAGCAGAAATCAAGACTCATCAGACCAGGTAACGTTTTTCCAATCAATTGTGGTGAGCCTGTGCAAATTGTTGCCTCAGTTTCCTGTTCTTAGCTGACAGGAGTGGCACCCTGTGTGGTCTTCTGCTGCTGTAGCCCATCTGACTGAAGGTTTGATGTGTTGTGCATTCAGAGATGCACTTCTGCATACCTCGGTTGTAACGAGTGGTTATTTAAGTTACTGTTGCCTTTTTATCAGCTCAAACCAATCTGGTCTTTCTCCTCTGACCTCGGGCATCAACAAGGCATTTTTGCCCACAGAACTGCCACTCACTGGATATTTTCTTTTTTTCTCTGTACCCTATAGAGATAGTTGTGTGTGAAAATCCCAGTAGATCAGCAGTTTCTTAAATACTCAGACCAGCCTGTCTGGCACCAACAACCATGTCACATTTAAAGTCACTTAAATCACCTTTCTTCCCCATTCTGATGCTTGGTTTGAACTGCAGCAGATCGTCTTGTCTATGTCTACATGCCTAATTGCATTGAGCTTCTGCCATGTGATTGGCTGATTAGAAATTTGCATGAAGGAGCAGTTGGACAGGTGTACCTAATAAAGTGGCCAATGAGTGTACATATACACATAATAAATTATTACAAAAATACAAATAATGGAATAGAAAACCGACTCATTCATTAATTTTCCTTCGGGTTAGTCCCTGATCTATCAGGGGGTCACCACAGCGGAATGAACCACCAACATATCCAGTATATTTTTTGCAGCGGATGCCCTTCCAGCCGCAACCCAGTACTGAGAAACACCCATACACACTCTCATTTACACTCACTCATATGCTACGGCCAATTTTGTTTTACTCAATTCACCTATAGAGCATGTCTTTGGATTGTTAGGCAAACTGGAGCATCCGGAGAAAACCCACACGAACACGGAGAGAACATGAAAACTCTACACAGAAATGGCTTAGACGGGACTCGAATTGGCGACCTTCTTGCTGTGAGCTGACATTGCTAACCACTGAACCACCATGCTGCCTCCTAGAAAACAGATTAGAAAGTGATAGTGTTACAAGACCAAACATTACTATATATGATGACAGCAATTAGTGTAAGAAAGAATAGTTATAAAAGGTATTTTTCCACCCTTTCAATGTCAGAATGAGGAATTTCATTGAAGGTTTACGAGTTTGAAAATACATACACAGGTTAACTTGATGATAGTTGCACCAGAGACAACCAGTTACCTGTAGATTACATAATATATACGTAAAAATGTATTTTATAAGAATAATTCTGTAATTTCTGCATACCACGTCTCACTAAAGTACAAACCCATTTAACAAAAGTTTGAAAAACATTTCTGACATGGAAGCTGACCAATCACAAGTTAGCATTCATAATTGCAAATCAGAAAACTGTGTGCTCCGGACCAAAGAAGGAAAGGATCATCCAGACTGTTACCAGCAACAAGTCCAAAAGCCAGGGTCTGTCATGGTATGGGGTTGTGTCAGTGCCCTCGGCAAATGTAACTTGCACTTCTGTGATGGCACCATAAAAGCTGAAAAGTACATACTGTAGGTACTTGACTGGCTTGTCTGCTGTCCCAACCTGTCTCCAATAAAGAATGTGTGGCACATTTTGAAGTGCAAAATGCAACACCGAAGACTGGGACAGAAGAAAATGGAACAAAATTACACCTGAAACACTTGACCACCAGGTGTCTTCAGTCCTGAAATTTCTTTAATTCTTTAATTTAAGTGTTGTGTAAAGGAATAACAACATTACAAAGTGGTAAATGCTTTACTGTTCCAACTTTCTTTGAAATGTCTTGCAAAAACCAACATTGCAATACGTGTTTATTTAGAAAAAAAAAAAAAAAATATATATATATATATATATATATATATATATATATATTATATATATATCACTTTTATATAAAAAATATATATATTAAAAAAAACACTTTTTCCTTTTTTTTTATTTGCGTTTTCCATACTGTCTCAACTATTTCTGATTTGGGTTGTATTAAGGCCCGTTTCCACTGAGTGGTACGGTATGGGTCGGTACGGGTCGGTATGCTTTTATGGCCGTTTCCACAAAGACGAGAAAGGGTACCCAAAGGTGGAGCTACACGCACAGCTGAACGCTGATTGGTTTACAGAGATACGTCACGATCTCGTGGAGCTAGCCAGAATCAAAACAATGGAGCCGCCATGTTTTTAAATGCACAGCCGAGACAACTATATGCATATAATAACGATACATGGATGACCCGGGCTCAAAACAAACCTTGTCGTTGTCTTGATGAACAGCCACAAAGCCAAGAATCTGCCGTGTCCTGTTGTTGTTTTATGAGGCCGTCTAAAAGTGCGAGCGTTTTTCGCTTTCTCCAGGGAGCCCGCGTTCGCGTCTAGATTTGATATAACGAACTTCTTGAGCTGATAATAATAACAAGCGTTTGTGATTAATGAAGCGTCTTCGACATCTGATCCATTCAGAAAGAAAAGGACAAACGCGAGAGTGAAGCGCGGAAAAAAGGAGAAGCCCGACAGGATTACAAGGATTCCCAACAGGAGCAAATAGTTTCAGCAACCTGAATCATGAACAATCTGCCATATTTATCATCGCCTTTTGGACTATTATGAACTCGGAATGATGGAATTACTCTCTAACAGAGGTTACATGTGCTGGTGAAGATTACAGACACAGATGAGAGGTTAGCTCTGACTGTGGGCTACTGTATATGTTACGTGTTGTTTCTGAACTCAAATAAGGACTAAATGTATGCTGTGTGTCGTTTATCTGTAATCGGTAACATATCGGAGACTGTAAGGGTCTGTATGTGTTCATATATGTTGCATTTATTTATTTATTTTATATAATTGCAGACGTTACAGTAGGCTGTAACACTGTCATTGATCTGCAGTTATAATCAAATCATGTTCATAGAAATGTTAGTAATAAACATTTATAAACAAGTATTAATATGTTTAAAGCATCTGTTTTGTTAGAAGAGCTTCTCATATAATGTGAACGACCTGTACAGCTTTACTGTAGACATTTATTCGAGCGAGAATGACGTTGACTGAAACTCTCTGTAGTACACCACGCCCACCAAAAGGGTACCCTTTATATTGGAAATGCAAGCTTGATAAAGGTGACCCGTACCGACCCGAACCGTACCGTACTGTACCACTCAATAGAAACGAGCCATTAGAATGACACCAGGGCATTTTAAAGATCTAGGCGCAGTCTAAAGCCCAGGGCGCAAAGTCATTAACGGCGTGTCCAAATCCACTTTTGCTAATTTAAGGACGGAAAAATCCGCTCTGCGCCGCTGCGCATGGTCTAACAGGGTTGTGCTTATTCTCTTAATGAGTTATGGGTGTGTTTTGAGAATAAATCAATCAGAGACTCATCTCCCATTTCCTTTAAGAGTCATTTGCATCATGCCATGGCGCATTTGCTATTTACATGGCGGACTTTGTAAGTGGAAAAACTAAACGCTTTACTAGTGAGAAAGACAGACCATCTGCAGCAAGGATAAAGAATGAGCCTCCTCCAATCAGCCTTTATTTTCACTTTCTCTTTCTGTCTTTCTTTCGTGGATAAGGAAACTGTGTTGTACGCACAGACATCCATTAGCCTATACATAATTAATTTCGTTTGTTAAGCGCAAAGATTTGTTTCAAAACAAACTAATTTCTATCAAACGAACAAAATTAACAATAATAACGAAGTGTGGTCAAAAATGTTTATATATTGGAGTTATATCCATATGCTATGCCCCATATGGTCCAAAACCCCACAGGTGGACAAGTGGAAGCTTGTTTTAAATAAAACAAACATAAATATGCATATAATAAATAATACCACAAATAATAGTAACAATATATAAAAGCAAGTTGTCGTGAATAAACTTAACACCTCTTTTCTAGAACGACACACCCATGAGTCCACAAAGTAGCGCAAATGGATATGTTATTTAAACAATGTGGTGGAAAACAGTAAAATTAAGGTTACATTGGTCTGAAAATAGCAACACGTCGGGGCAAACACGTCTTGCGCCTTATTGCGCCGGGTGTTTGATAGAGCCCTAAGTATTCATGGCCAACCCTTCTGAACCTGACAGAATTAAAATTTCTTTTTTTAGGTTGCCTATTTCCAGATCCGCCGTTGAAAACTATCGGAAAAAGATGACAGTGGCTCAAAATCTGCCGCTGACATGTTGACATTAAACACAGGGAGCTTTTATCATGTGTTTGACAACAGCCTAACAGCAAATATGCAGTATATTACAGGGTGCTTGCAAAATAAAGTGCACTTAGTAGTGTGTGAACCCACCTTTCACCCATTGGGCAGATGCAAGCGAGGGACTGCGCTTCTCTACAAGTCCACTGCTGATTCTTTGGCAGAGTCCAGCTTTTCCCAGGCTTAGCTTTTTCCACAGTTTAGTGGTTTTCGACAAGATGTGGTTTTAATGTCACAGCACACTGAAGTTACAGTCGGACGAGGAAAAAGTCAGTTGTACCCAGAGAGCGATCCTGATGGATGAAGCATGGGAAATCTGCGATATGGTTGAAAACCTCAATGGGATCCGCGCACATCATGGGCCATTATGTGATGGTGAGATACGATAGTGAAATATGATCCTTGAGAAACTTGCAAAGACAGAATAGGCCTTACAGGAAGTATAAATCACTTCCTGTCCTGACTGGCAATTATGCTTTTCAATCATGAGGTTTAGCAATAACTTAAACTGTGAAAGTGAAGAACAATAATGATCCCCTTGGGTGAGGAAAAACAAGAAATATACAGACAGCTAAACACAAATAAGAAAAAAACTAATGCAATAGGATCATATAACAGTATTGGGAAAATAACTATGCTGAAAAGGCATTCAATTACATAATTAATTGTATGATTTTTTATTTTAATAGTGTACAGAATGCTGAAATTATTCAACATCTTACTGTGGCTTTAAAACTTTGTTTAGAAGTTATGTATAGTAAGGAGAATTTTAATAAATAATATATACTTATACACTCACTGGCCACTTTATTAGGTATACCCATCCAACTGCTCATTAACGCAAATTTCTAATCAGCCAATCACACGGCAGCAACTCAATGCATTTAGGCATGTAGACATGGTCAAACCGAGCATCAGAATGAGGAAGAAAGGTGATTTAAGGGACTTTGAACGTGGCATGGTTGTTGGTGCCAGACAGGCTGGTCTGAGTATTTTAGAAACTGCTGATCTACTGAGATTATCACGCACAACCATCTCTAGGGTTTACAGAGAAAAAAACAAAATATCCAGTGAGCGGCAATTCTGTGGGTTCAAATGCCTTGTTGATGCCCGAGGTCAAAGGAGACGTCCAACCTTGAGGCAGATGGGCTACAGCAGCAGAAGACCACACCGGGTGCCACTCCTGTCAGCTAAGAACAGGTAACTGAGGCTACAATTCACACAGGCTCACCAAATTGGATAATAGAAGATCGGAATAACGTTGCCTGATGAGTCTTTTATGTGATTTTGACCATTTAGTTTTAGTTTAGTTTTATTATAAATAAGGACATATAAAATTGATAAAAAGTGACAGTAAAGACATTTGTGACATTATTTATATATTTATATGTCTAATAAATGCTGTTCTTTTTTGTATTAAAGGGCACCTATAATGAAAAATCTACTTTTTAAGCTGCTTGCACAGACATATGTGTAGGTATAGTGTATAGACTGTCATATTGGGGTGATATAAACACACCCAGTCCTTTTTTTTTATTTAACAACATAAAAACGGTGGACCAATTGGAGTGGTTTTGAGATTGACCGCAATTTGACGTAGAAGTGCGGTCCCCCCGCCCACTGAATTGATTGACAGCTGTGTATTAACATGTCTTCATAGTAACGTTTATAATCCTATCAACAAGACAGGACGTGCGCAAAGCAACCGATAATAAAAGGTCTGTTCAGTTCGCTAGGATCATCAATCATCATCAAATGTGATCAAGAGTGAGTTTGACAAGTTAAAAATCTTTTAAAAACAGTGCATGTTTGCAATAAATTACAGCGATTTACTTCAGCTTTACTTCATCACCACAGCCGCATGTCAGAACAATTATAAAAGACGCTTCAATCCCGGCTTGTGGACGTTAAATCAGGTTTGTTTTGTACATTAACATAAAAGATCTCCATACAGCAGTGGAGATTAACCTGTATCCTGTCACATTTGCCTGCAAAGACAGTGCAAAACTAAATGCGCGTGCTGTATGTGTGTGTGTCCGCGCTGTGTGTGTGTGTGTCCGCGCTGTGTGTGTGTGTGCGTGAACTTTGTAACGACATTGTGTGTGACTCATCGATGCAGCTCCACAACAAATGCATCAAATAATCATTAGTAAAGTTCTTATTGTAGTATTTCTCACAAACGTTACGTGAGATCTGCTTACTTTATGTCTGTCAGTTGTCTGAGGCAGCCGAGGGCGGAGACTGAGGCACGCTGACAGGCATTTGGGAACGGTGGGTGGGGAGGACCAGCCTTAAATGCACAGTACACAAAAACAGCAAAAAGCTGTTGAGAGCTATAAAATACAAACTAGTGAAAGCTATAATAAATAATCTGATGGGTGTTTTGAGCTGAAACCTTAAAGACACATTCTGGGGACATGAAAGACTTATATTAAATCTGAAAAAAGGGGTAACCTAGGTGCCCTTTAAGAGAAGAATAAGAAGAAAGAGAAGAAGATTTTTGAAGGATAGTATGAAGACTGAAGCAATAACACTCAAGATTTATGTCCCTCTTAAAAATAATGATAAAAATGGGCTTGACTCCTTTATGAGATGTCTAATCAAGGTGAAGACCTGGTTGTCGACAGATTTTTTTAAATTTCAATGACGAAAAAACTGAGCTGATCTGGTTTGGGGATCGAAAACCTGTTGTTAGAAACCTTGGGTTTGAGTTCGATAGTGATCTGAAATCTAACAAACGAGTAAATTGAGTTGTTAAATCCAGGGTTTTTTTTCCATTTACGACAGCAAAAGTGAAGTCATTTCTCTCTTTTAATGACCTTAAGATGGTGATTCATGCTTTTATTTTGGAAAGACTTGACTATTGCAACTCTTTGTATGTGGGCATTAGTCAAAATGCCCTGAATAGATTGCAATTAGTCTAAAATGCGGCTGCAAGACTTCTGACAGAGACTCACAAGTATGATCACATATCCCCAGTTCTTTCCTCTCTGGGCTGGCTGCCTGTCAGGTCACGGATTGATTTAAAATTATTATTTTTTGTTTATAAATCCTTAAATGGTCTGGCACCACCTTACTTATCACATCTCCTACATGTATTTAATCCTGGTAGGTCACTAATGTCTTCTGATCAGTTTATTCTATCAGTATCAAGGTCCCAGTTTAAGTGAAGTAGGGATCGGGCTTTTGCAGTTATCGCCCCAAAACTCTGGAATAAACTTCCACCCCACATGAGACACGCTTCTGAAACTGCATCTTTGTTCTTGAGCATTTTAGCTTTTTTAATGTTGAGGGGCTTTGCCTTATGTTTTAATTGTTATGTATGTGATGTAGAACTTACTTTAATTAGTATTGATTGTGTACAGCACTTTGGGCAACGTTGTGTTGTAAAAAATGTACTATATAAATTAACTAAAAAGAAAAAAAAAAAAGTCAAATAAACAGTGGTGTCCGGAGAGTGAAATAGTTTTTAGGTACAGAAATTGAATAATGGAATGTAAAATTACACTGCATAGTCCTCATTGTATTATTAATTCAGTAAAATTATTCTTCGATGACGTTAAAAATGTAGATTTTTCTTCCCGAATTCTCTTGAAATGCCTTTAAAACACATGCAAATGAAAAGATTCACTTAGTTTTGGTTATACTTTGCAATGACTCTCATGCATTCTCAATTGTTGTGCAGATCAACTATAATCCCTCAACATTGCATATCCTGCGATGTGACTATTGCGTACACACACATAGCGATATCGCTGCTGAAACGATATACTGTGCAGCCCTAGATTGGTCAGTTGTTTTTGTTTGTTTTTTTGGCATTACACACTACTCTATTAGCAAATCATGAAATCATCTAAAAAAAAGGAAAATGAATAATGAGATTATCAAAATGAGTCTGTGTAAAATATATTTATCTGGATAAAGCAGGGGATAAATATAAAAGTTGCAACACATTTAAATAGTCAAGGAAAGCAGAAGCTGCTTCAAAAAAAGTGCAGAAGAGCAAATGCTTCTCACTACTGTCAGTGCAAAAATACATACAATGTAAAGCAGTTTTCAGTTGTGTATTAACAAGAAGGCTATGTGAAAACAACAGAAATTACCAATAGAATTTTCTTTTACATTCAAGCATCATTACTTACTGGGGCAAAATAAATAATATAACTAATATCAGTGTGCTTTTCTTTCATCTTTCATCAGTGGTGTTTATTATTGCTTTGGATTCAAGCATTAAAGCACAAAAGGCAGTGCATTAAGTAACAGTCATATTTGTGGATGTAATTAATTCATTCACATCGGAATTTGTGCAATGAGTACTTTTGAATAAGAGTGGAAAGTATTAGTTCACCCAGATATTACAATTCTGTTATTAAATACTCAATCTATTGTCAGTCCAATCCCCTGAGACCTTCATTCATCCTCTAAACACAAATGAAGATCTTTTAGATTAAATCAGAGAGCTCTCTCATCCATCATAGACAGCAATAGTTCAAATATGTTTAAAGTTCAGAAAAGGAACCAAAAACATTGTCAGAAAAAAATTCCATGTGACGTCAGTGGTTCAATTGTAATCATAAGTAGCTTCAAGAACACTTTTGTGTGCAAAAAAAAAACTGTAAAAACAACTTTGCTCACTAATGTCTTCTGCATTTGATCACGATGCGGGTTTACTACAGGATCTAATGGCAAATACAGTAGTCAATATTTAAAGTGGATCAAAAAATTTTTCAAAAATGTTCAAGACAACAATGGGTGTTCAGTATTTTTAGCCAACTTTTATGAAAGGTGATGATCCACTTCAAATACACTGAAAATAATGCTTAGCTTCTAGGCACTCTACGTTATTATAAAATAATGCTAGGCACTCTACGTTATTGCCTTGTTTTTAGTCCAAATATCTACAAATGCTTAAATCAAGAAGCATTATCCAGACAAGTAAAAAACATTGTCTTGAGAGCCCCATATTATAGGTTTTTGAAAATAACCTTCTATGCACTAAGTAAATGAAAACATCCAGCTGAGGGTTAAATCTGAAAGTGCATTGTGTTTAAAACTATTGATTGCTTAATGAAATAGTCACCTCAGAGTTGAATAAATGAATCGTGTTGGACATGAATCCAACATAACATAACCAAATATGTAGTGCTGAATCCTGTAAAACGTGAACGCACCCTTCCTGTCAATCTGAATATGATGATCACTGACAGATAAGAGATTCTGCAGCGAGGAATTAAGGGTTAAAGATCATTTTCACAACAATACCACAGTATAGCCAACCGTGTGCTGTGTTTCTTTCTGTCATTTTATAATTTTTGATACAATAACCTACATTGCAGTGTGGGATTCATCGGCCGTTTGTTATTAAAGGAAGGAGCAGCAGAGACTATTATGTATGGGACTTTGTCAGTAACTGTTAAGAGTCCATATGGACCAGTTTCTTCTTCCTCCAGATCATAACATGGTAAGTGTAATTAAAATTGTTGCCTTGTTTTGTGTAGTTTGCAAAATATGTGTTTAATTGTGTGTTGTAACTTGTAATCGCTCCACGCGGCTTGTAATTCCTTTTCTATTATAGATCAGTGCTTGTACTGTATCTCTCAGGTTAAATCTTTATGGGGCTATTCCCATATTTCAAGCAAAACCACGCTGAAATGTGACGCATGCTTCTTCCTTTACCAAATTAAATGTGTTTCTGAAATTTGGTCAATTTTCAAAATAGTTCACCTTTTCCACTGTGTGAATTAATACTGAATGTGTGTCGTTGTTAATACTTTGGGTTAGGTTTAAGAGCAGAGGAATATGCTGGTGTTTAACTGCATTGCTTTATTGCATTCCTGCATTAGGCTCTTACATAGTCTGTGCTGCTTCATAGCCGTGGTGGCCGTTTTTCTCTGTCTAGCGCTGAACGCAGTCGACCAGTGAGAACAGAATGGGATATCGGACCAATAAGCGCAGATTAGCCTCATGCAAAGGAAGGGTTTGTGAACAAATGAATCGCTGAACAAATCATGTGGTCGTTGGGAAAGTTTGGTAAAAATAAATGCATATTATAAGACAATGAAGGTGTTTTTTTGACCATGCATGCATATCAGCCTTTTGTTGGGAGACCCTCAAAACCAAAATAAGACCTTTTATAATGCAAAATAGGGGCTCTTAAAGGAAAAAGTAATTTTAACATAATATTTCTGAAAACAAGACTGTATTTTTCTAGAAAAGGCTTCTTGATTTAAGAATATTTGGACTGATTTGGATATTTGGACTTTTTTTTTTTTTTTGCAGTGCAGTTGCAGTGTAATTCATTTGTGCATTTTTTTTGGAGCACAAAATTGTTCTAGGAGCTTCCTCTGATGCTTCTGACATAAAATTTTAACAATGTTTTTGGTCCCTTTTCTGGATGTGTTCTGGGATTCTCAGATTTGATAAAAAAAAATGCATTTGTGTTCTAAAGATGAACTAAGGATGACAAATTTATAGCAGAATTTATATTTTTAGGTGAACTAACCCTTTAAGCTGGTTATGTTAATTAGCAGTGCTAACCAATACAAAGTTGCTTGGTTTGAAAGTGTTGTCTTTGTGAGTTTCTTAATAGACACCTTGCACATGAAGTTTTGCTTATACACCATTATAGTAATTTTACTACTAGTAGGGAAATCACTCTGGCATATTGAAAATCAGTGTATCTAACACTGTTAAAACAGCAGTTTATCCAACATTACTGTTAATATGCTTAAATGGATAGTACACCTAAGATGGAAATCTTGTCATCATTTACTCACCCTTGACTTGTTCCAAACCAGTTTGAGCTTTTTTTTGTTCTGTTGAACACAAAGGAAGATATTTTGAATAATGTTGGAAACTGGTAACCATTGACACTCATAGAAAAATGGTTACAGGTTTCCAACATCCTTCAATATATTTTTTTTATTGTTTTACAAAACACAAAAAGTCAAACTGGTCCAGAGTGAAAACATGTAAATGATTTCAGAATTTTCATTTTTGGGTAACTAACATTTTTAGCATTCGGTTTACAAATTAATCCATTTCAAAATCAACACAAAACATGTGTTACCTTGCCATCACAGATGCCGTTGGTTTCCATTTAAATAATGTTGGGGAGTACGTGGTCACTAACAACCTTGATTTAATCGACCGTTCAGTCATTGTGAAAGATGAACTTAATGATGGTTTCCGGTAGTGGAAGAGAAGAGATGCATGACAGATGCTTCTTGCCCAAGATCTTCCGAATTGTAACGCGACACTGGTTCATCAGTCGCTGAGGGTTTCCTGTATTAGAAAGCAATAGTAGTAAGTTGTCAAAATGTCAAAATGCTTTAAACTCTAGTTTATAATGTCATGGAGAGAAGGCTTTCTGAAAGACGTTACACCTTTAAATAAAACAACCAACAATTTGGGGCTTTTGAACAAACCTTTTTATTGTTTTTTTTTTTTTTTTTTTGCTTATTACAACCCCACATCAAAAAAAGTTGGGACAGTATGGAAAACGCAAATAAAAAAAGAGAGAAGTGATTTCTAAATTTACTTTCACTTGTATTTTATTGCAGACGACACAAAAAACATTATTTAATGTATTCCTCATGATTTTTATTGTTGTTTTTTCCAATTCCAATTTTGGTTTTTGCAACGCATTTCCAAAAAAGTTGAAACAGTAAAGCATTTACCATTTTGTAATGTTGCCATTCCTTTACACTACACTTAAAAGATGTTTCGAGACTGAAGACACCAAGTGATTAAGTGTTCAAGGTGTATTTTTATCCCATTCTTCCTGCAAACAAGTCTTAAGGTGGGTCTTTGTTGTTCATTTTTTTTCTTTAAATTGTTCCACACATTCTCTATTGGAGACATGTCAGGACTGCAGTCAGGCCAGTCAAGTACCTTTATCCTCTTCCTCTGCAGCCAGGACTTGGAAATGTGTGCAGAATGTGGTTTTGCATAGTCTTGTTGAAATATGCATGGGCATCACTGGAAAAGAAGGCAGCATTTTGTGCTCCAAAATTTCTATGTACTTTTCAGCATTAAAGGGCACCTATGATGAAAATCCTCTTTTGGGAGCTGTTTGGACAGAACTGTATGTAGGTATAGTATGTCCACGGTCATATTAAAGTGATATAAAGACATTAAGTCTCTTTTTTTTATTTCCTGATGCAAAAATAGAATCAAAATCCCTCCCATTTTAAGGCCCATCACAATGTGATGTAGGAGTGTGGTTTCCCCGCGCACCGAATTGATTGACAGCCGCATATTAACATGTCTCAGTAGTATTGCGTATAATCATATCAACAAGACAGGAAGTGCGCAAAGCAACTGTGATTAAAAGATCTGTTCAGCTCGGTGTGATCATCAATCATCATCAAATGTGATCAAGAATGAGTTTAAAACATTTCTAAAACAGTGCATGTTTGTAATGAATTACAGCGATTTTACTGTCTTTACTTTATCACCACAGCCGCATGTCAGTACAATTATAAAAGAAGACGCTTCAATCCCAGTTTTTGGACATTAAATCAGGTTTATTTTGTACATTAACTTAATGGATATCCATACAGCAGTGGATATTAATGTGTATCCTGTCACATTTACCATGCATGTGTGTGTGCGTGAACTTTGTAACGACATTGTGACTCATCGCAGACAGGCTTGAATGAACTCCACAACAAATACATCAAATAATCATTAGGAAAGTTCTTACTGTAGTATTTCTCACAATTGTTACGCGAGATCTGCTTCCTTCATGTCTGTCTGTTTTCTTCATGTCTGTCCGAGACAGAGATTGAGGCACACTCTGACAGGCATGTGGGAACAGTGGGTGGGAAGAACTAGCAGTAAAGGCACAGGCCACAAAAACAGCTACATTGTGTTCAGAAAATTAGAAAATGAGTAGAAATTGTCAATGTTCAGAAAGGTTTAATAAATAATCCAATGATGTGTTGAGCTGAAACTTTACAGACACATTCTGGAGACACAAAAGACTTATCTTAAATCTGAAAAAAGGGGTAAAATAGGTGCCCTTTAATGGTGCCATCACAGAAATGCAAGTTACTTTTGCCAAGGGCACTGACACAACCCCATACCATGACAGACCCTGGCTTTTGGACTTTACTAATTTCAAATCACATCATTATTTAACCAATTTACCTGAATACTAGTCCGAAATTGCTCCTGTCCCAACTTTTTTTGGAATGTGTTGCAGGTTTGAATGACAGAAAAGGATGTATATTTAAGTTGACCAGACGAAACATGAAATTTTTTGTGTTCATATTGTCTGCAATAAAATACAAGTCAAAGTAAAAAGTTAGGAATTGTAGAAAGGACTAATCAATACCAAGACAACTTACTTCTGGCCTCCTGGTAGACACGAAGAGCTTCAGCGTTGACCTTTAACCGAATCATTGTGTCAGGATCGAGCTCGTCCCAGTGCACTACATGTGGGTCAGCACCGTGATCCAGCAGCAAGCTAACAAATACTGGATCACATCCCAGTCTGAGAACCGCATCCAGCATACAGGAGGCCCGGCCCTTGACCAGCGCGTCCCTGCTCACGGGGCCATTGTAGTTGTAGTCAGGATTGGCGCCAGCCTTCAGAAGCAACTGGAAGCAGGGGAGATGGTGGTACGCGGCGCTGATGTACAGTGGACAGGCAGCCAGAGTTGTCAAAGTACGAGTGCCGAAGAAAACCTTCTGCTCCAGTCGGTGGTCAATGTCAACATCAGCATTAAACCTGTGTGTATTTCAGAGCACATACTGGCTAAAGTTGTGAAACATTAGAAAAAAATTGTCACGTTTTACAATAAGGTTTTATTAGTTAATATATTTACTAATATAAACTAAGAATGAAGCATACTTGCAGAGTATTTATTATTAAATGGTAATAATGACTACCTTATAGCATCTTTGCTATGATATAAACTTGCTTTTTCACATTCAAGTCATAGTTTTATCATCCATGTTTCTATTTCCATGGGATGTCAATGATCCACTGTTGCCTTGACAATGATCACACAAAAGTATATTTCAACTCACCTTAGATACTTTTTTAATATTAAATAAATGTCTAATTAAATACATGAGATTAACATTCTTGAAGTTTGTATGGTTGGTGTGACTGGTTGTGTCAAAAAACTCAGACTAAAAGATTCCCATAATCATTTGTAATTGCATTACTTCTGGTTAGGACATTGTGTTTTATTCTTATTAGTAAAAGAAAAGAAAATGTTAAAAAAAAGTCTGTGTTCAAGGGCTGCACAATATAATAGTTATCATGATAATAGTATTTGTAATAATAATATTTGTAATATACGTATCACAAACATGTTACGTTCTATGTATGTTTTGGGGTGTTTCATTTGTTTTCTGTTGTGCTCTCTCTCCCTTTTCCCTGCTTTGTTTTCTGTCCTGCCTCAGGTGTGCGACTATTGGTCGAAAAGGCCGTCACTCATCATTGTGACACCACTCAGCGCACCAATCAAGAGTTGGTCCACCGCATTTAAAAGTATTCGATCGTTAGTGATCTACAAAACATTAGTGATCTAAATGTGACCAATCAGACGGGGCCTTGCTATCTTTATCCCCACCTCCTCAGTAGTTGCTGTTCTGCTATTGGCTGGAGCGGTGCAAAGGTGAAACTCAGAGCTGAAAATGAACACTAACTGTGGGAGTCAAAAAGATATTGGGAAATAAAAACAGCCAATCAGAGTTGGGATATCTGCTGAGGTTTTCACCCTTTTATTTAAAAAAAAAAAAAATAAATTGTTTGCAGCTTGACAGTTTTATACTGTCTGAATTAGAATTAATTAGGTCTGAAAAATATATTTTACCTGTTTATTTATGATTTAAAAACATTGATAATAAGAACAGCATTTTTCTAGGGAAATGTTATATTGTAAGTAATATCGTTATCACAACAATATCGCATATTGCATATTTTTCCAGCATTGTAATGCCCTACTGTATTCATATTTGGTTTTACTCTTTACAAGAACCAAGTAAAAACAAACTGAGTTTTAATAACCCTTTCCACATGAATTTCCATGGCCCACAATAAGTGCAATGTTCTTTGAACAATTTGGGGATCTCAAACTATAAAGTGAACATAACTCTATGTTACAAAATACACTTCAATTAAAGTTGTAAAAATTTTTGCATAAAGTAAATGACACTTATACATCAGTTTTTGACCAAAAAAAACACTACCAGTGTGCAGCATCCACTTGGATGATGCGACAGCAGCCACAGGACAACGGCGCCAATGCGCTCACCACACAATAGCTATTGGTGGAGTAGAGAGAAAGTGATAAAGCCAATTCAGTGGATGGGGATGATTGGGAGGTCATGATGCGGTAGGGCTTATGGAGGGAATTTGGCCAGGACACCGGGGTTACACCCCTACTCTTGACGAGAAGTGCCATGGGATTTTTAATGATCACACAAAGTTAGGACCTCGGTTTAAAGACAACGCCCACTGACAGTATAGTGTCCCCTTCACTTTACTGGGACATTAGGACTCACAGACCGCAGATTGAGCGCCCCCTGCTGGCCTCACTAACACCACTTCCAACAGCAACCTAGCTTTCCCATGTGGTCTCCCATCCAGGTACTGATCAGGCTCAGCCCTGCTTAGCTTCAGTGAGTAAACATTCTTGATATAATGATATATTATTAGAAACTCTACAGTATGAGTTTTTTGACCTCAGGTGGATGTAAACCTATTGTACACAACTTTCAAAACAATATTAAAAACCTTTAAAATAGCACAATAGGGGCAACAGAGAACGCAAAGTATATCATTTAATAAGTGATCCCACCTGATCAGCTCCAGCATGATGTCCGCTCGACCCACTTGTGCAGCGTGGTATATAGGTGTGCTTCGGTGATGCCTGCTGCCGTTGGGATCAGCACCTGCTTCCAGAAGGATCTTCACACAGTCCAGATGTCCATTAACCACAGCCATGAACAGAGCTGTCTGACCCTTCACGTCCACCAGGTCCACATCAGCTCCCTGAGAGATCAGAAAGGCCACACAGTCGCTGCGACCCATCATGGCAGCAATGCGCAGGGGTGTGCAAGGCAACAAACCACATGACCAGATCAACTTCTCATTGATCCGCCTAAAAAAAACAATTTAAAGTTACATAAAAAAGCAAACACAACATTACAATGTGAAATACATCCAAGTGATACGGCTTTTCTATTGAGAAAAAAGTGACTGGATGGTGGGTGGCACGCTGGCTCAGTGGTTAGCACTGTCACTTCACAGCAAGAAGGTCGCTGGTTCGAGTCCAGGCTGGGTCAGTTGGCATTTCTGTGTGGAGTTTGCATGTTCTCCCCATGCTGGTGTGGGTTTCCTCCAGGTGCTCCGGTTTCCTTCACAGTCCAAACACATGCCCTATAGGTGAGTTGTATAAACTAAACTGGCCGTAGCGTATGAGAGCGTGTGTGAATGACAGAGCATATTGGTGTTTGCCAGTTCTGGGTTGCAGCTGGAAGGGCATCCACTGTGTAAAACATATGCAGAAATAGTTGGCGGTTCATTCCAATGTGGCGACCCTGATAAATAAGGGACTAAGTTGTAGGGAAAATTAATGAAAGAATGAATGAATGAATGACTGGATGATTGTGATTTGCTATTGGTGGATCTCATGTGATTGACAAACTATTCCACTCTCACACCAGTAAACGCATCTTCAGAAAAGAGATTTCATTGAAGAAAGTTTTTTTTATTATCGTTATTATTTTTGCTTTCGTTCTATTATTCTGTTTCTGTTATTTTTCTGTTATTTCATTTACTTTTTGTTATGCATGTTGTACTTTTTACATGTTCCTTTGTTTATACAGTGGTCAACATTTGAAGTGGATCAAAAATGTTTTTCAAAAGTGTCCTAAGACAAGTATTGATCTTGTTCAATAGTTTTAGGACAACTTTGATGAAAGGTTTTGATCCACTTCAAATGTTGACTATATGGTATACTTCCATACATATACAGTTAAAGCCAGAATTATTAGCCGTCCTGAATTATTAGCTCTCCCTTATATTTTTCTCAAATTTCTGTTTAAAGGAAAAAAAAATTTAACACATTTCTAAACATATTAGTTATAAAAACTTAATAGCTAATAATATTGACCTTAATTTTTTTTTTATTAAAACTGCCTTTATTCTAGCTGAAATAAAAGAAATAAGGAACAAAAAAGAAATAATATAGGAAATACAGTGAAAAATGTCTTGCTCTGTTAAACATTATTTGGGAAATATTTGAAAAAGAAAATTTAGAAGGGAAATTTAAAGGAGAGCAAATAATTTTGACTTCAACTGTATATATACAATTAAGTCCATGAATGTTGGGACATCGACACAATTCAAACAATTCTAACATGTTTGGCTCTGCACCAACACAATGGATTTGAAATGAAACCTACAAG
>CAIGQZ010032409.1:10091959-10111091 GCA_903798205.1 Danio tinwini
ATATATATATACACATACATATACATATATATATACACATACATATATATATATATATACATACAGTTGAATTCAGACTTTTATTTTATTTTTTTGGGGTGGGGGAATGGGGGGGCGCAGAGAAATCATTTTAATGCAATGTAGTATGCCAGGAAAAATGCATGCATTGGGCAGATGCTTCTATTCAAAGGAATGGTTTGTTCACTGCTAACTACACTCAATTAAAAGTAGCCTGTTCTAAATGTCAGCAAATGACATCATGCTCTAATTAGCATATTGGTCAAGTTGATAAAATGCAAATCACTTTATTTGTGGATTCTGCATGATATCACATATAATGCAGCCATTTCCCTCAATAAAGTTCAGATTTAAAAAATAATAAAACAAATTCTGTGGTCAGACAAATAAAACAACATGAAACATTAACAAAAACAAGGTCCAGTAACAAAATGTGTTTTTTTTTTGTTTTTTTTTTAACATTTTCTCTGCACTGCTCTAATCCCAAGTTGTCTAATATTGAATGTTGTCTAAACAAATCATCATACAAATAAGTTAAATTATTTTTAAAATCCTAAATCTACAAACACACTTTTAACATTTAACACATGTAGCAAGTTTTGCAAAACTATTTACAATTTTTGTTCAGTAAAATTTGGCTTTATATATATTTTTTGCCTTTACATATACATGTAACATCACAGCAACTGATAGCACCAACACAAATTTGTATATGTGAACTGTTACATGAGCATCACATTACCAAAAAAAATATAGATAAATAAATTATATATATATATATATATATATATATATATATATATATAAATGATTAGTTGTTACTTCCATTTGGTCATTTGAGAGTGACTTGAATAAACAAATAAATGAATGAATCAGGAGGAAATCTCACTGTCTGAAGCGGTCTTCTTGTAGGAGGGTCCTGAGAGTGTCCAGATCTCCCAAATGAGCAGCGTTGTGTAGACGTGTGTCCTCACTCTGTTCCAGAGACCTGTTACCAAACTGCTCCTGGAGCCAGTGTGTCAGGTTACGACCTATCAGAAAGCCAGATCACATCAGTTAGATAATCAACAAATGATACATTTGACATGACGTATGACTGGTCACTGAAAAGCTCAGTTTTGTGTCTGAACATGTTTGCATGAATATATTTTGTTCTCATATAGAGTTGTGTGATTGTTTCTCAATACTTACTGAAATTGAAACAAACTAAAAAGTTAATCAATGTTTAATTTGTACCCTGCTTAAAACCAATGATACAATATACTCACCCATATTGTAATCTACAAAGCTGTTATCATCAAAACATAAGTATATTTGGTATCATTGGTTATAAGCAGGGTACGGATTATACACTGATGATCAACTTTTTTTGTAATTAGTTTGTGTAATACATTCTTCAGTGAACCAAATGTATATATTGAATTCAACTACATCAAGGAGGCATGGTGGCTCAGTGGTTAACACTGTCGCCTCACAGCAAAAAGGTTGCTGGTTCGAGTTCCGGCTGAGTGAGTAGGCATTTCTGTGTGGACTTTGCATGTTCTCCTCGTGTTCATGTGGATTTCTTCTGGGTGCTTTGGTTTCCCCCACAGTCCACAGACATGCACTATAGGTGAACTGAGTAAACCAAATTGGCCGTAGTGTACTATCGGTTGTGAGAATGAATGTATGGGTGTTTCGCAGAACTGGGTCGCAGCTGGAAGGGCATCCACTGTGCAAAACATATGCTGGATAAGTTGGCGGTTCATTTCGCTGCTGTGAATAAAGGGACTAAGCCAAAAAAAAAATTAATGAATGAATGAATAAATAATTACATCAAACTATTTTTGTTTATAGTGTTTTGGGGGATACTGAGGGTATACTGACCTACAGTAACTTATAATTGGCTATTTTGGCAAGATGTGTGATTCTCAAATGCAATTTATTTTTATGTAAAACAAACGAGGACACATTTGCATTGTCTCACAAGCTTTCATATGTTTGTTTGTCACTACAAACATTCAGTCTTGCACAAGGCAAAATGTATTAAAAGCACAGGTTATAAACGTGTGTATAGGGTGAGTGGTGGTGGTAATATTTATTTTTTTGTTTAAAGATCGTATTTTTGTCCATCAAAAGTTATGTAAAATATTTACATTTTATCCTGGAAATATTAATAAAAAAATGTAGCCCTAATTATCATGGGCAAAAGTTTTTTTTTCATGGTGCAAAAAGTTTCGTTCTGAAGCATCAATGAATATTTTGGGACATTCTAAATCTCTTAATGTGAAAAAAGCGTAACGTGGTTCAATGTACCTAAACATTAACCAGAGAAACCCAAATTTCTGTCAAAATTTTCTTGTAATTAACCCTGACAACTGTAAAAAGAATGAGTCCCAAATCCATATATGAAGTGGAAAAACATGACGTTAAGCGTTTTCTCCCCTACTGAAGTCCATTATAAGGAAAAATCTTAACGTGGCTTAATGTACCTTAACAACAAACAGGGCAAAATCACATTTCTGTCATATTTTACTTGTGATTAGCACTAACTACTAGCAAAAGAATGAGCCCCGTTTCCACAGCTAAAGTGAACAATATTGTGTTAAGCGTTTTCCCCTATGTTGTTGTGGGGATCTTAATGACATGCACAAGCGCATTCTTTTAACAGCAAAGATTAATCTATTGTAAATAAATTTAGATTTATGAACAGCCTTTTTAACATTTGGTTTCCCTTGGTTGTTGTAATGTTAAATTAAGTCTTTCCTTGTTTTGGACTTTAATAGGGAAGAAAACGCTTAATGTGATATTGTTCACTTTATCTGTGGAGTTAGGGTCTATTCTTTGACAATAGTCAGTGTTAATTACAAGTAAAGTTTGACAGAAATTTGGGTTTCCCTGGTCAGTGTTAAAGTACGTTAAGCCACAATAAATTTCCTTAAAATTGACTTCTATAGGGAGAATGCTTAACGTGATGTTGTTCACTTGATGCACTAAAATAAAAGCTTGTTCTTTGAACAGCAGTACGTGTTCATGGGTATATTTTTATAGAAATTTGATTGTCTCTGGATATTGCCAAGTTAAACCACATTAGGCTCTTATAATGGACTTCAATGTGGATAAAACGCTTAACTTGACATTGTTCACTTCATCCACAGAATCAGGGCTTGATCTGTTGCTAGTAGTTAGTGTTAATTACAAGTAAAAATTTCATAGATTTTTGGTGCCCCAATTGTTGAGGTACGTTAAGCTTTTTCCTTTTATATTGGACTTCAATAGGGAAAACGTGATCATTTTCATTCACTAAAACTACAGCTCACTCTTTTGACATCAGAAAGTGTTTGTCATGAGAAGAATATGATAGAAATTTGATTTCCCCTGTTTGTTGTTAGGGTACATTAAGCCACATTAAGATTTTTCCTTATAATGGACTTCAATGGAGGAGAAAACGCTTAACGTCATGTTTTTCACTTCATCTATGGAATTGGGACTCGTTCTTTTTACAGTAGTCAGGGTTAATTACAAGAAAAGTTTGACAGAAATTTGGGTTTCTCTGGTTGATGTTTAGTTATATTAAACCACGTTAAGCCTTTTTCACTTTAAGAGTTTTAGAATGTCCCTTCACTTTACCATTTTGTAACACATTTTATGAATCAACAAAGGTGTATCATAAATACAATGACAGAAGAAAAGGTAAACAATCGATTTTTTTGTTGTTGTTCACCACTAATCTTTACCGTGAGTCTCGAAGGTTGTGAATTCGGGACTGTGATCACACTTTTTGTTTCAAATGAGTGACTACGTTTCAGTCATGCGACGACATAAAACATTTTGTATGTACATATTTACTTCACGTTCAACAGTTATGTCCTGCGCAGTTCCTTAGATCTGCACTGAACATAATGTCATATTAAACAGCCTTAAACATGTGATCCTTCTGACATTCATGTTTTGAATAGGACAGACATTCATTCGGAGGTATATCGACATACCAGCTGCACCACAGCCTTCAACGGCAACATTTTCACTATCAGTCATCATGTGCTGTCCTTCTACTTCTAAAATAGTTTCTTCTGTAAGCGTCAAAAACCACAACAACTGACCGAAACTACCGATGCTGTTTTTAGTAGCTGAACGGACTCACGGCTGCGTCACTGTAAGAGCTTCTCTGATTGGCTGATTCTAGCTCAGGCACATCTGGTCTTAAAGAGACAGTTACCAAACAAAACGAATGAATATTTGGTGCTAACGGGCTATAGAAGAATTACCAGTTTGTAAACACTTAGGATGCGCGCGCAGCGAGGTTGCAGAAAAAAAAACGGGAGCGCTAGCATTTACAGCAAGGGAATAACATCCGATGCGGTACAGAGTTTGTTGTTGTCTTAGAAATAAGTTATATTGAATACATATTATATATATTATTTACATAATGCTTTCAGTGTATTATAACAGCTTGTCACCCAGTGATAAGCACAGTTATTCGGCAAAATGAATGTTAAAGTGAGCAACGTTCGTCTGACAGGTCCATTTGCCATAGCCCCCTCCCAATGGATATTGTATAAGATGAAATGGCCAAGCATCCAGCCCCAAATATACAACTATCTCATTGAAACTCCAAGTGATTTTACAAGAGAGAAGTTAAAGGCCTACAAGTCTTTGGATGCCAACAATTTTGTTCTGTGTGGTCATGAGGAGGCCCACACGTAATCTGCGTCTCAGAATTCCGCAGATTTTTCGCAGATTTTCCACAGATTTCCGCTGATTTTTAGCCCATCATTAATTCTGTTTATTTACTTACAGTTAACTATTTACTGTTAATCTAATTGGATTTGCATTTTAAACATTAAATAAAAGTTAAAAATATATTATTTTTTATTTCACATTTTAAGGTTTTAGTTATGATACTTCTAAAATAATTCTGCAGAAATCTGCAGATTTATACCAAAATTCTCAGCAGAAATAGCAAAAAGCGTCCGCAGATTCCGTCTGGCCCTGGTCATGAGCAATAAATAATGTTCCATGATTACCAGATTCAAAACTTTGTAGAGCTAAAAACTGAGGTTCTGCCTAGACAAAGAAAAGAAAAGAAGAAGGAGCTGTACAAGGCCTGGGTAATCATCAACAAGCAAAACAACTGCATTCTGACAGCGAACTGCACCTGTATGGCAGGGTATGTGAACTTACATTTTTACATTTCATTCTAAGCATTCAGTGCCCGCAGTTTAATTCACCATATTTAACTGTTTTTACTGAAATCATTGCTGCAATCAAAAACGAGTAATGTGTATGATTCAGCATAGCCTGAACTTACCTGACATAAAATTAGAACTGCAGAGTCCAGCAGTTTTAATTAGGTCCTCACACCATTCAGCTCCCTCTTAGCCAAAGACGTCTGCGGTTGGCATTAAAAGCAAGGCATTAAATTTGGCATCCTACCGCACAACACGACATGTTTGCTATTGCAACTGGTCTTTTTTTGCAACCCGGGAACCCGTGTGATGTTATGGTTGGTAATTTCTCTATATACAGAGCTAGTGTTTTTCAGTGTTTATAAAGTTCAGATGAAAGCTTAATGTGACTATTTTCAATTTCATAAGAATCCTTTTACAGCATTGATGTTGTAATTTAATTACAATACATACAGTTAAATAGGCTTCAGCATTTATTTAGTTGTTCAAGCATAAAGCAAGATGAAATACAGTGTAAGCGTTAGCGCCGTCAGGATCAGAAGGCGAGCGCTGAAAATACCAAGGTAAAATAAACTGTCATATTTTAAAGACATGGCGGGGAAAATGGAAGTTAATGCAGTGCTTCCTGTCCGCTCTGAGACACACTTTATATCGCATATCTATCAGGCAGTGAAGATCACTGGTTTTTAAAGAAATCAGACATTAAATGTGGCAATTTTATAATGGAAAGACAGTTCACCAGAAATGCTGAGGCTCGCTGGCTGGCTAAAATTAAAAGTCTGTGTGCATATCCCATTTACACACCTGTAGGTCGTCCGAGATGCGAGTAACTTTTTTTTTTTATTTTGTAGCTGTAATAGTGGTACTTAATGATTCATAAATTGCAAAGCATAACTACGTTGAGGCACAACATTGCTAATACATTAGCATTAACAATACTAATACACCTAGCAATTCCATGCAAATGTCAACCTTGGCTTAATTTTTGTTTTGACCAAAATAGTGAAACCCCGTTTGAAGTTGTTTGTGTAAGCCTACTGTAAAAATACTTAAAATGCCTCTCAACATTTTGCCAAGTGACAATTTAACACCCATCACATCTGTAACAAAGCTTTTTCCTTAAAAACGTTAGATAAAATAAAATAGTTCTATAGAGAGCCAAAGCATATCCTATTGATTAGTATTATATTTCATTTGGGTTGTGCAGTTTAATTCACAGAATTTCAACAAAGTATGTTGTGTACTGTAAACTCGCATGCTTTTTTTTTTTGGTCACATCCATAACACACGTTTCCCTCATTTAAAGAGCCCCTATTATACATTAAAAAGGGTCATATTTTGGTTGTATGACCTTTTGGTTGTATGACCCTCCAACAACAGGCTGATATGCATGCAAGGTCAAAAACACTTTCATGGTCTTATAATATGCATTTATATTTACCTAATTATCCCAGCGACTCCCATATGAATCGTTCAGCGATTCATTTGTTCCCAAACCCCTGCTTAGCGCGAAGCTAATCTGCGCTGATTGGACCAATGACAGCCTGTTGCCATTGGTCGACAGCGTTCAGCGCGAGACAGTAAAATCCCCAGTG
The DNA here is from genome assembly GCA_903798205.1 of Danio tinwini. Taxonomy (NCBI): domain Eukaryota; kingdom Metazoa; phylum Chordata; class Actinopteri; order Cypriniformes; family Danionidae; genus Danio; species Danio tinwini. Next base: position 10,098,741 of record CAIGQZ010032409.1, read on the forward strand.
GTTTATCAAGCCCCGGGTCGCCAACATTGGTATAGGATTCGATCGCAGTGGACGCCCGAAACACGCTTCAAAGTAAACTTACTAACACCACAGTGAACAGTACCTAGTTCTCAACAGTGTTATTTAGACACCTCACCCCCGAAAGCAGTGGAGGTAAACACCAGAGGCGATATGGGAATATAGAGTTAACCTGATACAGTGCAAGTGGTTACAAGTAACAACACAATTAAACACATACTTTACAAACTAGAGAAAACAAGGAGGCAGCTATTTACTTACACTTATGAAATGTGTCATGGGCCAGGTCTGATTTTATTAATTATTTTTCATTTTGGAGCTTTTCTCCCTTCTCAGCTGTAGATAATTTCTATTTGCAACCATTGCTGTGGCACCTCTTGCATGAAATGTTATGTTCTTAGGGCTTACCTGTACTCTGCTGTGCACCAGCTCGAAGTCCAGCGTGCCTTTGTTTGACTTGTACCTAATAATCGTCCTTATTTTGCACGTGTTACACCAAATTCTGTGACCATCTATTCTGTGACCCTAGTAGACGCTGTTCTCACTGTTTGGCTTGAACTCGCTCCCACAGCATACATACTCTCACATGAATGTGCTGGAATGAACTGTTCAATACTAGTATATATAAAATCCCTTGTATTTCACACAGAAAAATGTAATGTTCTTTAACTGCAAACAGCTTAGTGCCCTTAAATGCCCAATGTGCGCTGTCAATCACGTGACAGTATGTATGTTTGCTGTTTGCCTGTCTTGGGAGCAAGTTCAAGCCAAACAGTGAGAAAGAAACTAATCCATGAGCTGTGTACTGAAAGTTCATTGTAAGCATGTAGATGCTGAAGCACTTCTTTCCCTCACACTTCCAATAATATCCAGTTAAGCACAGTGTCTTCATGACTCATGACTTCAGGATCTGTTTGTCTTTGCTGCTGTGTTAGTGGGCGGGGCCGCAAGTTTAAATTCTGTGGGTCTGCGAGTGCAACCATTATGTTTCGTATCGACGTCACGCCGAAACGCCTAAAGACTTGTTATCAAGACGATTCATTTAAACCACTATGAGTTGACTCTTTTTTTTTTTAGATGAATCAATAGTTTTAAAAACTGTCCACTTTCAGATTTAAGCTTTAGCTGGATATTTCACTTCACTTAGAGCTGTGTTACACACTACATGGAAGGTCAATTTCAAAAACCCCTAATAGGGGCTCTTTAAAATATAAAACACGTTTACAGATTGATATTTTTCTGATCACTAACTCTGTGGTTAATTGTTTGGGAAAATATAGGCAAGGCAAGCTTATTTATATAGCACATTTCATACACAATGGTAATTTAAAGCGCTTTCCAAAAATAGGAATAAAAGAGACAAGTATAAGAAAATAAATACAACAAACAATAAAAACAGATTAAACAGAATTTAAAACAGATAAAAACAGATTAAACTGTGTTCAACGGGTTTTAAAGGAATTAAAAAGAAAAGAAAGACATAATAGTGTGATCTGTCAGAAGTAGCATAGCGCTCATTCAGATGTGTTTTAGTTGTGTTTTAAAAACAGATGTGTTTTCAGTCTTGATTTGAATGTGCCTAATGTTGGAGCAGTAGCTGAAAGCCAATTCACCCTGCTTTGACTGAACTCTTGGAATTTCAAATTTACTTGATCCTAATGATCTAAATGATCTGTTAGGTTTGTATTTAGTGAGCATATCTGTAATGTATTGAAGTCCTCAGCCATTTAGTGACTTGTAGACAAGTAGTAATACTTTAAAATCTATTCTGAATGGAGCCAGTGTAAAGACCTGAGAACAGGTCTGATGTGCTCTGATTTTCTGGTTCTGGTGAGAATCCTGGCAGCAGCGTTCTGGCTGAGCTGCAACTGTCTGACTGTCTTTTTGGGGAGGCCACTGAGGAGTCCATTACAGTAATCCACCCTGCTGCTGATAAAAGCATGAACAAGTTTCTCACCGGAAACAAAACATCTAATTCTTGCCATGTTTTTGAGATGATAGTATGCTGATTTAGTTACTTTGACATGACTACTGAAACTTTGATTACTGACCTTATCTTTTGTTGTTTGACCTTTACAGCCAATGTACGCATTCACCTTGAGGACCTCATCTCTGTTTCCAAATGCAATGACTTCAGTTTTCTCTTTGTTTAACTGAAGAAAGTTTTGGCACATCCAACTGTTCATTTCATCAATATAAACATATACAAACTCTGTACATTTATGTTTTAAGTTTTTACTGCAAATGTCACATCCATAATGCAAATTTTTTATCAGTAATGGACTGCAATTTCTAAGTAATCTACTCGGGTCTGAGGATAAGTATAGTGCTTAATTTTTACATACATTTCATAAAGATGAAATACTATTTCAATATTTATTTTCAAAAATGTTTGCACAAATAAGGTAGTTTTAAATTACATTTTTAAGGGGAAAGAGTCAAACCTGGACATGTTTTCCACAGTTTAGTCTTAGACTGGTGGTCAGTGTAAATCTCAATCCAGTGCAGTGTGATCCTGAAAAAAAAGAAAGAAAGAAAAAAAAAAATCAAACAAAACTTGAATCTCTGTGGTAGGTGAATTGAGTCTGTCATTGTTGGAGGTTTATACTGAAGAGCCACAGACGCATGCCATATTGCTGCATGGAGACAGCTGAACCATGAATACTTGCCTATGGGCTTGAAAAATAAATAGGGAGGCTGACGGACCCATGAGTCTCTGAGGAGAACTGGACCGTAGGGAGCTACAACTCTTTAAACACATGCATCAGTCAGAGAGACAGACCACAATAGCTGTATTGCAAATTAAGTGTAGTAATATTCAACTTAATATGTTTGTCTAAATTCAGTCTAAATAAACAGTTTGCAACCACTTACCTTAAAACATTTGTAAATCCAATGAATTATTTTTAGCTTCGGGCCATATCGACCTAGAGAGCAGCAACTTTTTATTTTCCATCAGTCTTAGTACACAACATAACTACAGAAGAATCAAGCTTTAAATAGGAAAATTAGCAAACTTCTTTTTTTGAGTGAGATGCTAATGGTCTAATCTGATTCAGTTATTTATGCTAAGCTAAGCTAAAAGTGAAATGATAAAAAAAATGACAAAAAACTCAACTGTGTAACTCTAGTTTAACTTAAAATTTTAGTTTAATTTATGTAAGTTGAGTTCAGTAGAAAAATGTATTGACAAAATGTGAAGACAACAAATATTTTTATGTTGCTTAAAATGATTTTAAGAAGTTAAATAAGTTTCAACTACATTTTTTAAGTTACACAAAGTTTAACTTAATAGTTTTAGTCAGTTTAATTTACGTAAGTTGAGATTACTAGAAAAATTAATTTGATTCAACAAAAAAAAAATGTAAGGCAGCAAGCATAAGAAAATTATCTAAATTATCTTTTTTTTTTTTTTTTGCAGGATGCTAATGGTCTAAGCCGATTCAGTTATTTATGCTAAGCTAAGCTAAAAGTTAATAGATAAAAAAAAATGCTAAAACTCAACTGTTTAACTCTAGGAAACTTGTAAAATGAGCCTATTTCCAAATAAAGGGGGAGTGTTCCTTTAAGACTAACATATTGATAATATTAGGATAAAATCATATTGATTTATCAGGACTTTAAAGCAAGCAAGCAAAGTATAAGCAAAAATAATAATGAAATAAGGTTTACTTTTAAAGAAGAAAAAAAATATTGTGAAATATCTGTTAAGTATTTTAATGACTGAAATTGTGGATATTTTTTTCTTGCCAGTTAGGGTGCATTTAGTTTCTTTTGACAGCCCATAAAAATTCTTTGCAACCACTTACCTTGAAAAAAACAGTAACTCCAATGAATCATTTTTTCAGTGTAGTTCCTGGCCACATCGACCTAGAAAATAGCAACTTTTCATCTTCCATCAGGTACTCAATGTAACTACAGAAGAGTCAAGCTTTAAATAGGAAAATGATCTAACCTTTTTTTTTAGCAAGATGCTAATGGTCTAATCCGATTCAGTTATTTATGCTAAGCTAAGCTAAAAGTGAATGGATAAAAAATGGTAAATCTCAACTGTTTAACTCTAAGAAACTTGTAAAATGTTTCCAAAAAAAGTGTTTCTTTAAGACTAACATATTAATAATAAAAGTTAAAAAGAAATGCAGTGTTGGTTTCATCAGAACTCAAAGGTAAGCAAAGTTGACTTGAAAAAAAAAATGCAATGACAAAAAGTGAAGACAACAAAAAATTTCATGTTGCTTAAAATAATTTTAAGTAATTATCAGATTTCAGCTTCGTTTTTTATGTTATACAAAGTTTAACTTAATATTTTTTGTCACTTTGATAAATAAAGGCAGCAAGCATAGAAAAATTATCTAAACTTTTTTTTTTTTTTGAACGAGATGCTAATGGTCTAATCTGATTCAATTATTAATGCTAAGCTAAGCTAAAAGTGAATGGATAAAAAAGGTAAAACTCAACTGTTTAACTCTAGGGTATAGAAAATTAAATGAGCCTGTTTCCAAATAAAGGAGGAGTGTTCCTTTAAGACTAACATCTTGATAGGATAAAAACGTATTGATTTATTAGGACTTTAAAGCAAGCAAAGAAGAAGCAAAAATAATAATCAACTAAGTTTTACTTTTTTAGAAGAAAAAAAGTATCTGGGTTAAATATCTGTTAGGCATTTTAAATCATGGGCACATTTTTTCTTGCCAGTAATGATACATATAGTTCCTTTTGACCCCCACTAAAAAGGCATAAAGCAGAGTTTATTATTACAAAAGAGACCATTTAATGTATGAAAGAGAACAACACAACTCCACCTGTTCACTGGTCTTCTGGCTAAAGCAGCACAAAGATTTCTGACAGTCCCAAGGACCCTCGGGCTGGTGTTTTCTCCAGGGACAACAGCAGGAGAACATTCGAACAAAGGAGCGCCGTAGGGCACACTCCGAACTAATCCAAACGTTCGTTTAGGGATCTCAAGCAGGTGCCCAGGTTTTTGAGGGCCTCCAAATACTGATCTTCAATGGCCCGGTTAACTGTTACTCAACAGACGATGAAGTGTGTGTGTGTGTGTGTGTGTGTGTGTGTGAGCCTGCGCTGCAGCTGTTTCAAGCTCTGCCAGACTAAAAATCAAAACCGATGTGCTGATACAGGCTTTTAAAATGTTATTCGCTGTTTTCGCTTCGTCCCACAAGCTCGGGTTTTCCGAAGCGTGGTGTGACACGTTAAACACGTCCAGGCCTCTTTGTGAACTCATCAAAAACTCATTGGCTTGGCATGTTTATCGCAGCTCTGAAACGCAATTCAAAACAGTCGTTAAAAAATGTCGCAATGTTTACTCAAAGGTTACGTGCGCAACTTTTGGAGTCACTGGCGCCACCAAACAAACTAGAAAATTAATAGCTGTGTTCAGTCTCTATGTAGACTGAGTACAGTATTCGAGTTTATCGTGTATCCCACAATGCAATGCATTTGAATACAATTCTTTTGATTTCAGTGACTGAATAAACAAGATATCAGTATTATAAAGAGATTTTAACATCATTTTGTTTCATATAATCATATTCCTTTAGGGACGGCATTTATTTTAATGCAATGATGGGCATTTAATTTTTCCAAGGGGCCACATTAGACTCTGGGGCGGTTTAAGAGGGCCAGACCAATACAGTTAATTTGTTTTCAAATAAATAAAAACAATAAATTCAGTTAAACTATTCAATAAACATTTATAAAAACTCTTAAGGTTAAAAAAGGATCAATTATACACAAAGTATTTTTAAATGCACAATATCAGCTTATTATAAATACCACAGGGTTGTTTGTTCGATTGCTTCACCTTAGTTCATTTTCATTCATTCATTATTTTTTTTTATGTTCATGGTTCATACACATTTTTACTACTAAAATTCCATGACTTTTTTCAAGACTTTTCCAGAACTTTCAAGTACATTTTCATGACGTAATGTTTCATGACATGTCTATATATACATGGTGAATAATAAGAAAAACAATGAAGTTCAAATTTATTACAGCATATCCTAGAACACGCAACAATCTATTTTGTTTAAATTTGTTTTTATATCTATGTAAAATTGATTGTGATAATGCTTACACAGCACTAACAATGTGAGAGCAAGCTTTTGGCCAAGGACAGAAAAGAAGTAAAGACAACCAACCTCAAGTTAGGGCTGCACAATATATCGTTTTAGCAATGATATCATAATGTGTGCATCCGCAATAGTCACATCACAGGATATGCAATGTTGGGATTATTATTATTATGCAATGTAAGGATTCGGATTCGGATTTCTACCTATTAGTTCATCTTAGCATGGATCGTTAATTGATTATTTGAATGAGTATTTAACTTTGACTTGATTTTAACTAATGAATAAGTTAACACACTGCTTTATGTAAGAATGTTCAGTGCCTGTCTCTTTGTAACTTTTTTCAGGAGCCACCAAACTAGGTCAGAGGTCACGGAGACCTTAAGTGGATATGAAGGGCTGAAGACTGGAAACAACTGTATCTATTGTTATTTTTATGAGTTAATACTATCAAAAATGTCTAAAGTGATTTTGCTATGTTTACGGTTAAATCTTTTAAAGTGATTTTACTTTTTATTCAAGATAGGCTTTGTGTAGGAAGGATATAACTGCCTGAATGTAGATTATACCATCTTTTTTAACCAGTTTTGATAAATACGGCTGAGAGTACACTCAGCCTAGGGTAAGAAACAGATTGTACTTTAAGTGTGTGTGTTCTAACAGGTTAGAACACCTCTGTATGACACAGTTAATGACGTTATGTGATAGTATAATTGTTATTGATTTGTGATTGTAAGCAGAGCGACCTAGGAACTCATTGCGAGTGTTGAAGCTGGCTTCTGCTGATGAAACTGCAAACTATTTTCAGTAAACTTTATTTATTTATTTGAATCTCTGACTCCAGCTCTTCTTCATCTGACAGACTGGTCATTCTTTGGGTTAAAACTGTAAATTACCCCTACAATAGTTTAATCATAACGGAGTAAAAGTTTATCATCTGCATGCATAAAGAGATAGTTTACACAAAAATAATATAATTTAATAACTCCTATAGTATTAAAACAAGTGAAGTGTGAGTAAATAGTGAGTACATTTTATTCTTTGAGTAAACTGAGTAAAGGCCTGTGACTGTGTGAACATTTTAAATTTTAAAACATCCAGCCACATGACATTACTTGTAACTTTAATAAAGATTAAATATACAATAAAGACTGTGCAGTGTTAATTATTCAATCTCTGTGCCTGAATAGTGAATACTTAAAAACTATAATTCACTTAATCTTTACTATATTTTGCTTGTAATTTATTTGTTATATATTATTCGAGATTTACTCCCTTCTAAAATTCCCCCAATTAATCCAAATAAACCTGTTAAATCCAGCCTGATCTCATGAGGAAACGTAAGTGTTTTACGTTTTGTTAGTTTAGTGGCTAACTCGTACGAATTCGTACTAGTTGAGTCGTATAAAAGTGTACGATTTTAAAAAGGAGGCGTGGCACCTAACCCCGCCCCTAAACCCAACCGTCATTAGGTGATGAGCAAATCGTACTAAATGGTATAAACTAGATCGTACGAATTCATACGAATTAGCCACTAAATCAAAAAGTTATGAATTGCAGTGAGATTATGTTGGTTAAATCATCTGGTGAAATTGTATTCACATCGCAATATGTTAAATACAAAATATGGTAATGTCAGATTTTTCTAATATCACGCAACCCTAATTCAAGTATACAGATATTAAATATTAAATATATTAAACTAATTTCCATGACTTTTCCAAAACTTTGTGGGTTTTTCTGTTTTTCCAAAACTTTTCCAGCCTGGAAAATGTCATGTCAAAATTCCATGACTTTTCCAGGTTTTCCATAACCGTATAAACCCTCATGAGAGAATTCTAGCCTTGTGTTAAGCTGAACAAGTGCACTGAAGTCAGGTTGAATGTGAGGTAGATATGTGATGTAATGATCATCACTGAGAGAGGACCTGTATATGCATTTGTTAAATTATCTGAGGTAATTAGTCTACCTTTATTACTGTGTAATTCCATACAAAGTGTGAAGCTGCCTGGTTGGTTCCTGTCACATGACTCGTGGTTTGCTCACGGCACTCTAAAATGTTAGATTTTTTTCAACTCGCAGTGCCTGCAAAACGTGAGCGCGTCATACTGCATGTGCATCTCTTTCTATTTGTGTGCTGAACCTGCGTGTGTTCATTTGAAATAATGAAACGGAGCGTGCAAAAGACGCTTTGTGAAAAGCCCCCTTTTGTTGACTCGCAATATCAGACCTGCGCATTGCAAAGTCCTGTTTGCGGTTAAACTTTAATTAAATAAATACTTCACACGGGCAAAGTCGTCCAGCGAGCCGCATGTGGCCAGGGGGCAGTAAAATGCCCATGCTTGTTTTAATAGTTTAATCAAAATAAAAGTTGAGAACATTTGTTTCAGAAAAACACTGTTATTTTGACTTTCTACACTCAAAAGATGATGTTTGCTCAAACTACTCATTTTAAGCGAGTTAAATCAGCACAATTCTTAATTTTTTTTGCAACAACTTCATTGTTTTCTGTTCAATCTACTTAAATTTCTAATAAGTTAACTTTCATGTTGTCCCAACAGCATTTAACTGTGTGAAACCCAGCATTTTTACAGTGTATTAGCTAAAATAATAGTAATAATAATAATAAAAATGATTATCCAATCTTTTTTTTTCGCTTTTTTAAATAAATCTCGCGAACAAAACTACCAAACTGTAAAAACTGTCACAATTCACACTTTTAACAGAAACGTAACTGTTTATTAGACTTCACTACAAAAGTAATATTCATTTGTGAACTATGATACAAACAACATATACACAAAATGTACAGCATAAAGTACGGACGTGTTAAAAATCGCTTACAGTGTAAATGGTCGGCTCTTTTACAAAGTAAATGGATATTTACTGATATATATGTTTTTTTATAGACATCTGGAAAGTCAGTTTTACTTAATAAATAGAAAACTGGATATCGTGTCATGGTGTACAACAGCTGATAATACTGATGTTGTATATAATCTGTATATTACAGTTCGATTCTACTTTGACATCCGGTGGGGGTTTAGATTTAAAGTTTATCTAAACACTGGTACAGTACAACAATATCCATAAAGCTCAACTGCTTTTACGAGCAGAAGAAGATTTATAAAAATGTGCTTGAGCAGCCGATCAGCTTCGACAGATTGGACGTGTTATTGCTTCATTTAACACAGTTTCTCAACCTTTTTATTAAAATAAATATTTTCAATGTAATAATTGCTTCATGGATCTCAGTTTGCAGTAGAAAACGCCCTCAAAAGCACTCTGGAAATGGTTTCTTTTGTTTTCGACATTAAACATTTGTCATTATTGGAGCACAATAGTTATACTTAATGGAGGTAAAATTATATATTTACTTACAATGCATTCATGCAATATCATTTTACTTCCTTGAACTTTTAATAAAGGCTTAGTACACCCAATAATGATATTTCTATATAAATTTACTCACCCTCAAGACATCCAAGATTGTTTTTTTTGTCATGTAGAAGTTGTTTTAGCTGAAATTGTGGTTCTTGATTTTTTATAAAATGCAAGTCAATGGTTGCATGCACTTTGAGAGTAAAAAAGCAAAACAAAACGATGATGCATTGAAGTCTTGTAAAGCAATAACTTTAATCCACAGTCTCTGTAATCAGTCCTGATTGCATCCAGTCTGCAGCATAAGGTTCCTGTATATAACATAGTCAATATCTTGTTATAGGAGCTGTGGGTTTTAATTTTACTTAGTTCCTTTTTCACGTCACAGTGCCAGTAGCCGCTGACTTGCATTTTATGAATCACCAAAAACCACAGTTAAAGCTAAACACATTCTTTGAAGAGATAGTTCAACCATTTTTAGTTCACTGAAAATTCAGTCATCATTTACTCAACCTTTACTGGTCACAAACCTGATTGAGTTTCCTTCTTCTGTTGAACACAAAAGAAGATATTTAGCAAAATGCTGGAAACCAGTAACCATTGATTTCCATAGTATTAATTTTGTTCTAATATAGATGTCAAAGATTTCCAGCTTCCTTCAGAATGTTATTTTGTGTTCAACATACAATCAAAAGGAAAACTCATATAGGACCACATTACGGAGAGTAAACACAGAACAAATTGTACTTTTTAGGGTGAACTACCCTTTTAATCTTCTACTCGGGCAGGGAAAAGCCAGATGCATCTTGGATAGACTGAAGGTAGGGCTGGGCCAATAAATGATATTATTTCAAATCGCGATAAAATTTATGCCGGTAACAACAATAAGCTCTGGACTTTTTTTTACTCTATATTGATCTAAGAGCCAATCACACAGCAGAAATGTGCAACAATAGGAATCAAGAAGTGTGTTGATATTAGAGATGCACCGAATTTTCGACCGCCAAAAATTGGTTACAAAAAATAGGTTGTGCTATTCAATGGACACTCTCATTTTTGTGGCTTCCGTCGTAGGAATACTCTTAAATCTGGAAGCACTAACAACTGATATTAAAATATATAGTTATTGATCAATATGGAAAATAATTAAACATGTTCGCATTTTTGTCATATCGCCCAGCCCTGCCTGAAGGTGAGTCAATTATCAGCAAATCTGCATTTTAGTATGAACTTTACTTGTGAGTTGTTCTTTTTTAAATGTATAAATATGAATTATGTTCTGTATTACAGTCTCATTCATCAAAGTGCAGAGGTGCAAGTATCGTGTCTTTCTTATTTTTGGCAATCCTAATGTCTGTAAAATCGTATTGCTTACAGCTTTAGAAAGTTATATTATATGGAAATAAATTAAGAGACCACTTGAATATTCCTTTTTTTCCCCCTAATTTATGATTTATAGTTATGTGTTTGAGTAAAACATTTTCATTTCTTCATTACAAATAAAATTGTAATGTAGCACTACACACACTACCGGTCAAAAGTTTGGGATCAGTAGGATTTTTAAATGTTTTAAAATAAGCTTCTCCTGCTCACCAAGGCTGCACTTATTCAATCAAAAATACAGTACAACTGGTAAAATTGTGAAATGTTATTGCACTATAAAATAACTGTTCAAAAGCAGTTTATCAGTTAATTTAATAATTTGTTCAGTGATTTTAATTAATTTTCAGCTTCATTGCTCCAGTCTTCAGAGTCACATGATCCTTCAGAAATCACTCTAATATTAATTATTATTATTATTATTCTTATTATTATTCTTATTATTATTATTAATGGTAATAGTAATAAAAGAAATAAGGACTGAAGTAATACATTTTTTTGAAACTACATACAAGAAACCAGTTATTTAAAATTGTCATAAATATTTAACAATTTCTTTTACATTTAATAAATGGAGTTAATTACAATTCTAACATTTTTGGCTCTATACACCAACACAATTGATTTGAAATAAAAGAGGGTATTTACATCTAAATCAGGTGAACGGTGTAAGAATTACAACAGTTTGCATATGTGCCTCCTATTTGTTAAGGGACCAAAAGTAACGGGACAATTGGCTTCTCAGCTGTTCTATGGCCAGATGTGTGTTATTCCCTCATTATCCCAATTACAATGAGCAGATAAAAGGTCCAGAGTGCCTTTTAAGTGTGCTATTTGGATTTGGAATCTTTTGCTGTCAACTCTCAAGATAAGATGCAAAAAGCTGTTACTATCAGTCAAGCTATTGTTTGTGTCACTTCGTTTAATTTCAAATGCATTGTGTTGGTATATAGAGTCAAAAAATGTTAGAATTGATAGTTGAAGTCAGAATTACTAGCCGCCCTGAATTATTAGCCCCCCTGTTTATTTCTGTTTAACGAAGAGATTTTTCAGCACATTTCTAAACATAATAGTTTTAATAACTCATTTAATAACTCATTTAATAAAATAATAATATTATTTTATCTTTGCCATGATGACAGTAAACAATATTACTAGATATTTTTCAAGACACTTCTATACAGCTTAAAGTGACATTTAAAGGCTTAACTAGGTTAATTAGGTTAACTAGGCAGGTTAGGGTAATTAAGAAAGTTATTGTATAATGATGGTTTGTTCTGCAGACTACCGAAAAAATACATAGTTTAAAGGGGCTACAAATTTTGACCTTAAAATGTTCTTGAAAGTAGTTTTCAATAAATCAGTTATTAGAAATGAATTATTAAAACTATTATGTTTAGAAATGTGCTGAAAAAAATATTTCCGAAATAGGGTGGCTAATAATTCTGACTTCAACTACTGTCTGTCTGTCTGTCTGTCT
>CAIGQZ010032409.1:10121091-10138615 GCA_903798205.1 Danio tinwini
ATGTATTTTTAGGCTGGACTGTGATCCTTAGAAAATGTTAAATGATTCTTTGGCACTTAAACTATTGCTACACTAAATGACATTTTAGCGGTGTGCACTGTGAAACTGAAGCATGCAATTTATTATAAAAAAAAAAAAAAAAAGTTAATATACAAAAATATATGTCCTATATGGTGGACATTATACAATAAAATACAGCATTACAAACATTAAAAATTGGTACTTTCTATATTTACAAAAAGCTAAAAATCACCCAATAGTACATTTATCAACCTCTATCACCCTGTCCTAGATAGACTTACACGATTTATGTTTGTAATCTGAAAATATTTTCATAAGAAGTCAGTCTCTAATCATCTGTGTTTTAAAACCAAAAGTTTATTGTTACAACTTTACGGAGTCCGGTAACTACATTGCAAACACTTCAAAGGTTAACTTTGCCGCTATTCTCTAACAAACGTTTGAGAAGACTAAATTCATTTTTGTTCTCTCTCTCTCTCTCTCTCTCTCTTTGGTTTACAAGTGTGTTGGAATTTAAATGTCTAATAGTTGTCTGCAATGTGGGTGGTTTCTCTGGCCCCTAAACACCCTCCCCTACACAAACACTGGCCCGCACATTCAGCCCACTGTTCGTGGAGCGCGAAGACCAGGCCGGATTCGCTCTGTTTGCTGTCCTCCTGCACCTCACCCCTTAGTCAAAAAGAAAAGAAAAACTACAGCTTTCTGTCTCACAGGACATAAATCAATCGTTTATAGTGGCGCTCATTTTCCCTTCTCTTCTGCCGGACCCAAGAAAAATATTTGTTTTGCATGAGGCTGCTGAGGACAGGTTTTCCCATTATCTCAGACTGTGACACAAGTGGGACGCTGAGTCAGTGTGTTCGGGGCAGGTGGCTTCCAGAGATGCTGATGTACTGGCATGAAGACACTTATATCAGGACGCCTCATTAACCTGATATGTGGATCTAAGGCTTCAGCTGCAAGGCCAATTTACTTAATGAAGAAATGCATGCAAAGTGTGTGATTTATAGTGCGCTAATCTAAAAACTACAAAAAAGAAGCAGAGCGGCATTCTTCAAATAAGAGCTCTGGCAAAGATAATCAGTCTCACAATTCTCCTGAGAACGATCAACTTGAGAAGCATTTACATTACTGTGCTGCTGTGTCGCAGTCCTGTGAATTTGAAACTTTTGAATTCAAAAGTAATTTGTGAGATTTAATGGGCTTTTTTTATATAGTTGACAAGTATGACAAATTATATATAAAAAAAACAGTGCTTGCTCCATATGAACTAAACAGAGGGTAGTTTTATCCAGTACATGTGTGAAACTTAATTTTACAATTCTAGTTTAATATATACAGTGGGAGAAATAAGTATTCACAACATCTCCATTTTTCTCAGAAAGCAGACATCGAGAAAGTATTCCTAGCGCTTCACTTTTTCCACATTTTTTTATTTTACAGCCTTATTCCAAAATGGAATGAATTCATGTATTTCCTCAAAATTCTACACACAATACCCCATAATAACAATGTGAAAAATATGTTTTTTGTTGTTGCAAATTTATTAAAAAATAAAAAACCTGAAGAAAAAAAAGATCACATGTACATAAGTATTCACAGCCTTTGCTCAATACTTTGTTGATGCACATTTGGCAGCAATTACAGCCTCAAGTCTTTTTGAATATGATATCACAAGCTTGGCACACCTGTCTTTGGGAATTTTTGCTTATTCCTCTTTGCAGTACCTCTCAAGCTCTATCAGGTTGAATGTGAAGCGATGGTGTACAGCCATTTTCAGCCATCTATGTCTGGGCCACTCAAGGACATTCACAGAGTTGTTGTGAAGCCACTACATTGATATTTTGGCAGTGTGCTTTAGGTCATTGTCCTGCTGGAAGATGAATTGTCGCCCCAGTCTAAGGTCAAAAGCACTCTGAAGCAGGTTTTCATTCAGGATGTCTCTGTACATTGCTGCATTCATCTTTCCCTCTATCCTGACTAGTCTTCCAGTTCCTGCTGCTAAAAAACCTCCCCACAGCATGATGCTGCCACCACCACGCTTCACTGTAGGGATGGTATTAGCCTGGTGATGAGCAGTGCCTGGTTTTCTCCAAATGTAATGCCTGGCATTCACTCCAAAGAGTTCAATTTTAGGCTCATTAGACCAGAGAATTTAGTTTCTTATGGTCTGAGAGTCCTTCAGATGCCTTTTGGATAATTCCATGTGGGGAGTGGCTTCCATACAGGCCTGGTTGGTGGATTGCTGCACAGATGGTTGTCTGTCTGTAAGGTTCTCCTCTCTCCACAGAAGAACGCTGGAGCTCAGACAGAGTGACCATCAGGTTTATTGATCACCTCCCTGACTAAGGCCCTTCTCCCCCGATCACTCAGCTTAGATGCAGAGACCTGGTGGTCCCAAACATCTTCCACTTACGGATGATGGTGGCCACTGTGCTCATTGAAACTTTCATAGCAGCAGAAATTTTTCTGTAACCTTCCCCAGCCTTGTGCCTTGAGACAATCCTGTCTAAGAGGTCTACAGGCAATTTCTTTGTCTTCATGCTTGGTTTGTGCTTTGACATGCACGGTCAACCCTGGGACCTTATATAGACAGGTGTATACCTTTTTAAATCATGTCCAATCAACTGAATTTACCACAGGTGAACTCCAGTTAAGCTGCTGAAACATCTCAAGAATGATCAATGGAAAGAATATACATGAGCTCAATTTAGAGCTTTATGGCAAAGGCTGTAAATACTTCTGTACATGTGATTTTTCAGGGTTTTTTATTTAATAAATTTGTAACAATTTCAAACACTCATTTTTTTCACATTGTCATTATGGGGTATTGTGTGTAGAATTTTGAGGAAATAAATGAATTTAATCCATTTTGGAATAAGGCTGTAAGAAAACAATGCAGAAAAAGTGAAGTGAAAAAGTGAATACTTTCCGTATGCACTGTATTTCCAAAGTCTGTTGGTAACAACCAAAGAAATCAATATATGCAAAGAAAACAACACTAATTAGTTTACAAATTAAGTTATGTGTAATAAAATGAAATGACCCACGGAAAAAGTATTGAACACCTAAAAAAAGGGAAGTACAGAAAAGCAGTGAAAGCCCAGACAGCAGCTAAAATCTCTCAGTAGTTCTTTAGCAACCCTCTGCTTTTTCTCAATGTGGCTGCTTCAGTCCAACGTTTCCATTAGCAGGATGATGAAGATGAAACCAGGATAGACATTTCAGCAAGACAATGATCCGAAACACAGCCAATTAAACCCCCCAAATGCTTTCAGAGTAAGAAAATCAAGCTGTAGAATAGCCCAGCCAATGACCTGACTTGAATCTAATAGAAAATACAAAATAAAGATAAGATGTTACCCACAGAACCATCAACATTTTTACACTCTGCTGAAGTCTGTGAAAAAAAAAATCACACCTGAGCAATGCATGTGACTTCATACTCCAAACAAAGGGGGTCTTTATGCTGCCATCACTAAAAATGCTGTTTATATAAAGTATTAAATACATTTCAGTGGTTCAGCACTTTCTCCTTGGGTTGCAGGTTTCCAGCATTTTTTCAAAATATGTTTTTTGTTCAACAGAAGAAGGAAAGTCCAAATACATTTGTAACAAGTAACAGGTAAGTAAATGATGACAGAACTATCCCATTAGGGGCTTCAGTTTCCAAGTCAAACCCTTCATTCAATTCATAATTTTATCCTATTTTACCTGCAGGTTATGAAGATTATTAATTAATTTACTAAATACTGGATCATACTTTACATTGTGATTGCAAGTCAGTATATTGACTATATGCTTAAGTTGACATAAGGAAATCTCCAGGTTCAACCTCTCATTTCTTTCATTTAAAAATACCTCAAATGCAACTGAGATTTATAAAAGACAAATTGTTGTCTGGTCATCTGAGATTTCTCTATGGTTAATAAAATTTAGGATGCCAATTTTCCATAGTGGTGGATTGTTTGCTTTTAGTATCTGGTAGAGGGTTTAAAGCTTAAATATAATGGCAAGTGATGTCAGTCCTTAAAAAAAAGAAAAGAAAAGAGGATACTACTTGATCTTTATTTCAGAAATTCTGTGACTTAGTGAGATGCTGCAGTTGAGTTGTTGAATATACATAAAAACATGAAATGACTAAAATTCAGATCATCTTTACATATTTGATTTAGGCGACACGGTGGCTCAGTGGTTAGCACTGTTGCCTCACAGCAAGAAGGTCGCTGGTTTGAGTCCTGGCTGGGCCAGTTGGCATTTCTGTGTGGAGTTTGCATGTTCTCCCCATGTTGGCGTGAGTTTCCTCCAGGTGCTTCAGTTTCCTTCACAGTTCAAAGATATGCGGTATAGGTGAATTGAATAAACTAAATTGGCCGTAGTGTATGTGTGTCAATGAGTGTGTATGGATGTTTCCCAGTACTGGGTTGCAGCTGGAAGGACATCCGCTGCGTAAAACATATGCTGGATAAGTTGGCAGTTCATTCCGCTGTGGCAACCCCTGATAAATAAAGGGACTAAGCCAAAGGATGAATAAATGAATATTTGATTTAAATCACCGTATATGGTGGTAAACCATTTATTTATGCATTGTGGCTTCATTGGTAAAGTCCTTTTGAGGCAGCCTTCTACATGGTGGGTCCAACACGAACTCAAAGGGGAAAGATTAATTGTTTAGCAATGTTTAAAGGTTTCCTCCTTGGGGAAAACATGGGCCTCGTCCAGCAACATCATAAAAATAGCTGGGATGAAGTGAAGTGCAAAGAGGTGGAGTGGTGTACACAGGATGGAAGGGTCAGTTCGGCCCCAGCGGGGTCACCGCTGAGATCACCATTGTGCACTTGCATGCTAAACAAATCACAACAGTGCATGACAGTTGGATTTATGACAACTAGTCAGCGCAAGACTAAAATGACAGGTTTAAACGTAACCAATTACACTATCAGACATCAGAGACCCACACTGTGGTATTTTACCATAATCTTCAGGATGTCAATCGTCTCTCTGTGAGGACAGAATGTTAAGGAATGCAACGAGAGTCATTTCCTTTACATTTCCAACAAAAAGGTATATGTTTACAAAGACACAGGCCTGAAGGGATGATTATTTATTTTCCTGCCTGTTCTGCAGAGCACGATCTGGCATGGTGTTCACTCAACAGCCATCCATTTGTGTGCCATGGGGTTTATTTATACATTGCAAACCTTCATCAGGCTAATTTGATGGCGCAAAAAAGGGGAAAGGAAGGAGGGAGGAAAAAAAGCTTACAAAAACGCAGCTGCTGTCAGGGGCCAATACTTTAAAAACAAAAAAGACGCCCTACGAGAAGTATCTTACAATAATATACACGTGATCTGAAAGGTCACAACAGAGGTCAGCCTCAAAACGTACAACAAATTCTTTGTAATTCAGCATCCGGCCTGTTATTACTGTCAAAAGAAAAAATAACAGCCTAGCAGATCTTATTAAATGAAGTTCTGTCGACCCTGGTGAGGTAAATCTTCACTTACGAAGCGGAACGGAAAGCTCAAGCTAATATATCCACGGAATGAGTCATTGGCTCCGTTTCACCTTCAGAATTATGAATAGTCAAAACTTGAAATTCTGTGGTCGTTCCAAAGAGATTAAGTCATACGTACTTGATGTGGAGATCTCTGTAAACTCCAAATCCCAGTGAGATCTGAGAGTGATATTTGTGGAGTGAGTGATGAGCGCTGTAACTTCAAACCTGTCGCGGGGATAAGGAAGCTCAATATTTACATTTTTAACCCTGGATGTTACACTATGATTACAGGAGAGCAGCCGCTTTATTGCACTGACCCTTACCCTCTTTCAAGTCAGGAAGGAAGTCATTACAGGTTTTTTTTTTCTTTCTCCATTCAGCTGACTAGACAGGAGAGGTGTAGCGTGCCAGTTTGCATGTACTACCTCAAAAACGCACACCCATTTCATGCCCCGCAATTAAGATGGAGAACTTAGTGAACTGATGAAGCTAAATTAAGTCAATTAGGAGAGCACACAGTTCAGCGCTCAGGTTCCAGCCCACAGTCGGCTGTGTTTGATGGGGGAAATCTAATTTGATTATTTGGGATTGAAAGGAAATCCAGTCTGATTGTTTTGAAATCAAGAACACAGGATTGAGAAGTGCTCGCTGTAAGGGCTAGAAGAGATCAGTTCACTGTGTGCGGTGGAGGTTCAAAACCAAACATCTGCAGAATAAAGAGCTCACGCCTGGAACTAAATTAATTAAGGAGACTTTTCTGATCATGGACTCATTTGCACA
This sequence comes from Danio tinwini, assembly GCA_903798205.1. NCBI lineage: Eukaryota > Metazoa > Chordata > Actinopteri > Cypriniformes > Danionidae > Danio > Danio tinwini. The sequence goes on from CAIGQZ010032409.1 coordinate 10,127,393, forward strand.
TAATTTCAAGCCTCTATCTTCCACGAAGGTTTACCATGGCAATGGTAATGAGAGCTCCAAAAAAAGTGTGCCAATTTATGTTTGACATCAATTGAAAAAAATGACAGTCTAAAAACTAAAACAGTAGATAGTATCATTTAAAACAAAGTGTCTTTATTATATTACAAAATGTGTCATTTATTCATGTGAACAGCCATTACTCCAGTCTCCACATTTACTGCTTAGAAATTATTTATTATTATTATCACAGTAGTGCTGCTAAATATTTTTATGAAAGATTTTATTCAAGATTATTTTGTTACAAAAAAAGTTAATAATACTTTTGTGATCATTGGCTCATTTGGCCAAAATTTCAAGCCTCTATCTTTTACGAAACACACACAAAAAAAAGTGGAAAATGTACCATGTGTAAATGGTAATGAGAGCTCCAAAAAGTGTGCTAAATTATGTTTAACATCACACTTGCATGACAGTCTTTATTCACTTTAGCAGGAGTAGAATAAAAAACAAATATCATTTTGAACAAATATCAATGTGAATATCATGTGGCTTTTGACTTAGTACATAAGCTTAGTTTATATAATAATCCGACAGCTAGCTCTCTGCAACTCTCACATGGTTGCCCACTGAAGCAAATCAGGGCTATGCCCAGTCAGTACCTGGATGGCAGATGCGTCATCCAGGTGGATGCTGCACACTGGTGGTGGATGAGGAGATTCCCCCTAATGTGTAAAGCGCTTTGAGTGCCCAGAGAAGCGCTATATAAATGTAAGAAATTATTATTATTATTATTATTATTATTATTATTATTATTATTATTACTATAAAAAGCTTTTTATTTTTTTTCTTTATTTTTTCATAAATGTTTTTTATGCTTATAATAGATTGCATTTATTTAATCAAACATAAACTAAAATGGTAAAAAGTATCATTTAAAATAAGTGTCTTTAATATACATTTAAAAAGTCAATGTAAACAACCATTACTCCAGCCTCCACAAATGCTTTTTAGAAAACATTTCTTATTATCATCACAGTAGTGCTGCTAAATATTTTTATGGAACATTTTATTTTTTCATTCATTAATTCATTTTCTTTTCAGCTTAGTCCCTTTATTAATCCGGGGTCGCCACAGCGGAATGAACCGCCAACTTATCCAGCACGATTTTACGCAGCGGATGCCCTTCCAGCCGCAACCTATCTCTGGGAAACATCCACACACACTCATTCACACTCATACACTACGGACAATTTAGCTTACCCAATTCACCTGTACCGCAAGTCTTTGGACTGTGGGGGAAACCGGAGCACTCGGAGGAAACCCACACGAACGCAGGGAGAACATGCAAACTCCACACAGAAACGCCAAATGACCCAGCCGAGGTTCGAACCAGTGACCTTCTTGCTGTGAGGTGACAGCACTACCTACTGCGCCACTGCATCGCCACATTTTATTTTTATTATGTTAAAATAAAGTTCAAACTAGCAGCTTTTGCTTGAAATAGAAATCAGTTCTACTAGACAAATAAAAATAAATTATATAAATTTTTTATTAAGTCCTTTAAGTGACTTAAATTGAGGTAAAAAAAAAAAAAGTAAAAAATTCATTACAATTCTCACTCCTATTTCTCCCTAACGACGACTCACACTTTTAGCTTGTGACTAAGCTGGAACATTGAGCTGCAAGAGTGAATGTTCTGCCTGAATGCCAACAATAAACACTGCACTCATCAGGCCTACAGTCAGTGACGAACAGTCAAAAAGGTGAACAGTCCAGGTCAGGTGGACCACCCAGTGCAGAACATGGACTGTAAGGGTGAAATCACACCCCTCCAACTATTCCTGGATCCCAAAGACCACAAAGCACGTGAAAAATGTGGGTGCTCTTTAAGACTGATAATCATATTTGAAGAATCTAACTTAGGATTGGAGAATACTTTCTAGCAAACTTATGTGCATGTTGTTTCAAGAAAGCAACCATTGTTTTGTGTTGTGTTTTACTTTCATTTGTTTATATTCAATTATTCTTCATTTAATTATTTTATTCAATCATATGATCATTAAACAATTATATAATTATTATATCATTTTATTGATTATTATTCAATGATTTGATTATTATTCATCATTTTATTATGTTTTTATATATTAACATTATTATTTTCCTATAATTATTGCTTTATTATTATTTTCTTTTTTTTTTTATATTGCTAAAATCTTATGTCTGTGTGGATTCAAGCAACGCTTGTTTTCAAGAGTAAGAGAATGTCTCCATTTCAAGGTCTGTATTGTCACTGGACAATGTTGTGAAGCAGTAATTTTCCATTGCTGATGCTTGTAGTATAATAACACTTGTTGGATTCATCCTGGTCAAATCCAGCATTGAATTATATGCAACTAAGGTAATTCACTAGACTCTGCTCTTTCTTTATCGTCATTACTTCGTCTCCTGCTTCTGCTCTTCTGGGGGCCACACACCCATAGACTCACACAAAACAAGCCACAATTGTTAACCATGCTAATCACAGAAACGTAAAAATATCTAAACAGTATGTACGGTGCCATCATGCTTGTTTTGCTCTAATTATGTAAGCTCCGCTGAACAAAAAAAACATTTCAATGGCTCTGAGGGACCACTATTACATTTCTCCAGTCCATTTGCAAAGCTGCTTTCTTTAGTAAACTGACGGAGCACCGGGTCAGGCTTTGGAAATGAAAAAGGAGACAGACACATCCCTGAGGTACTGTTTAGAGCACACACAAAAAAATACTGATTCCCTTGATGAAGAGATTTTGAAATGCATTTACTCACGTTACTGGAATTTGGTTGTGGAAAAAACAAATCTTGTGCCATGTAAATTGGAACGGGATTGCCATCTAGTGGTCGTGGGGAGAAATGTCTTACCTGCTCTTTTGACTTTGAGGATGGAGATGATTCATAGTCTTTTTTTGTCTCCAGGATTTTTTTCACAAGTCCACCTGTAAAGAAATGAAAACCAGTAAGTATTTTTTTTTCTATTTTTAAACTAGTGTGTCTCTGAAGACTTCATTTGTAACATTCTTTTATGATTAGTGTGTTCATATCTAGCCAATTCAATTTTACTCCTGTGACCTTGTTTTATTCCTGTCCTTTTTTGTAGTTTAAATCATATTTACTTACATATTTCTAAATACTAAATATAATTTAAACTAAACTAAATATAACTGAAATCATATTTTAATCTATCCTGTTTTTTTTTTTTTTTTTGTTAAGTTTAATTTAAATACTGGGAGTTTTAGGTACAAAGTTACTTTTTATTTTTAGTCATATCACAGTCATGCTTTATAGTTAGGGAGGCTCCGATCGGGGATTTTTGCAGCTAATACCGAGTACCAATTCCTTGTCATGATGATCGGCCGATACCAAGTAACGATTCTGATGCTTCAAGCTTTATAATGCATAAAGCACATTTTCCCTCTAAGTATGATACTTAAGTGGAGATCTCTCCTTACCTAAAAAAAAATTATTAAAGATAAAGATGTTGCAATTCCTTAAACATGTGTTTTGTAACCATTTAGTGCAGACATGTAATGGTCAGAAGCAGCTTTACAGAAAATAATAGATAAAACATACAAAAAATTGGTAAGAAAATTTACTAACAAAGCAATTTGGAAACATTGCAAATGATGAAAAAAAAATTCAACATGTCTCAATGACGTTTGGAGCGCATATTTGATGGTAAAGAAGTTAAAATGCACACCTATATTACTTCTTTACTAAAAGCAAATAGGTCCATAAACTACTGTTTATTGCAATAAGTATATTACGATTATATTATTAAATATTTAAGCTAAAAAAAATAATTTTTTGGGGTTTTTTTTTTTCATTTCCTAATATTTCCAGCCAGGTTTTAATGAACTTGCAATATTGTTAAAAACACAGAACGTTCAGTTCTGATATGCAAAAAGATTTCAGCTCTTATATGTCCTCTGCTTGTAAACTAGCAAGTAAACAATTGTGATTGGTTCATGAGATCGGCCACATTAACGAGAACCGATCGAGTCATGAAATGAGATTATAGATACCGATCTCTGGCCGATTGATCGAAGCATCCTTATTTATAATAGTAACTTTTTAAAAAGAAAAGTATACATATAAACTTATAATCCCCAACTATTTTGCACAAAATTATAATAGCAGTTACTCTTTTTATAATCTAAGGCTGCATACACTGCATATCTTGATGGTCAATTCCGATTTTGTGAATGTTTTGTGACCCACCAGCTTTTTTTAAAGTGACTCTTATGCGATTGTCTGCATTTAAAAAAAGAGCGAGCGCTGACTGACAGCTGATAAAAAAAAGAGCGCTCTTTTCTCCATTGCCATATTTAATCTGTTTGCAGGGTTTTTTTTTATTCTTTTTGACAAGTTGTTTTACTGTAGTTCATGACAGAAAAGTTCTCATTTGGCCATCTTCTTTTAATCCAGGCCTTTTTAAACCAGTAGGCATCTTAATGTAATGTCCATGCCGTGATTTATGCACGTGATGTATGTAACAGTTTTATATTAGTTTATATTGGTTATGTAGTAGATGTTGCGCTCTCTCTCTCTTGTTAATCATGCTTTATGACAATATAAAAGCTTTTTTTAGTCCTTGCGTATGAGATTGAATGTTTGGGACAATGCTAAAGTCTGTTCCAAAAGCATCAGAGTTGACGTCATTCGCTACGGTTTTAATGCATTAACGCATTACAGTTTTTCGCATAAACAGGTGAAAATCCGATCTACTTGCTTACACTCCAGACACGAGGGCACGAATCCGATTCACATCGCATACATTTCCACATATGAACAAGACCTTAATCGGATTTGTGTGAATCTGAATCCATGTGATTTTTTTTCCTGCCTACACGTACATGGGCCATATCCCATGTGTCACATGGGGAGGAAAAAATCTGAATAAGTCACTTTACCCATGCAGTATAAATGCAGCCTATTTTCATTAGTATCACTGCACTTTCAAAAAAAGCTTCTCTTAAAATAATTTCAACAATTCCAAATTTTCTACTTTGTGTTATGACAGAGATTTGTGTGTTTCAAGATGTCTTTCGTCATTTTCACGAGGTCTTTGTATTTATGACTCACCGTGTTTGTCATCGCCTTGCAACTCAAGTGAATTACTCTGTAATGAAAAAATTATCAATTAGTGTGATTTCATACAGATTTTTTTCCAAATATTATACTGCATATGCATCATAGTGCAACTACAATACCTCCACTTCAGGTTTGTCAGATGGAGGTGGAGCTGCCTCCACCACAAATTGCCCATCTTCATCATCCTCATCTTCAGAGAGCTTCTTGCCATCCAGAATGACAGATGAAGGGGTCTTGCCACTGCCAAGCCTAAAAAAAAAGTATTTTTTGTAATAAAGTTTATTATTAACTGATCCCTTATAATATGCCACCATTCAAACATTTTAGACTCAGTAAGAGCATGTTCAGACATGTAGATCATTTGCTTTGTTCTGAAATAGGGATTTATTTAATTTTTGATTTAAAATCTATTCATTCATTCTTTTTCTTTTCGGCTTAGTCCCTTTATTAATCTGGGGTCGCCACAGCGGAATAAACCGCCAATTTCTCCAGCATATGTTTTACGCAGCGGGTGCTTTTCCAGCTGCAACCCAGTACTGGGAAAGGTTTAAGATCTATATATTTAATAATATATTTTTTATAAACTTTATAAAATGGTTTGAGCAGAAATCCAGGCTTTGTTGGGAGAGTATTCTTGCAAATCCTGACCGTACACTGTGATAATAAATGAGCTCACTCAGCGAATCAAACACTGGATCTTTTGACGTAAAACATTTCATACTATTATGTGGTTTCTGTGTTAATATTTGCCTAAATAAACCAAACTAAGGATGAAAACACACTGGGTTCCAAAACAAGCTCTCGTATTGAAACGCCCTTACTTTTCAGCAAAACATTAAAAAAAATTTAATACATCTAATCTTTTAAATAACAGGTTTGGGATGAAAAATCAAGGTATCGTGCTTCATGGATATGTTCTTAGATATTTGTAACGAGTCGCGATTCTCTTTGAAGTTGATTCTGAGCTTAGTTATTAACAGCAGATGGCGATCTAGGCTAGAATTTAACAGCAGAAGGTGCTCTAGGGCAGTGTTTCCCAACCACATTCCTGGGGGACTACAAGCTCTGCATTGTTTCCATGTCTCCTTAGCCAAACACACAAGATTCAGATCATCAGCTCATTAGCAGAGACTGAAAGACCTGTAATGGGTGTAACTGACAGGAGAAATCCAAAACATGTAGTGTTGGTGGTCTTCCAGGAAAGTGGTTGAGAAAAACTGCTCTAGGGTAGTATTTAACAGCAGATGGCACTCTAGGCTAGTTTTAACAGCTAGCTTTTAACAGGAGATTTGCAGAAATGTTTTTGTTTTTTCCAAGTCAGCTAACTGTATTTATAAAGTAAAATTAAATCAAATAAAAATTACTGTGCTCTTCCAGAGTTTGGTGCAGGGACTAAAGTAATGATTCACACTCAATTATTAACTTAATTTATTAATTAAGCTATCAGCCTTCATCAGTGTAATGATTTATTATCTCTTAGCATATTATCATGCTTATATAGTCAGCCATTTTAGGTGTTCACAATCATTTGAGTCACAGATCTCATTTTAGTCCCGTTAGGTTCAAATCTTAACAATAAGATTTAAAACGTTTTACAACAGGAAGAAAAAGCAGTCTCAATTTACTCACTGTGCCTAGTACACGCACGCTATAAAAAATGAAGCAATTGAGCATTTGCTGGTCTTAAAGGGCACCTATGGTGAAAAATCTACTTTTCAAGCTGTTTGGACAGACATATGTGTATGTATGGTGTATAGACCGTCATATTGGGGTGATATAAACAAACCCAGTCCTTTTTTTTCAATTTAACAACATAAAAACGGTGGACCAATTGGAGCGGTTTTCAGACCGACCGCAACTTGACGTAGGAGTGCGGTCCCCCCGCCCACCGAATTGATTGACAGCTGCGTATTAACATGTCTCCGTAGTAACGCGTGTAATCATATCAAACAGACACAGGACCAGGACATGAGCAAACTAAGCAACCATAAATAAAAGGTCTGTCCAGTTTGCTAGGATCATCAATCATCATCAAATGTGATCAAGAGTGAGTTTTACAAGTTTAAAATGTTTTAAAACAGTGCATGTGTGTAATAAATTACAGCCATTTACTTCATCAACACAGCCGCGTGTCAGAACAATCATAAAAGACGCTTCAATCCCGGTTTGTGGATGTTAAATCAGGTTTATTTTGTACATTAACATAACAGATATCCATACAGCAGTGGAGATTAACCTGTATTCTGTCACATTTGCGTGCAAAAACAGTGCAAAGCTAAACGCGCGCTGTCTGTGTGTGCCTGTCAGCGCTGTGTGTGTGTGTGTGTGTGTGTATTTGTGTGTGTGCGTGAACTTTGTAACGACATTGTGTGTGACTCATCCTGCAACTCCACAACATGCATCAAATGCTTATTGGTAAGATTCTTACTGTAGTTTTTCCTCACAAACGTTACGTGAGATCTTATTCCTTCGTGTTTGTTTGTTGTCTGATGCAGCCGAGGGAGCTGCTGCCAGGCACGTGGAAACGGTGGGCATGAAGGACTAGCCTTAAAGGCGCAGTACACAAAAACAGCTAGCTTCTGCTAAATGCTACAAAAAAGGAACTTATGACCGGAATAATAAAAAATCTGATGGGTGGTTTTAGATGAAACTTTACAGACACATTCTGGAGACACAAAACACTTATATTAAATCTGGAAAAAGTGGTAACCTATGTGCCCTTTAAACTTTGGAACACTCTAATGCTTCATATCAGACTTTCCCCTCCATTTTTGTGTTTAAATCCATTTGGCCACATTTAGCACTTTGCTAAACCATAGGAGGCATTGTGGTATGCATTATGGAATGCATTACCCACAATTATCAGTACTGCTGTTTCTTTGGACTGTTTTAAGAAGCTTCTTAAGACACAACTTTTTAGCAAAGCATTTAATTTGTGATCATCATTATCACTTTTATGCAATTTGTAACATTTTGCTTATTTGTTGTTCTTTATTGTTTTAATACTGGGGTATGACTTCTGGCTTCTTACTGGGATTTTATGCATGTTTGTAATTCTCAGCAATTTTATTTGCTATTGTATATCTTGTACCCCTTTGAGTTTAAGAAAAGCGCATCATAAATAAAATTTATTATTATTATTATTTGGTCAATTTAGGTTGTTAATAAATGTGCTTTATAAATCAATATTTTGTTATATCGCATTGTAAAAAAAAAAAAAAAAAAAAAAAAAACTTATAACAACATCTATAACAAGTTGTAATGCATCAGAAAGATATCAAACCAATGTAAAAGGTGCTGGGTTCCACATTATTCCTTTAAGTTAACGTAATATTTTTTACTAATTTAAGTGGATTGAACATAAAACAATTAAGTTTTCCTACCAAAAAAATGCTAAATTGTTTCATTTCAACTAATTTTAAATGAGTAGTTTGAACCAAAATTTTAATTTTATTTTATTTTTTGTCCACCAAATAAATAAATATATATATATATATATATATATATATTTATAATAAAATAAAACAAACAAATAAAAAGAAAATCTAATCCAAACTAGTTAAAATGATTCAGACAGATATTCCACTATGTTGTGCATCTGGTGGCGTAAAAAATATCCGTCTGCTGCAGTACAACTTGTTTGTAAGTTGTTATGTGTTCATTTAAATTTTTTTCTTCCTGACGTATATTTTTCTTTCTAAAGGCTGATTATTACTTCTGCATCGAGTGATCGGCGTGACTCACGGCGCATGCCTTGAGCATAGCCGTGCATTTATACTTCTGCATGCTGTTTGTGTTGCTCTGCAATTACACGTTCGAAACGCTAGCTGGCAGTAGGTTTTTATATTTCTGTATGTCGAGTTTCTTCCTGGGCGTTTTGTTTTTTCTGAACGCTACCTTAATGAACAAGTAGCTCAAACTTGCTCATTCAGAGGTGAGAACCGGCGGACTTGCAACAACTTTAATCATAATGTGAACACAAAACAAAAGTTTTCATCTGCAGCTCATTCACGGGACTCCGCACTTGTAAACACTCGCTCCATTATGCTCGCGGCTCTCAGCACCACTCAAGCACGTCACCACTACCAAGTTGTTGCGATGTGTAGTTAAATTTTTTGAGAGGTGCACGTCAGCATCGGTGAGGGCTTTGTGACCGTGCGAAGGCTGTACTGGACCATATCCGTGCGCTTGACCCAGAAGTATAATTCAGCTTTAATTCTTAAAGTATAATTCACCCAAGAATGTCACTTTAAAACAATAATGCACAGATAATAGATAAATTATAGAAAGCCCTGCCTCCTATTCAATATTCTATTTTAGTTAGAAGTATATCAACATACTGAAACAAAAGTCTCTGCAACTTCCAGTTCACGCAGATTTTAATATAAAGTAAATAACTGAGTGCGATCTCTCACCTCTCTGCTGGAGTGGCATCAGTGTAGCTCTCCTGTCTCTTCACACGAGGAGCTGCCGGTCGAGCGCTGCTTGGCCGCGGTAATCTTCTATTGACATAAACAAACAAAAGAAGAATAAACACATTCACACTGCAAATACCCAAGCACTTTCTGTAAAGCATGCATGAGAGTTTTTTAATGCGAGGAGAGTTTTAATAAATGGCAAGTTGCTATATGGCTAAGTGCTAACAAAAACAGTCCTGAGAAGGAGAGTAATGATCTGGATGAGAGTGTGGTATCTTGTGGTTTGATCTTGCGGTACGGTGCATTGAAAGCGAGGGATTTGCATCAGTGACTTCCATTGCCAGACAATCTCTCGTGGGAACATACATGATACACTCCATCCACCCACAAATACCTTAGCACATTATCACACCAGACTGTTCTGTTGTTCTTGGATGGAAATTTTGCCATTTCTTATTTTTAAACCAACAAACTTACAGGATCATTAGCACCAATTAAAAAGGGAATAAGAAAGGGAGGGGGAAAAAACCTGTGTGTTGATTGCAAAGCGGCAGAATCTGTAGCGTCTCCATTCTCAAGAGGAATTGGTTTCTCTGCTGTAGGAGCCTCAGCTTCTGGAAGAAAGAAATTGAATATATATATTTATACACATTTTAAAAAATTTATTTATGTGCTTTTAGCTTAATAAAAAACTACAATAAAAGAAAAATAATACAATACAATAATAATACGGGGGCGACACGGTGGCTCAGTGGTTATCACTGTTGCCTCACAGCAAAAAGGTCGCCAGTTCGATGGTTTCTGCATGGAGTTTGCATGTTTTCCCCATGTTGCCGTGGGTTACCTCTGGGTGCTTATGTTTCCCCCACAGTTCAAAGACTTGCACTATAGGTGAATTGGAAAAACTAAATTGGCTTTAGTGTATGTGCGTGAATGAGTGTGTATGGATGTTTCCACTAGGTTGCAGCTGGAAGGACATCTGCTGTGTAAAACATATGCTGGGTAAGTTGGCGGTTCATTTGGCTGTGGCAACCACTGATGAATAAAGGGACTAAGCTGAAGAAAATGAATGAAAAGCAAACAAACAGTAATTATAAATGTAAAATACAATACATAAAAATACTAAGCTATGACAATAACAGATTACAGAGGGACAAACGCAGATGAAAACAAAATATTATTTGGCTGATCAGGTAATGCATAAATAAAAGTAATTATAAAGTAGCATTGTTCCTATACTACCAGAAAACAAATGCATTATTTAAAAATGCATTTATTGTTAAATAATGGTTTGGGCACATTAACAACATTATAAATTATGAATAGTGTATATCAATTACACTCAATCTTTAATTACTGACAGTAGTCATTGGTTATGCTTGCAAAAAAAAAAAATATTTCAAATAAATGTTTTACTTAACGGCAAATGAGCAGCAATGGTTATATACATGGCAAAATAATCTGTATTTAGTTAATGTAAAAAAAGTATTACAAATCAGTATTTTACATATTTTAAATATGTTTTACTCAAGAAATTATTACCCAAGTAATAATTCATATTACCTAATTAATAAGCCATATTCACTCATTTTAAAATACAGTCAATTATTAACATACAATAATAACAATACTAACAATAATTAACACACACACACACACACACACACACACA
>CAIGQZ010032409.1:10159785-10181157 GCA_903798205.1 Danio tinwini
ATATATATATATATATATATATATATATATATATATATATATAGTGATCATGATTTTCGAAAGTATCTGGTCGCTTTGTAAATGTTTATTGTTACCATCTGTCTTCGCATAAAGTTTGATAGAGTGCTTGGACCTGGAAGCCGCTTCGCATGAGGTCACACTTAACAAGAGGATTGCAATTGTGTCAAATATTCTTTTTTTATAATGCCTTAAAGAAACAGTTCACCCAAAAATATAAATTACCCCATAATTTATTCACCATAAGAATTCCTTCTGTCAGACAAACACAGCTGGAGTAGTTTTACAATTTTTACCCGACTCTTTCAAGTTGTGTAATGGTGTTAGATAGTGGCTTTTGTACTGAAGCGTCTATAAGCACATAAATCTGTTATCAAACTAACCCATATGCCGCTAGGCGTTACTATATAATGTTATACAGTTAATGACTTTTACAATGGTGAGTAAATTATGGGGTAATTTTTTTAATTTTTTGATGAACTATTCACTTAAAAGCACCTCATGAAAGCGTAAAAACATTTGTGAAAAATTTTATTAATAACAATGTTCATTTGTGTGAGGTTCACACAATCCCATGTTTGTGTGGGTTTCCTCCGGGTGCTCCGGTTACCCCCACAGTCCAAAGACATGCGCTATAGGTGAATTGGGTAGGCTAACATGGTCGTAGTGTATGTGTGTGAATGCAGTGTATGGGATTTCCCAGTGATGAGTTGCAGCTGGAGGAGCATCCGCTGTGTAAAACATATGCTGAATAAGTTGGTAGTTCATTCTGCTGTGGCGACCCCTGATAAATAAAGGGACTGAAGGGAGCCGAAGGAAAATGAATGAATGAATAAATGAAAATGTAAATTTACTTATAAGAAACCTCATTTTAGTGTATTCGTGACTTAAATATGCTTATACAACAGTTCTGTCTGGTTGGCTTACAGCCGTGCGATATTCTGCAAATAATAGCACTCGTCCAGCCTCTTTACCCTTGTATATTACACCGCCCACATACAGAGCAGACCAACAAAAGTGGCGGTTGACGTTCCGCCACTAGATGGCAACAGAGACCACATAATAAGTTCTTAGGGAACAAAAACAGCATTTTCTCAGAGCAATTTCAAACTACAGCTGATCAAATCATTATAGATCAGGTAAGGGACATTCGATCTCAAGTCGATCTCTCTCTTTTGTATGCTGTATTTATGATATAGTAATCTGGTAGTGTTTGCTTTGCTCTGGCTTTTTCAAGGTTAATTCTTGTGAAACCCCAAGTGCAACAGAGAAATACTCGGAGATCTCTGTAAACTGATGGCACTTCATGTCGTTCAGGCTTATAATCTTAAAATGTGAGCAAAAATCACCTGTTTTGTCATCACTTTAGACATTACGCTAGAGAATCATTCAAATACTAGCTCTAACGTTGATATTTGTGAAGTAGCAATGGTTTCTGCTGTTCTGACGTCACCTACAGATGCATGTGTATGAATGGTGGAGGAAAGTAGTTCCTTTTACAAAAGGGTTTTTGAGAGTCTCCGTGTTGGATCTTTTTTATACACACTTTTAAATCGTCGAACTGTTGTATAAATGCAATATCACACTTGTAGCATTGCGATGTGGCTGTATATTATCACTGGTGGGGGGCACTGAATGCACGCCTCCCACCAGTGCATATATAGCCACATTGCACTGCTACTTGTGTGATATTGCTCATTTGCATATTACCAGTATCAGAGACTCTTTAAACAAGAAAGCCCTACACACATAAAAAATGTGTGAACTCTATAAAGCATTTATTTATTACATATGTACATTTTGTATATTTGTATTTAGTTTTTACTTCCCTCTGGCATGTATATTTTTATTGTAAAATGTTATATGTTGTTCTTTAAATAAAAAAAATTAAAAAATCTGAAATATATGGATGTTTCTGTGACACTGATGTGTTTTCCGTTATGAATAATTTCAGGGAGAGGGTCAGAATGAGGTTTGAAATTATTAATTTAAAGTATGTGTCAGAGTCATAAAACAGTGAACCAACCTTTCTGTCGCCTCTGTCCTTTAGCTTCTCCTCAGTCTCTCTGGGTCTTTCTTTCTCTTTCTCCCGCCGTTTCTCGCGCTCACGATCTTTGTCCCGTTCTCTGTCTTTGTGAGATTCTCTCTCCTTCTTCTTATCTCGATCTTTATCCCGCTCTCTCTCCTTCTCTCTGTTACGATCCTTCTCTCGTTCCCGCTCCTTCTCTCGAGTCTTGTCTTTCTCTCGATCCCGGCTCTTGTCCTTGTCTCGATCTCTGTCTTTTGCCCGCTCTCTTTCTCTGCCTTTGTCAGACCTCTCAGCATCTCGCCTGCGGTCTTTGTCGTCCCTCTTGCTCTCTTGATCTTTGGGTTGATCTGGATCTTTCTGTTCTCGACTCCCACTGCTCTCCTTGATGCCCTTCCTCTCCTAGACAACAGACAAGACAAACTTTAATAAATAAACAAACAAACAAGGCGTAATATATAGTCAATTAAGGCCCGTTTACACCAAGCACGGTAACGATAAATATTAAAGGTGCAGTAGGTGATCTGCAAAAATGCTAACCGGTTGGCATAATATCTTTGAAACACAATCCTTCCTCTGCTGTCCAAAGCCAGGCCTCATGATAACATGAACGCATACTTTAAAGATGACAACCCACTAGATCAGGGGTTTTCAAACTTTTAGGACACAAGCCTAAAAACATTGAGTATGTTAACATGAGCAACAATACTTTAATATGATTTTAATATGATTGAGAGAATACTCTAATTAAGAGTCTACCATATAAACAGCGATTTTTAATTACCTTAATCCAACTAAAGTCATAATTGAACAAAAAAGAAATGGAATTAAGACGTGGAGTATCAACATATATTAGTGGAATAATTGAAGTAAACACCGTAATCAAACTATTACCATCATGTAGGACTTTTCGACATATTTTGTGACAAGATCCACACACACGGCTGTCAGTAAATGACAGCGCACACACGCACATCATGAAATGCTGAAGTTTTTTTTTACTTCACATAACACCTTAAATATATTATGCCATATTCAGATTAAGGCAAAAAACTATTACTGATGTCCATGTAAACGTAGTCAGTAGTGTCTTCAAAATAAGTGAAAGATCCAGAAGGGCATCCTGCTGCTGATTTGATCCAGGGCACTTTTTTGTCAGAAACTCACTGGTTGTACTTTGATTTATTCACCGTCATTCATTTATTAAAAAGCACCTGGTCCATTTTATTTGTATATATTTTACTGGAACGCATTAACTCCACAGGTGCCTGATAGTTAGCTGTGGAGCTAACGTTAATCATATTCACTCTAGTGAACGCATAAAAATAGTCATCATAATTTACTCGAGTACACGCCTCAAATTCTTGCGCCCCCCTTGATAGGTGCTGGCGCCCCCTGGTGGGGCGTGCACCACAGTTTGAAAACCCCTGCACTAGATCATGTCATTTGCCAGTTTGAAAACTATACAGTACTTTAAAATACTACAATTCTGAATGAAAAACTATTATATCTAGCACATGTTCAGTTATGTGGCAAGCTAAACTTGTCATAATGTGCAATGTTTCATGCATGCAAGGATCGCTGGTCTCACTCTCTCACGCGATTTCTCCAAGCGACTACTGTATGCTTAGTGCTTGGCTGGTGGCAGGCAGGAATTACACTTATTGCTATTATCGATGCTGTAAAAGGTCCCTTATGAAATTGAAAATAGTCACTTCTGTGCATATAACCCATTTATAACACAACGCAATCTACATCAGCTTTGCGTGACTAAAATAGTTAAAACATAACATTACCTGTCTAAAAGAACAGGTTTCCTGTAAGGGTTGGGTTTAAGGGTAGAGTTATGGTAATATGATAAAATAAGCATTTTTTATAGCTGTGTGTGTTTGTGCGTTTGTGGTGTGAAAAACTATTATAACAGAAGCATTTCATGACACTTTAAAGTTAACAATAGCCCTGACAGCTTCATCTACACCCAAAGCTAAAAGTCTTGGTTGACTTGAGTACAATAAAAAGACACAAAAAGGAAGCCAAAGAGAGGGAAGGTGCAGCTATTTAAGGCAAAAGAAAAAAATATATAGCAGAAAATGTCACTAGGTCAAAGCATCAAGCTGGTTTTACCTCTCGGTCTCGGTGATGCTCTCTGCCCTCTCTGTTTTCCTTGTCCTGGGATCTGGAGGTGCTGGGCTTGCCCTTCTGATCCAGCTTGTCTCCCGCTAACACACGCTTAACAGCTTCATCACTAGAGAGCTGGAAACATGAACACGACAAGCGGCTTAATAACACTATACTATAACACAAGTCCCTGAACAATCCTTAACATGCACTTGGACTGGATTAAGTTTAACTAAAAAAATAGGGTATAATGGTTGATAACCAGAGCTAATAAACAAAAGACTGTAGTTTCAAATATCTGCAAGAAATAAAAAATAATGATACATTTTAGTTCACAATTTAACTTTCTGTTAATCTGTAATTAATCTTGTAATGATTGTTCTTAAGAAAGTTAAAAGTTTTACAATTTGTCTTGCATTCACTAAATTACCATTTCAACTTTAAAGGTGCAGTATGTGAGTTTGACACCCAGTGGTTGGACTAGGTATTGCATGCCTGGTTCAAAACGTGCAAGCGTAGGTTGCCAGATTGATGAAATCAACAGAAGTGTGCCTAGCTCTCAAGCCTAAAGGCTGATTTAAGTTGCGTTCTAAAAGAAGCAACATGCGACAAAGAATATTTTTTGTATAGTTTTTGTCATAACCAACACCTGAAATGTATATTTTAGAAATGGCTTATTTTCTTACAGCTGAACAACAGCTGAAACTGACAACGATCACCTCAGGTACACCTCATGTGCTTTATTCAGTGTTAAATGCAAATAATGCGAGTTTGAATGCCATTTTACCTGACATTTATTGCCATACTACTGAAAGCAGCAGCAGATAGTTTACCTCAGACCTTGAAAATAAAATAAACCATTTAAAATCGAACTTTGGAATGGTGACAAACCAACACATATTAGTGATTCAGCATGTACATTTAACAATGTAAAAGAGGTTTAATATGCATTAATTAGATTATAAATATTACCATTTAATTAGAGTGCAGTGAGTGCACTATTCTGTGCTTCTGAATGGTTGCATTTAATTTTCTGTAGTGTTTCGTCTGGTGCAAACGGCCAAACTGCTTATCACTGCAAATCTCGTCACATAGCGTGTTGTTAGGATATGAGGTTACAATGTAACCTGCTCACCTTATGTTAACGTTCGTAATATTTATATTATTTGCTAATTAATAACTACCTCATGCGGAACTCTGAATCTGCGTCTCATTTCGGAGTCTGCTACCGTCCAAGAGAGGTTGCATTTCGGTTGCAAACACATACTCTGAGAGTCTTCCTGACTGAATAAATGAAATACGCGGTTTTCCACAAAGGCAACCCAGGGTGCTGAAATATAAATGGCAAAACTGGCAGTGGCCGGTTAAAAGAAGCAAAACAAAGACAGATGTTCCGGCATGTAACTCACATTTTCAAAGCAGAATACCTTACTTCAGCATTGTTTTTCAGATAAACAAGAATGTTCACATAGCATGTTTCCTAAATATCTGCAAACATATTATGGTATTTTTATACTTTAGAAGAGTCAAAAACTTACATACAGCACCTTTAACATTTAGTCAGGAAGGTTTTTTTTCATTCAATAATTGTATTTACATTTTTTACATTAACCAATTAAAACAATTTAAATAGTTTTAGATTTTGTTACAATATCAACACTGGTGTTTGGGGCAATTGCTGGTAGTTACTATTGTGTTCTAGGTGGTGGCTAGATTTTTGTTTATTGACCTAAGTCCAATGTGCCCTCAGGTTGAATCTGTAAGTCAGAATTAGATTTTTCCATCCAAGTTTATTTTATAGTCTTACCTGACTGAAAGACTGAAAGATTAGAGAGATTGTCAGCAAATAATGATTTTTGTTTGATTCCTAACAAAAAGTTATCAACTTCTGAAAACTTGGAGTATAGTCTTTTTTAGTACAAGAGTCTACTTTATGATAATTTTGTGGTATGTTTTGTCTTTCTTGAGCTTGATAGCTTCTCATCACTACAAAGAGCAGTTTTCTGCAAAAGAAAGAAATTAGTAAATGGCAATTTTCATTTTTTTTTGCCTATGCAACACAGCATTAAAGGGACAGTTCACCCAAAACTGAAAATTCTGTCCTCATTTACTCGCCCTCAAATGGTCCCAAACCCATTTAAGTTTCTTTAATCTGTTAAACACAAAAGAAGATATTTTGATGAAAGCTGAAAACCTGTAACAATTGACTTTCGTGGTAACAAAAACTAATACTATGGAAGTCAATGGTTTCAGCTATCTTCAAAATATCTTATTTTGTGTTTACCTGATAAAGAAACTCAAACAGGTTTGAAACAAGTGAAGGGTGATTAAATGATAACAGAAATTTCAATTTTGGGTGAACTATCTCTTTAAGGCCAGGACAGACCATCGGCCATTGGGAAGAATGGGTCCGTCAGTCATTGTTGATCCGGCTAGTTGTTCCACACATTGCCTCTTGTCGGGTTAACATCAAAGCAAGTTGACCCAATTCAGCATATATAATCAGCATTGGCCATCGGCTTAAGAGAGTGCTCTGACTGGTTATTCAGCAACAAACCAGAGCACGAAAACAAAAACAGAAGTGACAAACCCAAATAAACAATTCAAGTACAGAAGGATCAAAGTAATTGGAATTTATCACACATTTTCAAATGATATGGATTATTAGATTATCAATAGGCCCACATGGAATATGTGCACGCAAAAATCTGCAGATATCGGCAGATTTTAGGCCGATTATTGAGTCTATTTACTTGTGTAAATGTGTGTAAATTTATATTTATTCAGTTTTTTTTTATCAATTTCAGTAACATTATTGACTAATATAAAAATGTTCATATGATTTACTTACAATACAGTTTGTAAAGTAATATTTTATGTTCTTTAGTAGGTATATTATATCAGAGACCTGCTTTGTTTACCAAATAAATAAATCTAATTGGATTTGCATTGTAGGCATTAAATAAAAGTTAAAAATGTATTATTTTTATTTCATATATTAAGTTTTAGTTATGATACTTTCAAAATCATTCCGCATAAATCTGCAGATTTTTTACAAAATTCTCAGCAGAAACAACAAAAACATGTCAGCAGGTTGCCAGATTCTGTCGGGCCCTAATTATCAGACATATTTGCATGAATGAATGTCTCTGTAATGAGTGATAATTACTGTGATTATGGTACTAAACACTGCTTTGTTTATGGCTTGTATGTGTGTGTCAGAAGTCTGATTTTCCCTTTGTGGAATGAAAAAACAGATACTGCCCTCTGCGAGTGCAGAAAGACACGTTCTCTCATGCACACACGCTTGTTTCAGATTGCTACCCTTTGGTGTGTTCACGTAAAGTTATTTTTTTGAAGTCCAGACGAGACCAGAACCAAACCATCAACAGTTGGTCACCGCTAGTTGTTGGGTGTCAGTTTGGTGTGTCCCAGCCCTTAAAGAGTCACGAAACACCAAAACAAATTTTTTTATATGTTGACAGTCATATATATGTCCCACGTTGCTAAAAACACGATCAGGACACATCTATTTCACTAAAAAGTGAAAATTGTTTGTTTTTGTTTTATTTCAAGCAAATTCGTTCTTCCGGTTTGAATAGAAATTTGAAGCTACGTCATAGATATGAGATTATTCTGTAAATTCCCGCTTGGCTGTCTGTAGCAGTGAGTACAACATGACGTCTTTGAGTTTTCAGCATTAATTCATGAAAAAGACTTGGTTGAACCAATCAGCGAGCTCTATTGTGAATATGGTGCAACTTCATTAATATGCATGTTAGCTTCGAAAACAGAAGTTTTTACCTGTTACAGTGTTCAGACGGCAAAGAGATGTCACGTAGTGTTGCCAACCGTGATTAAAACAAGTGAAAGAAAAAGAACTGATCGTAGACATGGGTCATCAGTGTTGCGTTTATGTGCTGCAACAAAGGTTTTGTTTCCATTTTCTTGCAATGAGAGCACCGCTGTGTGTAGACCCATTGGATTACAGTGGTCTGCTAACACGTGAAAAAATATGTTTGTTAGGAACATTTTTACCCAAGAGCTTTTCGCATCTGGAAATGGTGAAATCTGGATTTTCCGCTCGTCTTCTTTTAAAAAAGATGTCGTTCCAGTTTGTGTTGATTGTCCTGTCTACAGATTTGCTAAGTGTACGATCAATGTCTTTGTTAAAGTTTATTCAGATGGCAAAGTTAGTTAGTATCATCAGCAGTACTCTTTCCGTCTTTAAAGACATGCCTTAGTCAAAATTATTTAGTACTAAGTTTACAGTATGTTAATATCACTACATTGTTGTGGACTGAAAGATCCACTGTAAATGCTGCTCTCTAAATTTAATGTAATCACCTTAATCAAGTGAGGTTTATTTATAAACTAATTTCGAGAGGATCACGTACTTATGATTGCTTGCGGCCGGTCCCGCCTTATTCAATTTATGAATTACCAATCAGATGATTTCTAAGCCACTATAAATACCCTAAGCTCCATATAACAGCCATCTTCATTTTTAAGAATCCCCCCTTCCACCCCTAATTCTCATCCTTTTCTAGATGGGTGGCACGGTGGCCCAGTGGTTAGCATTGTTGCCTCACAGCAAGAACGTCACTGGTTCTAGTCCTTACCAAGCCAGCCAACATTTCTGTGTGGAGTTTAAACGTTCTCCCAGTGCTCGTGGGTTTTTCCCGGGTTCTCCGGTTTTATCTTATCGTCCAAAAACGTGCAACTTAAGTTAATTGACTAATCCAAATCGGCACTATAGACATGCACCTAGTAAGTAGTTATCCCTATCTGTTCATTAGCTACTACAGCAGGGAAGTTCTCGAGATTGACCTGAGCTCAAACTCCCCTCTCGCCTTGCGCCTTGCGGAGGGAGCCCTGGGCTCGAGGACCTTATGAGCTCAGGGCTCTTTCTCGGGACAGCATGCCAAACAAGCTTTATAATCAATCATCAGCTAAGTGTGAACTCTTGAAACTATTATCATGATGTAGGATTTTCGCCGCGGTTGATTTTCACCGCATTTTGTGACTTTGTTTCAGCTTATTGCCACTGTGCTGCTTTCACATCCTTTTCTCCTGTGACCCATAAAACAGCCCAGTGTGCTGTGGAGCGGCAGATCTGTCATTCACCACAGTGTTCACACCTGCTCTGTGCCCTGCAGGCATCAGTGGCTTCCCCTGATAATCCTGCTGGCATCATTCCTTAACCTTCACAAAAGCTCAAGGGTGCAATTATATGAACGCGTCTATAAATTACCTCCTGCCTGGACATCATTAGTCTTGAGTCATTCACTAGTTAAATGCTTTGAGCGAATCCTGCAGGACAGAAGTACAGTAGTCAGAGAGCTCCGTAATAGCAGGACTGACCTTGTTGAGACAGCACTTAGCAATGACCTGCAGCAGCTCATTGGTCTTCTCTGGTTCGTGTCCAGCTACGATCCGAGCAGGTTTAGCAGCCAAGGGCTCTCCGCTGACTAGCATCACCACATCAATGGCCTTCTGAAGAAATGCTATTTTCGAGTCTTTGTCCTGAAGGATACATGAAGAGAACTGAGCAGCTGAAACAGAACTGAAAGTGTAAACTCTGTAGCATGGTTCAAACAAACAGGTAGTGCTGCCCAAAAGGCACGCCACTGAATAAACCAAGGTTATTGTTGCTATTTACCTAGGGTGCAGAAAGTACACATTAATAACGTTTAAAGTTGCCATTTAGTGCATTGATTCAATAAGATACAATATTCTCTGATAATCTACATAGTAGTTTTCCAGCTCATTATCAGGGTTTCTGCAGATATCATGATGTCAAATTTAAGACTTTTTAAGACCATTAAGTATTAAATTTAAGACCTATATCACAATATTAAAAACACGCATACACAAAGAGAAAATGGAAAAATCACAAAATTAGTGGCAAAATGAACATATTCAAATAGAACAGTACTGAAGACAGGTTAAATGCATCATTGAACTACAGGGAAAAAACAAACATCTTAAGGCTGATTTATACTTTCGCCTGGCACCGCATTGCGCACTTCCACTGATTGCGTGTGCAACTCACAAAACAGACGAGGCTCTTTATAACGACAGGGGGCAGTCAAAAGAAACCCATCGTAAAATCAGACGGATAAACAGAGAAGTAGGAAGTGTCCGGAACTACATCATATCATTAATATCGTTCAAGATTTTTAAACTATTTTTTTTTTTTTTTAATAATTTATTATAATGATTATAAGGATTTTTATAACCATTTAATATTTTTTTTAATCAAATGTTGATGCATCACTTTTGTTCACATCTCGGACAGTTCTACCTTTTAAAGTTAAATATTAATGACACTAGAACACGGGTTGCTCTACAATTATATTTTTTATTATGAAAGAATGCTAGTTTCTGTCCTCTACTTATAAGGTAAATAGGCAATATTGGTCCAACATTCCTGACCATTATCACCAATAAAGCCTAGAAATAGGGCATCAGTATATTGTAAACCGATAGGTTCAAATATTCTTTTCCAGTTGTCAAAGAAAGAATTTGTTACTTAATTTTAGTTTGTAAATATTAAAATGTTTTAAATTCAAAATTGTAATATAAACAGTGTAAAATCTATGAGTGGTGGAAAAACATATTCTGTAATATTACAACCACCTAAGTCTCCACTTTTGCATGGCCTCTCTTTTTGGTTTTAACAAATTTATCCCTCAAAAACTTTCCTCCTTTCTGAATTACTGTTCATCTGGTTATCTCTATAATCACGTATGGACGGGTGAAAAAGATGTCTGTACAGTCATACCCGTTTCAGACAAAATCTCTTCAAAGTGATTTATGTTCAACTCGAATCAAATGCGGTGCCACGCAAAGTGTTCACCTGATTCTTAATAAATTTCATGCGCTCCCCTGGTCGAAATCATGTCACGCGCACCCAAAGCGAACCTCCATAAACACAGCGACGACATCATATTCGCTGCGCGCACTGAGTTCAATAAGAGAAAGTGGATTGGCTATTGCATGTTGGTCTCATTTGTAGTTGCAATACCGCAAATTACATTTGGACTATTGAAATAAAGAACTACAACACCATGAAAACCAAGCAACAACAACAAAAAATAATTTAAATGAGCATTTGATGTAGCGTTAAATGGACATAGGCAAAATAAGACCTGTGCAAAAATATGTAAGACCTAGAACAGTGAATTTAAGACTTTTTAAGGCCTAAAATTTAGATTTTTAAATTTTAGTTTTTTTTCTTAGACCCTGCAGAAACCCTGATTATGCTGCTTGATGTTGCAAACTGATATTCTCTTACTATATTCAGTGCTTCTTCTAACAGGTTTAAAATACACTTGCGGTGGTAGCCGATTTAAAACTCATATTTTACCCACAGCACATATAGTCAACTACATGCGACAAAAAAAGGGATTTTAACTATATTTTTATTTATTATGAATATTATAAACATTTTCTTTTTCAACAGGTTAACGTTATTTTAAAAAGGCTGTTAAAATAAAAGAAATCCAGTATTTCTCTTACTTTTATACTATTTAGGAGCCATGTGCAGCACTGACAGGTAAAGGCTGCTCTCTCTCTCTCTCTCTCTCTCTCTCTCTCTCTCTCTCTCTCTCTCTCTAAAGTTGCTTTATTGGCATGACATTTACAGTATTGCCAAAGCATTTTAAAGTGTATAAAGTATGTAATATATTAGTATCAATAAATGAATAAAATATACAGCAAATGAGAAATAAATAAAAGAAAAACTGAATAAAAATACATTTATTGCTCAAAATTATAATAATTATTAGAATAAAAAATGTAGAATATTTAAATAAGGCTAATTAGTTTATTAGCCATTTCTAATGGTGTGCAAATATTTAGCAGACAGTATATTTTGTCCTTTCTGAGTATATAGTAAAATTTATTTGAGTCGTTTATCAAATGAATAATCATTTAATGTTTCTCTCGCAGTCAGCTGTGAAAAGGTCATGCAAAAATGCATACAAATAACAGCAACTCTTACAGTGACAGTCATTTCTGTTGAGCATGTGAACACAATGACAAATCAACAGTGTTTAAGAACCTGCTCAACAGTGCTCAAATGTTAGTGGGAAATTTCAGTACCAATTGGTATTGAATTCCAGTAACGTGACAACACTATCAGTGTTTCCTCTAGCATTTTTTCCAGCTGTGGCGGCAGGCCTTTTGATCTACCAACTACCTATGTCGTGACGCAGTACTACAAGTCGAGATCAGATTTGTGTAATACAAGCATGCAGATCTTTTTGCTTGTGCTAGGATTCGTGCACAAAACGTCTTGCACGTCCTCAAATATACGCTGCTCAAGTGCAATTTAGCATGTTTACGTAGTGAATATATCTCCAACTAATAGATTTGCTAGGAGTGTTAATGAACATCTCCAACAGAGAGCGGCATGAATGCGTCCTGAGGTAAAGTGAAACGGCTATAAACTCCAGAAGACAAAGTCTTTGTTTGTTGTATGCAGAGCCATAGACCTTTATCTATAAATAAAGTATATTTATGGAAACTGTGTTCATCCTAACTGAAAGCTATACGCCGTGTTTGCTGGCCTCACACATCACGCACCTGTCAGTCAGTCAGTCAGCCAGCCAGCCAGCATGTCACCTTAAAGGGTTAAACAAATGACGCACTGCACTACTATGATTACAGATAAGTTTGCGCTGTTATAATTCACTTACCTTTTAATAAGTTTTGTTGCGATTATAACCCGCTTTTTAAAAAAAACAACAATGTTTTGAATGAGAAACTGTAATGTAGCCGTGGCGGGATGAATTTTGGCGTGGCGCCCCGCCATGGAAAAATGAATGTAGCGGAAACCTTGACTATAGTATCACAACTAAACAATCAAGATCATTTGTAACTTAATCTCATTACGTGCATCACCTCTGGTTTTAGTCTCGTTCTGTAAATGCTTTATTAAACCTGCACCACACATGGGTGTTTAGAACTTTCTGGTATTAGATCCCTGATTACATGTTGCATGAACATGTTAAGAAATTGATTGAAGAAAATTTATTAAATGCTTTTTATTTTGATAAAAGTTAAGTTACTTGATTTAACAGAATGTCAAATTATGCTGATGCTTTGGAGACAATAGCATGTACATCACGACCAGCAGATTGATGATGCATCCACTCCATTAAACCCTCTTTTTCGCTATTTCTGCTTTGCTGGTTATGATAAAGTGCAACTGTCCATATTGCCATTTAACGGTTTCATACTTCATGTGGTTCCTAATGAGGTCCCAGGGGCAGAACAACCTGTATGCTGATGTGATTGGTTACGGTTTTACAAACTCAGCAGTGTTTAATAACCAGCTACAGCCTACACAATATTATCCATGCAATCAGAAAGCGGTGAATTTCATGATTGCTGAAGATGATGTGACACTGAATAGCAGACCATTCAAAGTATTGGCATGTAAATAATTATTTTGCATAGAAAATGACATTTATTTAGTTTATATTTCTAAAATTTACAGTTTTTATTATTTTGATAGCTTTGTTGAGCAAATAAAATTTATTTCAGAAACATAAAAAAGTCTATATTTAGACCCCAATTAGTTATGCTTAAATTTTGCATGAACAGAAAGCCATATTGAAAGTATTTTTAAAAATCCCTGCATTATGACAAATAGGTTTTAACCCAATACTTTCATTTTTCAGTTGACTAAAATAATAATGTTTAATAATGTTTTTCATTATTTTATATTCTACTATTTGATTAAAATACAATAAAAACAGCAATTTAAAATAAATGTATTTTATTTTAATATATTTTAAAACATTACTTAATCTTGGGATAACAAAGCAGATTTTTCTTTAGTGTTATATGATCATTCAGATTTGAGATCACAAAACATTTCTTATTATAATTATTCATTAAAAATATGCATTAAATTAAGCCCATTTTTGGAACAACAAGACTCTACATTGTTCCAATATAACAAGATTCCTATTATTATTTAATTACCCAAAATAATTCCACTAAATTTCCATTATTATAATACAATGAAATATAATACAAAATTATATGAAAGTTAAAAATCTGCTAGCTGTCAGAAAAGCTATGTAAAATATATTTATTTAACATATAATTATTATTTATAATATGCATATAATTTTTTTAAACAAATTGTCATGAAAGTGGCCCAATGCAATGCAAACAAAATTCAAAATGGTTGACGTTTTCCGATGTTTAAATACTTTCTTTTATTCGAGTTAATATGTACAGAAAGCTTTTAGTATGCAATCTTTAGGCATATTCCCCCTGAGAAGTTTTTGTTTATTGGCATTTAACACCATTCTAGACTCTATGGCCATTTTTATGATGAGAAAAAGTATACTGGACTGGAGATACAGATTATATTAAGGATTTGATCTAAATACAGTTTTAGGGTTCTTTATCAAAAAAAAATTTTTTTTGCTAAAAAAAAATAGATTAAAAAAAAGACTAAAACTGTATTTGGATCAATGGTGTTAAAAATAGCTGAACTGAATAAAATACCTTCCTCACAATTAAAGCCAACACAATCAAATATAGTTAAAGGTCCTGTGAAGTGCTTTGAAATGTGCATTTTTTATTCAATGTTTGGCGTAATCTGAACTGAAAAAACAAAAAAGGGCGGGACATAGAATAGCCTCTTTTAAAAAAGCAGCCAATAGCGTTTTGTTTCATCACAGCTCTGCCAGTGAGAGTGGTTGAGCTCAAGTCCATCAAATGAAAAGTGTTTTGAAGGGGGTGGGGCATATCAGATACTAGAGAGCAATTGATGAGCATTTGGTCAAGGTTTGATGAGAAACTGAAGTATGAAAAAAAAAAAAACGTTTACCAATTTAGGCGGAATTGACAAACTACAAACTTGACATTTTTATATTTTATATCTTCTAAAGGCAAATTTTATACCACAACAGCTTATAGATGTCCTTGAAGACTAACATACTGATACTAACATCTAAAAAAAAAATATTATTTTCACTGGACCCTTAAAATGATTTACAAATAGACCATGTGCGAGGATCTTTTTTCAATAATCAATATTTTCAAGTTTTCAAAAATTGCATGTCATAAAAACACTCTAATCCCACAAGTTGGAGAATTAATAGAACTTTCTTGTTCCAACCGTAGGGATAATTTCCTCAGAGAAGTGTTAAAACCGTGCCACTGTCACAACATCATAATGTCATGCTATACTGTCTGGCTGTCCTGCCTCACACAGGTGTGGAGAGGTCATTCATTATGCATGCTGGGACATCAAAAGCCACAGCTCTTTCAGACTGCCAGAGTTTGGAGGAGGATCAGACATGAACACAGAGTGTTTTGGTAAGCTGGTCACCTGCATCTATTACAGGGTCAGTGATACTGATCCAGGTAAAGCTAGTTAAAGTCACCGAGCTTTTAACAGGGAGATTTACCGCACCTCTTGGCTCACTGCTACGTGGGACTTTGGCACGCTAATTAAATGAAGAATCTTGTGTTACAGTCTGTTATCTGATCGATATCAACATCTGAACAGGAAAAAAAACAGTGGAGGTGAAGGCTGAGATATTGAGGCTTTAGAATCAAAGAGGACTTAATGAAGGAGGAGATCAGGCAGATACTAGAGGTCAATTCTAACACCATGTATTACTGCCAGTTATATGGAGTAATTAGCGAAGAACATAAAACTGCTATATGATATAAGGCAGCACTACAGTTAGCAGGTCTGCCTTGCACATTTACATATAGTTGAGGGCAAAATTGTTAACATTCCTGTGAAATATTTATTCTTTTTCTAATACTCCTCAAGTGATATTTAATGGAGCAAGAAAAAAAATTTCAGCATTTGCGATAATATTATTTCTTCTGGAGAAAGTCTTGTTCAGGTTTTTTTTTTCAGGTAGAATAAAAACAGTTTTTAATATTTTTTTTTTACATTTTAGGGTTAATATTATTAGCCCGCTTAAGCAATATATTTTTTCGATTGTCTACAGAACAAACCATCGTTATATATTGATTTACCTAATTACCCTAACTTTCCTAACTTTCCTAATTAACCTAGTTAAGCCTTTGTACAATATGTTTTGAAATACTATTACATTGTGATATATACCTTTTTTATTTAATATAATCTTGTGTTTGCAAAACATAATTGTTTAGCAGTCATTAAAGCGTCTTGTAATTCTTCCTAAATCCTTCTAATATGCTGGTCATGAAACACTTATTATTTTTAAAGTTAACTGCTTAAAGCTTGTTACATTTTTAAGCTCCGAAGCTTTGATAAAAAGAAGATACGTCCCAATTTGCTTACTTATACTATGTGCTAAAAGTTTTTGTGAAAAAAGTACATACTTTTTCATCGTGTAACAGAAGAGTATGCAAACATTTTTTAGACATACTACTTCCTCCTTAACGGACCGTTATGTCGCTTAGTCAATCACCTTGTCACATCATCCACTCATCTACATTTCTTTCATATTTAAATACCTATCTTATTGGAGATTTAAGCAGCAGGTTAACATGCCATTCGCAGGTCTTTTATGCTGAAAAATCTTCTTAGGTCATTGGACAATTATGCATTCAGAAGTTAATGTCTAAACACATATTTATAAAAGTTTGTATTGTTTTTGCATATTAAATGTAATGTGAGATTTACAAAGTTATTTCAATATTTTCCAGTTGGCTATTACTTAAGAGTCATTCAAACAACTTTACCAAAGCCTCTTAACTTCAAGTCTTGTAAAACCTGCCATGTCTGTAGTTTGTTTACACTTTTTACCTGAGCTTGTAGTTCTAATCGAATTCATGTCCGACATGCAATGTACTGTGGGTAATATTAGCGGTTTGAATACTGCTGCTTGTACAAACTACTTATTAAAAAAATTAGCTGAATCAACCCAATTTTTAAGATTTCTTTGGCATAACTTTTTTTTTCAATCCATTTAAATTTGTAAAAACAACTAAGTTAACCTAATTGATTTGTGAATTTTTCTGACAGAAATGTCACATTAGTCTAGAAGTGCTTTCTTGCATTATTATCATTGCTGAAAGTGTTGTTTTACAGTTGTGCTTTACCTTCACATTATCTGACTTCATCTCTGCTTCCACATAAAGTCCTTTCATAAAGCCTGTAGTGCGTATTACCTAAAGAAAAGGGGATAATTAATAAAATATAATAATACATCCATTTAAAACATTTAAAAACTTCAATATATATCCTCTTCATAAGTAATCTGGAACTCAAAACACAACACAGTAAATTGTTCACATTAATTAAAACATATAGTGTATATATAATGATTAATTAGGTAAATATGTGAAAAGAAAATGTGATTTGACACTAAACTCGCATGATGCACAGAGGAGACAGACAGTGTGACCTTTCGTAGCTAATCTTAGCCGAGATTTCAAACAGCAGGCCTATCTCTGGATACAAACACTCCCACTTCAGCCTTAACTGCCCTCTTCCTTTACCTAATACTGTCTATTACCTGCTCAACTTTACGACAAGTAAAAATGACTGAATTCAGGTTTCTCATGACCTTGATATCTTTGTTTTTTTGGCCTTTTTTTCCAAGTCCTTGTAATTAGTTTTGTCTGCAAATATAAACTGTGAATATATTTTAATACTTCACACAAAACTTTCTTTAAATTTACAAGCTGAACCAAATAGAAAAAGCAGATAATATAAACAAGCCAAAACAGTGTCAGAGAATCCTCCATAACACACACAAAAATCTGCGATGTGATATTGAACGACAACAAATAAAAAAACAGATATGCTTGACATCTGAGGATACACCTCATGAGAGAATGAACACAACAGTGTAAAGAGTAAAGCTGTTAAAATGTATGTAAACAGTACATTTAACAGTAAAGCTGTTAAAATGTATGTAAAAATTATGTAAACGTTTGATTATTTGTATGTATTTTGGTCACTTTATAACATAATTTATATTATTTTGGAGTGTACTAAAATATGCATTAATTAATTAGTTTCCATAGCTTTTGTTTTCAGTTTATTTATTCTTTTGAATTGCATTACAGAAGCTTGACATTTGCTCTTTTTGATGCTGTTTAAATCTACACTTTCTGGATATTCGAAGTATAAATGATATACACCACAATATACAATTTTAAACTACAAAAGAGTGTCAATAAAGGTCACTTTGTTGAACTTTTCAAAATCAAAAGTTGTCTGAACAGAGATCAAGTGCTCATAATGCAAAGCCCATAAAAGACAAATACAGGAAACTGTTCATTAACACCAAACAGATATTTTTGCAGTATACTAATTAGGGCTGCAAAATATATCATTTCAGCATTGATATCGCAATGTGTGCGTCCACAAGTCACATCGCAATATATGCAATGTTGACTCTGGATTATAGTTGACCAGGAGCTAAAGAATCGCATTTAGTTACTGTATGTATAAGATTTATGCAAAAACAAAAAAACTAAAATCGTACTTGAAAATGTTTGTCTTGTTTTTAGCCCAAATATCTACATTTCAAAGCAAAGACAAGATTATTTCACTTGGAAGATAACTGGCAAGATACATTTGGCCATTTTAAGGAAAAACTCTTGAATTGTTTTTATATATGAACTAGAAACAAGAAAAGCTTTTTTTGCATTGTGATTGTTCAATTTCTGTACCTGAATACTGTTAGATTGCCCAGAAAACCATCAAATAGTGCTATTCAAACCATCTTGTGAAACTGTATTTATATTGCAGAAAAATAAAATATCGCAATAACAAATTTTCCCAATATTGTGCAGTCCTAATACTAATGTTTTTAAAACAGCAAGAGATAGACAGACAGACAGACAGACATTACCACTTATTGTGGTAAAGTTGGTTTTATATTTGCACATGCATTTAGCAACAACTTGTGACATGCTCCATATAGTGTTTACCACGGTGCTTTAAAAATGTGGTCTGTCAATCACTAAATGCACTACAGAATGTTATGTTTTCACACACACATGCACAAATTGACATCAACCATTTATAGTGTAATAGTCACTACTCATTACTCTTGAGTACTTTTAAAAGAGCTAGTTTTTACTCATACTTTCAGAGTATTAGTTTTTCTCAGTCGCTTTGGTGCATTTCTCACAACACTATTTACATTTGCACAAAGGTAAATGCATTTCTCAAAACAATTAGTCATTTGAGCACATCATAGTAGCAGTTTCTCATTCCTTCCAACAAATTGCAAATGCTTTTGGACATGCATCAATTGCATTCATACAACTCTCTGCTGTTTTTAACATTATCATTTGCTTATGTCATGTCAGTCAAAATTAACTAAACTTGTAAATGCTGAAGTCATTCCATATAAAACTAATAGTCCTCATATCATTACGTGAGTCATTACACACAAAAATGTTGAACTAGTTGTCAAAATACGTCAAGCAAACTTTATAAAAAATATTTAAATCTTTATTTTTTGGCCTGAAAATGTCTTCTAAATTTAACAATTCCATGAATGATTTACAGACCTGTGTATGTTGTTGGTTCAGTTCCAATATATACTGCAATATTGTTTACAGTTGTGCACAGCTCTACCCAAAGGGAGCTTTTGTTTAGTGTAAATAAGGGTGTATTTATTATTTTGCACAATGCTGTAAATAAATTAGAATTGCAAAGATCATATGCAGTGAAAATGTGAAACATACATATTCAGTGTCTTGTACTCAGATACATCACTAAATGCAGTGATGTCTAACTTTACTGTAGTTTTCAAATGGCTGTGCAAATAGTATACAGTGCTGTCTTGAGCATTTTCAGGAGGTGTCACCAAAATCTGACTTTTTGCACTGGAACAAATTTACAGAGTAAACTGTCATAATGAAAACATGACAAAGCCATTTGACTATCTTGTTCATTAACAATGGTGTCAGGACTTTTCAGTTTGATGACACTGACACTTTCATTAACATGAATACTTGCTTTTGAGGAATGAGCTATCCATTTTGAGCAAGTGACACGCTTTTGCAGGTTATCCACTAGGTTTTGCAGTTTGTACTAATTGTTTTGAGATTAACTGTTGTGCAAATGTAAATAGTGTTGTGAGAAATGCACCAAAGTGACTGAGAAAAACTGTATTTACAACACATATATTTTTACTCTACTTGCACTACATTTTGGGGTAAGTAATAATACTTTTACTTGAGTATGATCTTTCAGTACTCTTTCCACCACTGTTTAAATCACAACATGGCAGATGCTGTGAGATTGAGAAGTGTGTCATATATCAACATCTACAGTTACGATGTTGTGGACACTAAAGAGCAAACCCCTGGGTTTTGTTTGCATAACCATGTGGACAGACCAATGCCTAGTAACCAGGTAAACACCCTAACAAGAGATCTGAAAGCAAAGAAAGCCAACCTAAATTGTCTTTAAAAGAGGGATGACATTGCTAACATTCGCAAATATATTTTTTTATCGGAACTCTCTAACGTTATGCTTGCTCGCCACCATCAAAACACCAACATCACCCAAACCCTACAACCCTATAAACCCTCCCGACGTTCAAATACTGAAGCTAATAATAATAATAACAGACATTTGCAGAACACGTCCATACGGGTGTATTATGATTTATCGGGCATATTTTGAAGATTATGCGCAGGCTACATTAGCTTGCTAGCACAGTGGGACTGGATTCAAACCGTGTAGAGGTGAATAAGTTGATAATAAGCGTACTGAAACAGCAGTCGTGTCGAAATGATACTGTTTTAATAACTCACCTCGCTGAAAATGTCGTGCAGGTATCGAAACGGTGGTTTGCTGAGCAGTTTTTCTGTCAGGGGAGGCTTTTTGATCACTTTCCCCAGAGTTTCCTGGGTCTTTTTGGCTACTGATTCGTTCATGGCATCAAGCTAAAGCGGTATTTCGGGTGTAAGATAGTTATTTTGTGATTAATAGCCGGTGCCGTTCAGCTAGCAGCAGATTTCCGCTGGCTAAACTCTGTTGTTGCCGTGGCGATAGCTTTCTATCCCACAATCCTTCACTGAGCTGATTATGCGCCTGCGCGGAGCCAGGCGGTCGTCAAGGGCTGCAGGTGTCCATGACAACAACAAACAACAGTGGAAAACATACTGTAGCTCCAAATTTATAAGTCTTTCTTCACGTTTGATGGATGGATGGATGGACGGACGGATGGACGGACGGACAGCTAGATAGATAGATAGAT
>CAIGQZ010032409.1:10190574-10204345 GCA_903798205.1 Danio tinwini
TTTTTTTTTTTTTTTTAATATTTCCCAAATGATGTTTAACAGAGCAAGGAAATTTTCACAGTATGTCTGATAATATTTTTTCTTCGGGTCAGAATGAAAGAAGTTTTACATTTTTTATAAACCATTTTAAGGTCAAAATTATTAGCCCCTTTAAGCTATATATTTTTTCTATAGTCTACAGAACAAACCATTGTTATACAATAACTTGCCTAATTACCCTAACCTGCCTAGTTAACCTAATTAACCTAGTTAAGCCTTTAAATGTCACTTTAAGCTGTATAGAAGTGTCTTGAAAAATATCTAGTAATATATTATTCACTATAATCATGGTAAAAAATAAAATAAATCAGTTATTAGAAATGAGTTATTAAAACTATAATGTTTGGAAATGTGTTGAGAAAAATCTTCTCTCCTTTAAACAGAAATTAGGTGAAAGAATAAACAGGGGGTATAATAATTTAGGGGGCTAATAATTCAGGGGGTTTAATATTTCTGACTTCGACTGTATGTACAGTTGCAATCAGAATTATTGAACACCCTTTGAATTTTTTTGTTCTTTTTTAAAAATTTCCCAAATGATGTTTAACAGAACAAGGAAATTTTCATAGTATGTCTGATAATATTTTTTTCTTCTGGAGAAAGTCTTATTTGTTTTATTTTAGCTAGAATAAAAGCAGTTTTAAATTTTTAAAACCCATATTAAGGTCAAAATTTACTAACCCCTTTAATCTATTTATTTTTTCGATAGTCTACAGAAAAAAAACATCATTATACAATAACTTGCCTAATTACCCTAACCTGCCTAGTTAACCTAATTACCCTAGTTAAGCCTTTAAATTTCACTTTAAGCTGTATAGAAGTGTCTTGAAAAATATCTAGTCAAATATTATTTACTGTCATCATGTCAAAAATAAAATAAATCAGTTATTAGAGATGAGTTATTAAAACTATTATGTTTAGAAATGTGTTGAAAAAATCTTCTCTCCGTTAAACAGAAACTGGGAAAAAAATAAACAGGGGGGCTAATAAATCAGGGGGTTGAATAATTCTGATTGCAACTGTATATATATAAAATTTTAAGTATATTTTACCTCCATATTTTCCAATCCAAGAAAATATATTCACATGTAACATTATGGATATCTTAATAACATAATAAATACAATTTTATTTCTATACTGTAAGTTTGGAATATATTTAGAAATATATTTTGGTTTAAATGAAATATACATTTTGATTTCAAAAATATATTTTATTCAACAAAACAGATACTACATATATTTAAAATACAGTATATTTTGGCCAGGACTCTTGTGTCTCTTATCACCTTATGTTCAGGTGCATCTTTTGAATGAAATGACTGCATTAACTGGGATCATTTTCTGCAATTAACTCCTGAAGTTTCACTTTTCATCTTTACATAATGTACTGTATTCAGAGACTTTAAAAACTGCAACAACAACAAAAGTTATTTGTAAAAAAAAAAAAGTTTATAGATGTCTATTGCATAAAATACCGAAGAATGCTGCAATACATCTTTTATAAAAGTGATTAGGTTATGAGGAGTTAAGGTGCTCCATTGAAATTATAAATTGAAAATCATACCATACACATATCCCAATAGATAATTCCCTCATGATGACAACATTACCATGCCCAAAGTGTTTGTGTACTTAAAGTTTTCTCAATGAAAGCAATGAAGTAGCTTGCATGTCCAAAATAATACCCTAAAGGTGTATATAATGTGCATTAAAAAAGTATTCCAAGAGGTCCTTACCAACATCAATATGTGATGAGTAGGGAATGAGAACATTTTCTTTTTGTGGCTTGAAACAAATAAAAACTTGTACAGATTTGTACTGCCATTCTGCGGATGTTTGCCAGAGATAGTCTTGTCTCTTGAAGCTCTTGTTTTGCCCTCCAGGACTTTGCACTATGTCTGAAAAATATCCATAGGTGTAATGCTGCGTTCATACCATGTCTAACTGTAGCTTCAAGATGTCATCATTATACACAGAGCTGTTTACATCCTCTGACTCTGAATTGTGCTTTTGATGGCAACCCTATCAATGCAAGGGAAGCTTGATCAGGGTTGGAGCTAAACTCTATAGGACTATTTTACAATTCACCTCATACCTGCATTCACTCCAGGCCTGCACGGTTATTCGTTTTTAATCCGAAATTAAGATTTGAAAGGGTAAAAATATCTAATCGTAATAGCTGCAATTTGATGCACTATCAAATATATAAATATATAATATAAAAACAAGCATATCGTTTTTGACAGTTCTAACAGTCCTTAAGAACATTACCCTGAACAACGTAAAAAAAAAAAAAACACAACCTAAGGCCCAATCTCAATTCTACCCCTTAGGCTTTCCCCTTACCCTACCACTTATTTTGTGCGTTCATGTGAAGGGGTAGGTGTGTCCCAATTCTCTTTAGCTTGAAGGTGTAGGTTTAATAGGAAGGGCTAGATTGCCCTCGAAACTGAGATTTTTTCAGGACTACACTCGAAACCAAGGGATATGAAAATTTCCCAGAATACACCATCTACAACAGCAGCATGGTGCACACAGAAGTCAGGAGATGCACAAATTAGTATTTATTGTCATTATTACAAATGTTTACAACAAACAAGCATATGGTTCAATACATTCATAACGGCGTTCGTATTTTACCGTCATGCGTTTAAAGTCTAAAATAAAAACCGCTATATTTCGCTATCTATAATTCCTAATAATAACTCCTGTATAGTAGTCCTACAACATACTTTCACATCTGTCTCTCGATGACACTCGAATACCCTGTCAGAAAAGTCTAGTGGCTGAGAATGAGCATTTTACAGTGTCTTCTATAATGTTAATGTTGTTTTTAGTGTGTTTACATAAATGAATATGGCCACGGTGTAAATGCGCAGTATAGTTACGATCTTATTGCCACATTAGATCATTATGATAACATAATATCGTTGCCTTCAGTGATTTCCTAAAGATAAATACCAAAAAATAATGCAACTGAAATAACTACAGCAGTCACGATCGTTGACCTTATGTGAAGTAAGAGATGACGATGACATATGATGACGTGTGCAGGTGCTGTAGTGCCGTTCCATTTCTTAGGCGTAAATTTTGAAGCCTTTCCCCTTCACACTCTGTTTCAAGGGCCAAGGGGAAGGGGTGAGGGTACAAATATAGAATTTGGATTGGGCCTAAATGTAAAAGTTTTCTTGTTGACCTTTTGACTTTAGAATTACTTGTGCACTTACGCACTTTAAATGGCAAAAATGTTTGCTGTCGTAGTTTGAAAATTAAGTTATCATCAGTGTTAACTGATGTAAATTAGTTTAGTGTGGTTGGATTCTTAAAAGTTTAGGATTTTATTTATATAATGAATTTTATTTTATTTAAGATACTGTAGTTATTTTCTTAATTTGTTACGACAACTTTATTAAATAAAATGGCAAGAAATTTTACGAGTTAAATTTTGTGATTATGCTTTGGTCTTTCTTTGGTGCTGTTAAAACTATCACATCAAACCTGTAGCTCTTCTTTGAAATAGTAGTAAATCACATTTTAAATAGCAAATTGCAATTTTAGTCAGAAAAATTGAAATCCGCTTGTTAAGTGTGACGTCAGGCGAAAAATCTTCCGGGTCCAAGCGCTCTATGAAACTAAATGAGGAGACTCATCAAATGCTAATAATAAACGTTTATAAAGCGCTGTAATACTTTCGAAAATCACGATCGCAATATATACCTAATATCTGATGGCCAGAAAGTGATACAATTTTTATAAATTGTTAAAATTTTGGTAATTGTGATGCAGCAAGCCCAGTGATTGTTGTGTACACTATGACTTTATATAAAATTCACTTTAATGTGTGATATGAATAAAAAGTTATCATAAACGAATATTAAGTCAATTCAAATGAGTGGCGGCTTGGACCCGGAAATAGTATTACATACGTCACCATCACGTCACCACTTAACAAGCGGATTAATTTTGTTTTCCCAAATTGTGCAGCCCTAATTCACTCTCAGAAAAAAAAACTACACAAAGGGTGGTGGCACATCTGTACCTAAAAAGTCCATATTGACACATTAAAATCTTTGTGAACTGTAAGTTGCTGAGATTTTTATTTTAACTAAAACAGAATATTGAGCGGAGTGCGGGGCTTTCTTTTTGCGCATCATTCCCTTATAGGAGACTAACAGTAAGTGGAGCATGGTTAAATACCTTGTGAAGTGCTTTGAAACGTGCATTTTTTATTCAATGGTTGGCATAATCTCAAGTAAACCATGAAGAAGGGGACATTGAGTAGTTCCTCTCCTTTAAAAAAATAAAAATAAAAATAAAAAAACAGCAGATAGTGTTATGCTTTATCACAGCTCTGCCAGTGAGAGTGATTGAGCTTAAGCGCAAAGGAAAAGCAAATGAGAAGCGTCTTGAAGGGGGTGGGGCATGTCAGATTTTAGGCATTTGAAGCATTTGATTGGTCAAAATTTGATGAGAACTAAAGTATAAGGTGATGGAGAAAAAAAATTGCTGATCCATTTGAGCAGAAGTAACAAACTTTAAAGAGCCCCTATTACACATTGAAAAGGGTCATATTTCGATTTTATGGGGCTCCAACAACATACTGATATGTATGCAAGGTCAAAAAACATGTTCATGGTCTTATAATATGCATTTATTTTTACCTAATTACCCCAGCGACTCCCATATGAATCGTTCAGCGATTCATTGTTCCCAAACCCCTGCTTAGCGCGAAGCTAATCTGCGCTGATTGGACCGATGACAGCCTGTTGCCATTGGTCGACAGCATTCAGCGCGAGACAGTAAAATGCCCAGCGTGGTTTATCAAGCCCCCGGGTCGCCAACATTGGTGTAGGATCCGATCGCAGCGAATGCCCAAAATACGCTTCAAAGTGAAATTACTAGCACCACAGCAAACAGTACCCGGTTCTCAACCGTGTTATTCAGACACCTCAGCGCCGAAAGCAGTGCAGTTAAACACTAGCATTTGTATGACACACATTCAGTTTAAATCCACACAGCAGCAAAAGCTGAACTATTCTAAACCTTGACCGCTGCACGTGTGCAGGATCAGCTAACGGTGGCCATAGCAACGACAAATGGCAGTGGAACGAGCTCACAAAAGCATTTAAATCTGTAAACAAAGCAGCATGCGTCGCGTTTATGAGAATATAAAGAGTTAACCTGATACAGTACACGTGGTTACTAGTAACAAAACATGTAGATAATTTCTATTTGCAATCATTGCTGGGGCACCTCGTCCGTGAACTGCTGTATGTTCTAAGGGCTTACCTGTACTCTGCTTTTCTAAACAATCACATCCCCAGCCAGGAGGTTGTAGCATCCTCTATCCTCTGACAAGCTATCTCTGCGGGCTCCCACTTTCCATTCGCAAGCCTTTTCAGTGCTGCTCAACAGCCCGAAGCCTAGCGTTCAGCAGCCTGCCGGTGTACCTAATAATTTGTCCTTATTTTGCCTGCACCCCTGGTGTCTTGTCTGTCCATTACAAGATGAAGGAAGAAACTAATGCATGAGCTCTGTAGTGATAGATTGCCCATTGTAAGCGTGCAGATTTCTGAACGACTCCTTTCCCTCACACTTCCAATAATATCCAGGTAAACACAGCGTCTTCATGATCGTTTTGCTGCTGTGTTAGTGGGCGGGGCCACAGGTTTGAATTTGCGCGCGCGCAACCATTATGTTTCGTAACGACGTCACGCCGAAGCGGCTGAAGACTCTTTATCAAGACGATTCATTTAAACCACTATGAGTCGACTCTTTTATAGATGAATCAATAGTTTTAAAAACTGTCCACTTTCAGATTTAAGCTTTAGCTGGATATTTCACTTCACTAAGAGCTGTGTTACACACTACATGGAAGGTCAATTTCAAAAACCCATAACAGGGGCTCTTTAAGTTTTGGATGTTTATATCAGGTTTATATTTTCGGTAACACTTTACAATAAGGTTCATTAGTTAATGCATTTACTGGCACGAACTAATCATGAATAACACAAGTACAGCATTTATTAATCATAATTCAACATTCACTAATGTATTAATAACATCCAAGTTCATGCTTGTTAACATTAGTTAATGCACCGTGAATTAACATGAACTAACAATGAACAACTGTATTTTCATTAACTAACGTTAACTAACATGAACAAATGCTGTAGTAAATGAATAGTTTATTGTTTGTTCAAGTTAGTAAATACATTAACTAACATTAACTAATGAACCTTATTGTAAAGTGTTACCATATTTTCTATATGAGGTGTATATGTTCATATAACCCATCGCATGTTAACCTAAAATTCCTATACTGAATTTACTTCAGGATGGATTGGTGATGGAATGGTGTGCCTCAAAACAAACAATACTTGATAATACTTGAACATTTGTGACCCTGGATAACAAAATCATTTTTCATAAGTGTACTTGTTTGGAAATCGAGATTTCACATAAAATGAAGATTAAGATTAATTCCTTGCTTTTTTAGCAGAAAAGTAATTAAATTACAGTTTACGCTCTTCACATTCGTCCGAGACACCAACCTCACAATCCCCCTCCCCTCCCTCTTCATTTTTGCCACAATACTCCCTCCCCCAACTCCACAACATACACCCTTTTACTATCCTCATCCCCATCTCTGTTAAAAAGCAGCCAATAAGAATCAGAATTTGCGCCAAGGTTTTCACTCATTTGTGGTGTTTAAATGGGGATGTTTTATGCAAAAAAACTTTTATAAGAGGTTTAAACACAGTTGTGTGGCAACAGTCTGTGAATAAAACCAACCAATTGAATTTTTTTATAATCACACTTGATAAAAGCAGTCTGCAGAAACACTCAGGGGTGCATTTCCCAAACAACTGAACTATCATAGTACGATGCATCATTTGGGAAAAGAACCATGTAGCAACGAGTGCTTCCCAAAACCCATAGTTTCTCTGTCGCAGATCCATTGTTTGAACCACATTAGTTATAATGTAAAACACCTATAATGGCACTCTAAACGGGGTGGAGTAACAACTTCTTTAGAGCAGAACCCCTTTATTTCTTTGTCCAAATTATATTGTTTTACATGCACACACATTTAAAAAAAAAATCCAATATTAATTTTGGTAAAAACATGCACTCACTTTCCATATTAATTGAAATATATGTAAACTGTTCATAAAGGACCAATGTTTAATTACAAATATTATTGAGAACATTACATATTCTATTCTAAAACATAAAAATCACTTACAAAAGCTAACACATGATCTAATATCATATATAAATCATAAAAGTAAATAAATAGTGAGGCTTACTTTTACAATTTGACACATGTAAACCACTGCAGAAATGTGCTAACCAACAGGCCCATGTCATAACAGGCCCATGTCATATACTTGATAAATAACCTATTATAAATTAAAAGCATTAACGTATGCTGTGTTTTTTTGGTTTCACAAGCTTTAGAGACGTAACATAAATTTCACTTTTAAATAATACCTCACCTATAGCTTTCGCCATGAGGCTGTGTTCCAAATGGCATCAATGTTTTCAAAGTGCACTGCGAAGGGAGCGCAATTCTAAACATGAAGATCTCTAAAACTGAACTGTAAAAATACTTTGAAAACAAATTACACCTAAGAGAGATGAATTTAATGCTTAAAAAAAATAATTCCAAGTTTAAATGTTAGAAAGTTCTAAATGAATAGGGCATAGGAGGATAACTGCACACAGCCAGGAACTTTGTTTCTAACTATAGCTCCAGAAGTGTCGTTGCAAGCATAAAAGTTTGCGATGCAGTTTGCGACTGTTCGTTAGAACGACGGATTTGGGAAACACCAAATATACAAACTATGTTTGTAACACAACTTGCGACCTTAGTTGGCTTACGATGGTTTTCAGAAATGCACCTCTGATTGACATTCTCCCTTTGTACATGTCATCAAAGGGAGTAAGTCCCGCCCTTTAGTGATGATCTCTCCCTCATTAGCATAGTAGTTTGTTTTTGAATCTACTGAATCTGCATTTGTAGCTCCGCCCTCTTTTGAAAAGAGAACAATCTCATTCGAATTTCAAGCAAAAATCACTAAAATGGCTTAAAGCCTACAAGGGGCAGTTTCAAGGATTATTACATTATTTGTGGGTTATTTTGAGCTGAAACTTCACATCCAGACTCAAGGGACATCAGAGACTTTTTTTAGATCATGTATAAAGAGGTATAATAGGTCGCCTTTAAAATTTACATGTTTGCAACTTGTCATAGCTTTTTTTTAGATTAAATTACCTCAGAAAAATATCTCTAACCTGTTTATTTTATTACAATAATCATCACATAAATAAATAAATAAAATAAATAAAATTGCTGATAAAATTACAAGTTCATAAGATTTATAATTATCGCAACACTCAACAACAAAATAGCATATCGCATATTTTTCCGATATCATGCAGCATTAGTAAACATGTATACCTATAGGATTTTAGGGTGACTACAGTTTGTTTATGTGTCATTCACTCTGTTCTCCTCCTTCCAGATCCGACGATGACTGTGCGAGCTGACATCGTTGGAAAGTACGCCAACCGAATGTACACATACGAGCCAGATGACATAGACTTCTGTGAGTGTGTGTTTCTGCTGTCTAATGAGCTCCACTGAGAGGCAGCAGCTCTACAGTTTCAGTCAGACTCTCTGAAGCTCCCAAAAGCAGAACTAGGCTGATTTTAGTGTCTGTGTTTTACTTTTTTTTTTTTTTTTTTTGAGTGATTCCAAATGTGTGATGTTAATCATTAATATTTGATTTACCATAGTCATTCGTCAGTCAAGCATGCATTAATTATATATGTGTGTGTTTTTTTTTATTGCAGTGGCAGAGAACATGATAAAAGCCAAGATCCTGCTCAAGGATGAGCACGAGGAACATGATGACCTGTAATCAATCATTGCACAGTTCATGGCAATTCGTAACTTGGTAACACTTTACAATAAGGTTGCATTAGTTAATATTAGTTAATGCATTTACCAACATGAGCAAACAATGAACAATACATACGTCTTACGGTATTTCTTCATGTTAGTTAATAAAACTACAGTTGTCTGTATAATTGGCATGAATTTGGCTGTTAATAACGCATTAGTAAATGGTGAACTATGATTAATAAATGGCGTACAATTATTCTTAATTAGTTCATGTTAGTAAATACATCAACCAATGAAAACTTATTGTAATTGTAATATGTACACTAAACGTTACTTTATTATGAACTAACGATGTGTTAGCTAAGGCATGCACTAATCAAGAACTAACTTGAACTACAACATGAGTTCATGAGTAGTTAAGAATGAATTAATGATAATGTTCCCCTCCAAGTAAAGTCATGACACAAATATACATTAACGGGTCATGATGAGTTCATGTTAGTT
Organism: Danio tinwini; assembly: GCA_903798205.1. Taxonomy (NCBI): domain Eukaryota; kingdom Metazoa; phylum Chordata; class Actinopteri; order Cypriniformes; family Danionidae; genus Danio; species Danio tinwini. The sequence goes on from CAIGQZ010032409.1 coordinate 10,200,034, forward strand.
ACATTTAGCTAAAACTAATTAATATATTAATTAACAAACAAGTAATTAAGGTAGCCATTATTTATGCAAGAGCAACTCGGTGGCTCAGTGGTTAGCACTGTCGCCTCACAGCAAGAACGCAGCAGGTTCGAATCCCGGCCGTATCAGTTGGCATTTCTGTGTGGAGTTTGCACGTTCTCCCCATGTTCATGTGGAAAAACATATGCTGGATAAGTTGGTGGTTCATTTGGCTGTGGTGACCCCTGATGAATAAAGGGACTAAGCCGAGGGAAAATGAATGAATGAATGAATTATTCACACATATGACTGTCATGTTGTAGATAAAGTTAGTTCTTGATTAGCACATGCCTTAACTCATCATTAGTTCATAATCAAGCGTTTAGTTTACATATTAGCATACCCTAAAATAGTTACGTTTCAAGACATGCACAGCAATCTACAGCTCTCTTTGTGCAACTTTAAATAAAGTGTGTTGGAATAAAGCTCTTGTGTGCATTAAATGAATGTAGGAGGAGGTAATCTAAGAGGGTTTTTATCTTGACCTAACAGGCAACCAGAACTCAGCACTCTGCTTGACTGAGATCGGCGGGAATAATGAGTTACTTAAATGACTAATTCCATTAGCAAGCAAGCATTACCTCTGTTGTATAATGATTAGTCTAGTTTAATCATTATAAGTCTAGATTAGTCTGTGATTTGTGGAAAGGATCAATGAAGAAAAATAGACTAGTCACGTGAGTCACAATGAGGAATAATGCAAGCGTAGCGTAGAATTCCAGCATGTAATGACATGGAGTGTACACGAGATGGCAGAGCACGCTATGTACAAAAACTACTGTCAAAAAAACGTGTAAGTTTATAAGAATAAGGAAATTACAAGCACAATATAAATGTATTAATAAAATGTATAAAAGTTAACCCTTTTGTGCTGGATGGGGGTGTTTTCATCCACTCTGGGCTGATTTTGAGTATTAATTTGGCCATAACTAAGTGTTTCAGCAGAATGATTTTTGGTGACAAATCTTATTTTGACACATTTTTTAAGTAAATGCTTTGAAAAAAAATAATAATAAAAAACTCAACACTTTGGGCAAATTTACTACCCTTTTGTTATGTTAGGGATAAAAATTCACTAAATTTAATTGCTGTAAAAAATGCATCAGACTAATTTTATTATTATTATTATTGCATAAATCTGTTAATCAACCTCAGTCCTAATAAAAAATCGGAGAATTTTAACTCTTTAATTGCCAAGTTCATAAATGATGTCACTGATTTGGTGAAAATAAAAAACCCAAATTACTTTTTTTCCAATATAAAAAATATTTGTGGACTGGATATTTTTATGTGAATATTAAGATTTTTTCAGATGAATCAAGGTAAGTGTGCAAAGGTCACTCTCACACACTCATAGACACACATACACACACTTTAATTTGTTGTTATGCTCTATATAAAATCTAGAAACTACGTTTTTTTGTTTTGTTTTTTGCACAGGCTTATCTTAAGGGTTAATGGTGCCGACTGATGGTCAAAAGTAAAAATCACAAATTTTACCTCTTCTCAACAGGAAAAACCACCAACCATCAAAACTGCATGATTATATTTTGTCATGGTTTTGCAATAATAAAAAAAAAGTAATTATAATGGACGTCAATAGGGGAAAAAGAGTAGCCTACCCAACAGTCACCAACAGTAAATTGGGGAGACAAAATAAAAATCAAGCAAAAACAATGCATCAAAGGCAATGTTGTTTCACATGTCCAAGACTTTGATAAAAGGTTAAAATATCCAGTCCAGTTACTTTTTATATTGAAAATACGTCATTTTGGGGTTTTTTCACCAAATCAGTGACATCATTTATAAATATGGCAATTAAAGAGTTAAAATCCTGTATTTTTCTAAACAATTTAGTATTTTTGATCAGGATGTCTTCATCCAGAACATAACAAAATATAGTAAATTAGAACAGTGCACAAGCGTTAACATGCAGATTTTATGATTCACATAACCTCCCTTGAGAAAACATATATTCAGGTAAATATATGTCTTCTGGAGTTAGATCTGATATAAAAAACTATAAATGAAGTTCATTATTCATAAACAATACAAAACTATTCACTTATGCTTTTTTAAAAGTCTATCACTATAATATTTAAACAAAATGAGATATCCAAGTTGTATGAAAAGTTGCTTTGAGTTTTTCTGGTATCTCAATTGTCTTTCTTCAATAATACCAACTAAATAAAATGGAAGGGTTAATTAAAACGTCTTACAACAGCAAATTTATATTTTTTATTAATTTTATTTATCTTTTTAACCAATTATTACAGCACAAACTAATAGGCTATAGTCATTTATAATAAGGACAAGTTTTTTGTTGTTTTTTTTCCGGCTTTTTTAAAGGTTTTAAGGTTTATTAAAATGTCTTACAAAAGCAAATATTCTCAATAACCTCATGGTGGGTCGACTAACTAAAAAGTAATGTTAATAATTAATTAAAGTTTTTTTCTTACATGAATGCAGTTTATAATAATAATAATAATTATTATTATTGTTATTATTGTTATTATTATTATTAATGTTTATTATTATTCGTTTTACAAAATCAATTAATACATCAAAAACTAATGAAAAAAAATCCTATAATCATTTATATGTATGTTAAGCACAAAAAGATACTCTGAAGAATACTAAAAACCCTGTAATCATTGATTTGCATAGTAATTGTTTTCAATGATTAGTTTTCTTCAAAATACCAGATTTTGTGTTCAACAAAAGAACACATAAAGGTTTTTAACCACTGGAGGGTAAGTAAACGGTGAGCAATTGTTCCTTTTTTATTTTAATAAATTTTATAATTCGTTAATTTTCCCTTAGCTTAGTACCTTTATTCATCAGGGGTTGCCACAGCGGAATGAACCGGCAACTTATCCAGCATATGATTTACACAGCAGATGCGTTCCAGCTGCAACTTAGTACTGGGAAACCCTCATAAACACTCATTCATACACACACACGAACACACGCTCTCTCTCTACGGACAGTTTAATTAATTAAATTCACCAATAGCGCATGTCTTTGGACTGTGGGGGAAACTGAAGCACCCAGAGGAAACCTACGCAAACACGAGAAGAACATGCATACTCCATACAGAAATGCCACCTGACCCAGCCGGGACTCGAACCAGCGACCTTCTTGCTGTGAGGTGACTAACCACTGAGCCACATTGTAAATTTTAATGTAAATGAATAAAATTACAGGTATAACGCGTAGCCATTTTTGCTAAAGTGTGTGCACGAATCTCTGGAAATACAGTAAAAAAAAAACGTCAAGAGGATTTGAAAAAGCAGCTTTGCGACAGTGAGTCAGGAGTTGCTGAGTGTGCTGAATGAAGGGGAGGCGAGGTGACACTACACTGTGACAGACTTTAATCCCGCGGCCGTCCTCCTCCGGCCCAGGGTCACACGGAGTAATGGAGCGCAGCGGTGTGGTCATTCCTCCGCAGACAGAGTGAATTAATGCTGTACGCCTGGTTACGGCTCTGACTGACAGCCGCACGCTGCTCACACACACAGCAGCGGGAACAGTCTTATTAACGCCACAGATGAGCACACACTCTCACCTCGCCAACACGACTGGCAGCTCTTGAGCCACTGTCAATACGCACAGAGAGAGAGAGAGAGAGAGAGAGAGAGAGAGAGAGAGAGAGAGAGAGAGAGAGAGAGAGAGAGAGAGAGAGAGAGAGAGAGAGAGAGAGAGAGATGAAGTACAATAGTTTTGTCAAAATTCAGAGAGAGAGAGAATATTAATGTGATATATTAAATAATACTATGATATATTGAATAATATAATGTATTGTTGATATTTTATTTATTTATCTGTTATATATATAAATATCTTTTCTTTTTTTTACTACTACTACTATTTTTTTATTACACTCTTAGAAATAACATGAGCTGTCATTGGGGTGGTACCTTTTCAAAAGGTACAAATTTGTACTTAAAGGGTCCATATTGGTACCTGAAAAGTATATATTAGTACCTAAAGATTTTGAGAGGAACACTTTTGTACTTTTAATGTACTAATATGTACCCTTGAGGTATTTGGACCTTTTATGTACAAATTTGTACCTTTTGAAAATCACCCCAGTGACAGATCGCGCACCTTTATTTCTGAGAGTGTACATTACTTTATATTTAAACTTTAGAACTGCTTTGGCAATACATTTGTAACATTTGTCATGCCAATAAAGCAATTATTGAATTGAACTGAATTGAATTAGAGAGAGAGAGAGAGAGAGAGAGAGAGA
>CAIGQZ010032409.1:10204355-10215243 GCA_903798205.1 Danio tinwini
AGAGAGAGAGAGAGAGAGAGAGAAAGAGAGAGAGAGAGAGTTTCTACAGGTGGTAGAACTGCCGCTCTAGGCAATGGACTAGCACGCCGCCCACAACCCGAAAGTGAAAACGAACCTGACCAGTTCATAAAGTGAGGACGGGGGTTGATGTTGCGGATGAGTCAGTACGTTGGGTTGGGCAGCGGGGAGCGTTTGCCGCCCTCACTATTATGCCAGACCCCTATTATGCAAGTGTTCTGTTGATGTTGTGAATGAAAGTCAGTACGTTGGGTTGGGCGGCGGGGCGCGTTTGCCGCCCTCATTATCATGCCGCTCTAGGCGGCCGCCTAGGTCTCTATGGACGCGCCGGCCCTGTCTCTGGCTGTAATTGCTGGTGATCGTGACACATTGGGTGATGAGCAAATGGCTTTGTGGTTGTTCATCAAGACAACGACAAGGTTTGTTTTGAGCCCGGGTCATCCATGGATCGTTATTATATGCATATAGTTGTCTCGGCTGTGTATTTAAAAACATTGCGGCTCCATTGTTTTGATTCTGGCTAGCTCCACGAGATCATGATGTATCTCTGTAAACCAATCAGTGATCAGCTGCGTGTGTAGCTCCACCTTTTGGTACCCTTTCTCGTCTTTGGTACCCTTTCGAAAGGGTGCCGAAAAAGTGGTACGGTACGGTTCGGTACGCTTTTGACAGTGGAAACGGCCATAAAAGCGTACCGTACCGAACCGTACCATACCGTACCACTCAGTGGAAACGGGCCATTAGACGATCACTTAAAACTAACAGACCAAACGAAGCAAACAACTCACCCGAAGCCCGAAGGCAAACAAGGGACCAAAAAGAAACAGTCTCTGACCACGGAGGCTTCACCTGCACACGAGAGGTTGCTTGCAATGCTCACACGGACGCCTTTTAAAAAGCGGAATATGCACGCGCTCTCAATAATGTGTAATAAAAATGCACGCTGACACCTGTAAGTGTATCCTGCCCTTAGTGCGTCACTATGCCATGCTAAAAAATAAAACCTGTCACATTCACCTTTATCAGAATGTTTTTGTAAACATTCAGATATTGTTTACACCGATTAAGAAACCAGCTACTATACTATTATGGCTCTTATAATAAAGAAAATCCACTCTAACTGTAAAACTAAATAAATTGCTAAATATTCTTGACACATGACAGTGTAAAGCCTGCAGCCCACAACAAAGGTGGACAGTTATTGCGTATCATATTTAACAAACCGTTTAATACGAATTTAATGTAATTTTGCTCACATGGATAACTGAATATTAATCAGATGATGTCATTACGCCGCTGTGCCGTCAGCCAATCGTTGCACTGTTGATTATAATTTCGAGGATTAATAGATCAGTCCTTCACAACACACGCAGCAGTCTCAGATTAGTTCATACAGACATTTTAATCTGATTCGTGAACTTGTTTGAAGCAAATTAGCCAGCGATCAGTTATCAAGATTAAAAGATCCAGGATCTGCCAAATCATCTTAGATCATTTAAGCGAGGTACGAAGAACGGACCCCTGTTTCTAATTCTGTGTTTAATAAATGTTTTGTCAACATCTGTCTGTTTTTTTTTTTTTTATTGAACTATGTTCCTCCATGTGGATGGCTTTCCTGCTGTTACCAGCTTGTCCAGTGGCTTGCAGCGTATGTTGAAGCAGAGCTGACCACTACGACGGGGTTTGAGTTCAGTGAAGAACGGTTCCAGAAAGAAGACAAAAATAAAGCCAAAAAATTAAACAAACAAGTAAATAACAGAATGAGAATGCTTTTCAAAACACTGTTGGTTGGGTTTAGAGAAGTGGGTGGGTGGGGGGATTGATCATTTGGTCAGTCAGTCAACAGCGGCCTCTGGTGGATTTACGTGAGAAAAGCAGGTGCAAATGGCACTTGAGAAATCTGAGATCTCAAAAAACATACACAGCAGCCTCTGGCGGATTCACGAAAACAAAAACTGCAAAAAAAAGTACCACCTGGAATGTATTTGGTGCTCTCCAGAAATGTATATAGGGGTATGTAATTAGAATGAGCCTAGGTTGATGAATACGGTGCTTTATTTGCAAATGCTTTACGCGATATTCCAGTTTTGAGCATACATTTTATTCAGGAAAACATAGCTAAGGGCTTCTGGCTTCAGCGTTATTTAAAGTATCTTATTTTGAGTTCAACATAAGCAAGAAACTCAAATAGGCTTGGACAAACTATGACAGAATTAGTTTGGGTGAACTATTCTTTAATGCATATTCTCACAGAAACAAGATTCATTTTGTGACATGCTCGCATGTTCTCCTCTTACAGACTCTCTAGTGAAATGCTATATGCTTCACAACAGAAAAAGTTACTCCTCTAACAGTGTCAAAAAATGAATGTCTGGAACAAACACAGTTCAAGACGAATCCCATTTGTCACACAATCTGGCAGCTGCTCTCATTCGGCTCTGCTGTGATATGAAGAACAGCAAAAGTCAGAATCACTGTCACATCTACTAGAAAAACAATGCATTCTTCCTGAAGGCCAGATTAGATTTTCCATTATATGCTCTAAACTATTCATTTCATGGTGAGAGACCCCAGTATTTGCACCAAGAATACAGTACCATTCTGTTGTCTATATTAAGTCTGTATTTTATAGGGTCGTCAATACGGCATGTTTTTGAGGGCTCGACTGTTACTCAAGGACAGATGTGAGATGGTTGTACATAAAATGTGAACAAATCTAAAGGGCAATTAACATTTAAGAGGATGAAGGTTTCGAGAGAGCTCTACAATTCTTCAAGGTTGAGGAGGATTAAAATTCAAGGTATTTGTGATAAAAAAAAAAAGAAAATAAATTCTAATATGGTGTGAAAGCACAAATTTCAAAGTTAAAATCTCTCTCTCTCATTTTATTTCAGCTGTTGGTGCAGGAGTTCCCAAACTTTTCAGCCCGCTGCCCCCGAAATAACAATTCCAGTGACTTGCGACCCTCACAGTCCTCGGAGGAGGTTATAAACATACAAACCTTGCCCACAACACCAATAGAAACTATATAAACACAAGCATATTGACAACATAAAAACGTGCAACAGTCTAACAACCATATCATTTTTTTATAGTCATTATTCATTAGTTTAATTTAATATTAACCTTACTTAATGAGAATGGTGTGCGCAATGTTTACAGCACAAGACTATTCTTGGTATAATTTTAGAGACCACCATTTGGAGATCATCCTCCATGTTCAGTCGTGACCTTTATTTTTAATGTACGTGAGTGCCGTAGGTGTCAAAGTTTAACATTGTGGCATAAAATCAATCTGCTGCAACTAATGCTATTGCTGTGTCGTTAATCTAATGTAATAACACCAGGAGTAGCAATTCAATGGAAACAATTGAAAAGTTGATGGCTTTTTATTTGCATGTTGTTTTTTAAGAAACTATTAAATAATATTTTTATTATTTAACAGTGATTAACAGTGGTTCCCATGGGATCCCGACCCCCACTTTGGGAACCACTGCTTTAGGGAAGTATGGTGTGCAAGTAATTTTGCTCGCTTAACATATAAACCACCAGTGGGTTAACACAAATGTGGTTTTGTAAAATTCTACACTCAAATCATTGACTGCCGATGGCTGTTGAATGCACATTGTTGCATGCAAGCCAACTTTTTGGTTGACCTATGATTAGATATGATGATAATGATGATGATATATTCTGGTTCAAACAAATACTGCTGTTTTCTTTGAGAGAAACGCTTAATACTTCATTAGCTGTGACTTGTTTGTGTTCTGACCACACGTGCTTGGTTTAGAGAAGCGTGGATCAGCCGAAATGTTACCCGAATTCGCTCCTTCATACTAATCATCCACCCGCCACCGGCCAGCACATAGTATTTTATCTGATATATATATATATATATATATATCCGCACCCGATCCGCACTTTAATAATTCTAATTCTTTGTTTTAAGCATGATGATAGGTCACCGTTGGATCATTCGTTATTAACAGCACATTCAGCTTTTACATATACATCAAAAAGATAACAAAAACAGTGTCACTTCAGCCCAAAAGGCAGCTAAACGTTTCAAAAACAGAATAGCATCTACTGTGCCTGGATTCGGGCGATTCCGCCTCGCCTCCAAAACACGGCCAGCTGCACTAAATTAGCGTTCGCTCACACCGCTTGTTGCATGAATGCACAAGCTTCCCTTTGCAAGGCATGTAAATATGCGATCTTGTTCTCCCAGAATGATGGCAGACTTTCCTCTGATAACTCTTCTAACTGAAAGTTTGCACAGTACTCTTGCACTTCATCCATTATTTTGGACTCTCATCTTCACATTCTGCGAAGTCCACTCTCTGCTTTTTTTGCTGGTCAACTGCTATGACCCGCTACATCCACCTGCGACCCATCCGCAATTAATCATAATGCATTTTTTTATTACCCGATCTGTCGGACCTGCGGATAATCCACAGCACCCACGAATATAACCGCCATCCGCGCATCACTAGCTTTTTTAAAATTAATTTATTTATTTTCGAACTGAAATATCATAAAGAAAAAAAAAACATTTCAACATGGTCGAAAATGAAGCGGGATGAAGCACAAGCTTATTATTTTCTCACCCCATTACCACATACATCATTTGTCTATTACTTAAACTTATTTCTTCTTTTAATTATCTCTTCTAGCTTGGTTGTACACTATATCAATAAAGTGTTTAGTCTTTTGAAAACACTATTGTAATACATTGAGCCACTAAACATTGTCCTTGTGATGTTTTTCTACAGGAAGAACACGCAAATTACTTCCAAATACTTCAAATATAGTCTGTGTTAGTAAATGCAAGGCTATTTATGAGCTACACTGTATGACAACATTTCAGATGACTGTTATATAGCCTACAGCTAATCAATCTGTCAGACTTATAATTAAACAAATACATTTATAGATATGATATAGAAGTATAAGAATTTCACTCACCTAGGAAACGAAGGCCACTTGAATGGTTTGTGAGCACAATTAAGTGCACACAGCATGCCATATCATCTGATAATTGTAAAAAATAATTCCAAAAGGCAACTGACTGTGTAAAGCCACATAAAACAACACAAAAATATGATGTATATGCCGAGCTCAGCAGCTTATAAGCCAGAAACAGCTGAGGTGACATGACGGTGATCAGCGAGACCTAGCTGTCACTCAAGTGGCAACGGCCTTAATTATGCAGACTTAATATAACTAAATATAAATGAAATGGATAAGTGAATGGATAAATGAATGGATGGAAAAAATTCACCCCCTCACAGTTGTCATGAAGAGTAATGTTAGCTATATACATCAAAATCGTTTTTGTACCAGGCTGTAAACACCTTTTTTTTCTGCTGTATTGGCCATTTTAACATTGGGGTCAATAGAAATGTGCTCTATTGTGGAGCCAGGACTAGCGAAATTTCAATGAATTGCATTAGCTTCACAAGGGAGAGCGGGATGTTGCCACTTGGCTAACCCCCTGGTGCCATATGGGTTAATTTTATTACGAATTTATGCAAGCTTCAAAATATAGTGCCATAACCCAACACCATTATACACCACAGAAGAGCAAGGATAACATTTAAATGTTCTCTGACTGTTTTCATCTCAAAGAAGAAAGTCATATGCACCGAGGATTTTTTAGGTGAAGTTCCTTCAAGTCGGCATGCATGCAGAAGCTAGTTAGACTAAACAATGCTCAAACTCTGCGATCCTTTTTTGACTTGCTGAAATCTGACAAGGACAAAGACCCATTAGCTGCCATTTCAGCTCCGCTCAGACAATTTAGATATTCAAATATGCCCTCGCTTTGTGGAAACTGCCTGCAATGAGAAGCTGAATAGGTAATGTGACATTAATCTCTCTCTCTCTCTCACTCTGTGTGCGTGTGTGTGCGCATTCGTCCCGTAACACACCTTTGCTCTTGATGTCTCTTTGAGTCCACCATGTGCCCTGGAAAGAAAGGGCCATCCGCGCCATTGAAACAGGAAGGTCAAAATGCTAATTCACTCTCATTCTTCCCCCACGTCTCCCTCAGCCATCAATAGAGTCCGGGTCGATGTTTTTAATTATTCTGTCAGCTTCAAAGGATTCCTCGTCAGAATTTCGCAGGTCTGAGCTCTCAGATAAATGTTATCCGTTGCTCTGTCGCCGTCGCTTTTCTCTGTCAGTCCCGGACTCTCAGGTCGTTCCTCAGGAGTAATTACTATAGATCAATATGCTTAAGGTTGGCGGAGGGAACGAGGCCAATTAACTCTCAGGATATTAGCTAAATGGTCGTGTGAAGTGAACGGCCGTGTAGTGTTTTATTTGACATCAGGAAACAATGTAATCAGCACACAAACACCAACGGAGCTCGATTGGGAGATGAGGACTCCGAAACTCAGGGAAGTCAGTCGCACGGGAGTCTACAATAAAACAAAACATGACAAAGAATTACAAAAGATCAGAATTTGCATTTAAATACACCACCATGAAAAGATTAACACCATTTATAAAGGTCGAGTGGTTGTAATCTAATAATAATTATGTTTGCAAGCCCTTTTATTTATTTTAAATAAAATTTCACAAGGTTTATTTAGCTGACGCACATTGTTATTCTTTAGGTCAACAAATAATCTGTGCAAGTTAATCCACTGAAAAAAAAGCTTGTTTTGGTGATCTTCAATCAGCCATTTTGACGGCTTCAGCCACAGTATCCTTAACCACTGTTAACTGTTAGTTTGCTACAAGGGAATGATGTGCACAAAACAACCATCCCGTTTAAATTGTGTAAAATGTTAAAAAAGTCTGTGTGAACCGTCAGTTGCTAATGCTGTGTTCACACCAGACGGCGCGCATAATAGGCGAGTGAACATTTTGAGTATTTGCATGTCAAATGTCGACTTCAATAGATACGGAGTCGCGTCATGGGCAAGGCTTCTGTCTGCCCGGTGACTCTAGCTTTGTTGCTAATAAGCTAACATAGATTTTATTGAGAGAATAGCTGTGTTTACGTGCTTTAGGAAGGCTGAAAAACAGCATATATTCATTCTGTGTCGTGTCTAAGTCTACTAGATCCTTTCAGAGATGCACCCAGCTTGGTGAGTTCATCAACTCCTCCAGAAACTATACCTGGATGATGGAGGCTTTCAGCGGTGCTTCAGACTGAGCCGAGCCCAGTTTGATGAACTGTTGTCTGGTGTCGGCAAAAGGATTTCTCCTAGAGACACCAACAACAGGCGCTACGTCATAATCCCACCCCTACAAGAGCAAGCTCTTGATTGGTTGACATGGCACGAATATCTGCTGAAGTTCAGATTTTTCAACTCGCATTTGATTCACATCAAACGCGCAAAACAGCCAACATCTGTTTGCTAGCCAATGTCTAGCCAATGAAAGTAAATCCATTTAATGGCGAGAATGACAATTTCTTCTTCCTGTTTTACAGTGGTCGACAACAAACATTTTGGTGCGTTACTGCCACCTCTCGCTCCGGTCAGTGACGTCGCCAAGCAATTAGGCTAACATGAGAAATTTGCTTGCTGAAAAGATGAAAGAGGGAGAGGAGTTTTTTATATATATTTATATTTATAATAGTTTATATACAGTTGAAGTCAGAATTATTGCTCCCCTGTTTATTTTTTTCCCCAATTTAACTAGGCAGGTTAGGGTAATTAAGCAAGTTATTTTATAATGATGGTTTGTTCTGTAGACTGTCGAAAAAAATAGCTTAAAGGGGCTAATAATTTTGACCTTAAAATGGTCTTTAAAAAATTTTAATCTGCTTTTATTCTAGCCAAAATAAAACAAATAAGACTTTCTTCAGAAGAAAAAATATTATCAGACATACAGTGAACATTTTCTTGCTCTGTTAAACATCATTTGGGAAATATTTAAAAAAGAAAAAAAATTCAAAGGAGAGCTAATAATTCTGTCTTTAACTGTATATATATATATACAAAGATTTAATCTCTCGGTTTATTATACTATAATCCACGCTAAATATTATAAACACATGAATACACAGAAACACATATACCTACGTGCCTTTTGGATAGTTTTTTTACGTGGGAAATGCATTTTGTTTTGCTTTACGGTTGTTAAAAGTTTTAAAACTATGTATAAATGTGCCTACATAGTATTATCATAAGACATATTTAAATAAGTGTATCGCTCGCATGCATACAGCCTGCTTAGTAACAGACGACATAAATGAGGCGTGAGGGACAAGTCTATCAAATGTCTGCCATTATGGACACAGAACAACATTCAATATTCTTTTTTTTTGTCACGAAGTACAGCAAAAAGCAGCCCATACTGTCACATATGCTATACATTTTAAAGAGTGTAAATATTGCCGTTATGACAGAGTTAAACGTGTTCAGATGAAGAAAAAGCAGACGAAAAATCCTTTGATCAAATGAAATGACAGTTAATATGTATGTATTTTTTTACCCATTTATTCACACGTTTGCATTACTGAGAGCAGGAAAGAGACAGGCTGCACTGGTAAGCAGTATCTTCATAATATCATTTAATTAAAATAAATGATCAACAAATGAATCTGTCTTGGCAGTGTTTACAAGTAAAGGCGTTATCTACACGATATCAATTCCTACTTAAAAAAATATTACAAACAATAAAATACTATTCATGAAAATACTTAAATAACAGACAAATCCAAATGCCCAACGTAAGCGAGCTGCGTTCCAGACCAGTTCAGCTTAATGACGTATAATATCTCCGACACCTGTTGTAGTTCCATTTAGCAACTTGATGGCAACCGTCTTTTTAAAGAAGCGTAACCAATTTAAAAAAATCAAGAGTGTGATGTAACTGATGTGTTTTATGTTGTAGAATAAAACGTGAAAGTATTTTGAGTTTGTGTTAGCCACAAACCTTATTTAAGCGATTTAACTGAAATCCCATTCAAAAAACCCATTGACTTTGGGACCAGGGAACCGAAACTGCTAAAATGCTAACTCGCTTCCGGGTTTTTGCATACAAATTGATGTCATAGTTCCTCCACTCTATTGCTGCCTCACTTAACCGCCGCTCGCCATGTTAAAGTGTGAAATGATGGTGGAGCACCCCCTAACTTTAGAGCATAGTGATTGAATATTTACTCGCGGGAAGGAGTTTCCTCATCTCAGCTCATACTTACAGGCACACACAAACAGTCAATTCGGAGAGAAATTCGCACATAAATTATTTAAACGTAAAACTGGAAAAAAAACGAAATTCACAAGCGCGTATTGAACCGTGGATGTCGTACTGAACATTTCAATATTGTATTAAGAATTGTGGCATCTCTAGTAATTACTATTAGTTCATAGCTACTAATAATACTACATTATGTAGGGTAATTCAATAATGAAGAGTTGTAAATATACAATACAATATAATGCTTATTCCTAAATATTTCCTTTTACTATAAATTACTATAGTATTTTAAATTTGTAATCTGGTTTTATTGGATTTTTTGTTTTCTGTTATTTGTTTCTGTTTGGTACAGCATATTATTTGCAGTAAATAACTGAACAACTGAGCAATTACGCCTTATATATTTCATTGACAGATTTGTCAATCTAAGATATGATTGACTGTATTTAAGTTGGTTTGATTTAAAAATGAAAATTGCAACAATAGCTTAGATGTAGCTAAGCTACTTTTGCCAAGTAGCTTTTAGCTTGGCTTGCTACATTTCCCAGAGTGTAGCTTTTAGTGTAGTTAAGCTACATTTTAAGCAGAGTAGCTTAGCTCACTACATTTTTCAAGTAGCTTGCCCAACACTGCCTTTTACATACCTTAGATTTTTCATTTCCATGGACCCCAGTACTCACTAAAATATATTCCAGGATTTATTTTAGCTACAAAAAAAAACTCTATTAGAAATACTTGCCCCAGCAGTAACAAATGTAAAATCAAGGACAATAACAGCAATCAGCCCCAGCGCAACAATAGATTACTTCATCTCATCATCATGCAAACCGCCAAAACATTCAGGAGCCAATAATGGCATCTCTTCATCCGTCCCTGCTTTCTTCTCTCCAGGCGGGAGCGAAAGTAAGGTTTAACCAACAGGCAGAATCGGGGGGCCCAGATGCAGCGTCCAGGCCAAATTGAAGTGTGCTGGATCCAGATAAGTGTAATGTCCTGGGGTTTGCGGCCCGGCGCTTCTCTTTGCTCCGGTGACAGCAGGTGTGGCGTCAGCTCGCGAGGAGGAGAGACAAGGTCACCGGGATCCCAGCCTAATAAATGCTGTGAAGATGGAGAGCGAGGCTGTGGAGCGATTCGCCACATACATCAACTCCACTGAGCAGAAAATTGAAATGGAAATCTAGGCCTTGAATGAGTGCAGATCCCATTGTCCCCAGAATGCAATCTGATGATGTATGATATCTTTTCGGGCGGCCGGGCTTCATTTTCAACCACAACTGGACAGGTGAGCTCATGTGAAACTTCGCAGGCTCATCTGGATGAGGTTTTTCCCAGACAGAGCCTGATGATGACTCTTCTGTGAAAAAAGTGAGCAGGTAGGCTATAGAAGCGCATTAAGCATTCATAAAGATCGAGATGAATGTCTCTTGCGGAATAAAATAATTGCAATTGTAATAAATATTTAAGGTTTAAAAGCTACGCACACCGGCTTAAACGAACGACATAGTGAATTCTAACACGAGACGAAACACTTAAGTGCAAATCGGTGTATTTGTAAAAGAAATAAATCATACTTGACTAGTGAACGTGAGCTTGCAGTCTGATTCCAGAACAAATTACATCTCTGAGCTGGTTCTTTTTTATAGTGAATCATAAGATATCTAGCATGATCAGTGGAGTTTGATTCCCAAATGAATAAACCTTCTGAACAAAC
>CAIGQZ010032409.1:10242049-10253393 GCA_903798205.1 Danio tinwini
TGATATATATATATATCAATCAGAATTTTTAGCCCCCCTTTGATTTCTCTTTTTTAAATATTTCCCAAATGATTTTTAACAGAACAAGGAAATGTTCACAGTATGTCTGATAATAGTTTTTCTTCTGGAGAAAGTCTTATTTGCTTTATTCTGGCTAGAAAAATATTTAAAGTCTTATTTGCTTTATTCTGGCTAGTCCCCTTAAGCAATATGGTTTTTCATTGTCTACAGAACAAACCATCGTTATACAATGACTTGCCTAATTACCTTTACTTGCCTAATTAATCTAGTTAAGCATTTAAATTACATTTTAATTTGAACTTAATTAAATTAATTTAATTTAAACTTAATTAAAATATTATGTACTGTCATCAGGGCAAAAATAAAATAAATCAGTTTTTAGAAATGAGTTTATTCAGGAGGGCTAATAATTCTGGCTGTATATGGTTCATGAAGTTAATAGTGTTTTACAAATCTGTCAATTAAGAGTTTCTTTGTAGGAAGGGTTTTTCAACAGAGCCATAGAAATATAATAGGGTATATGCACAGCTAGTGTTTCTTCCCATACTGATAAACTTACAGTAAAGGTTAACGTGAATATTTTAAATTGGTTCATTTTACAGCATCGATGCTGTAATGTAATTAAAATACAATTAGTTAAATAGACTTCAGCGTTCATTTAGATGTTTATGCGTAAAACGAGATGAAAAATCGTTTACACGCACGTGCCCGTCAGGATTAGCAGGCGAGTGCAGAAGCTCCATTGAATATACTGGAGTAAAATGAATGTTCATATTTTAAAAACATGGCGCAGAAAAATTCTAATTAAATGCACTGCTTCTTGTACATTCTGAGACCCACTTTATATCATATATCGCTCAGCGAAGATAGTTGATTTTTAAAGAAAACAGACCTTAAACGCTCCGCTTTTGTAACTGCATACAGTTCACTGGAAGAGCTTGACCTAGGTTACTGAAAAATTAAAAGTCCTTCCGCATACTTCTGTATATACCCTATTAAACCTTTGTAAAGTAGTTTTAATTAGATACTTTGTTTCAAGTGAGGACTTACAGAAACTTGTTCATGGTTTTATCAGCAGCAGGCTGGATTACTGTAATGGACTCATCACTGGCCTCCCCAAATAGACAGTTGCAGCTCAGCCAGAACGCTGCCGTCAGGATTCTAACCAGAACCAGAAAATCAGAGCACATCACACCTGTCCTCAGTTCTTTACAATTGATCCCAGTTACATTCAGAATAGATTTTAAAGTATTAATACTTGTCTATAAATCACTAAATGGCCTAGGACCTCAATACATTACAGATGTGCTCAGTGAATACAAACCTAATAAATTACTCAGATCTTTAGGCTCAAGTAAATTTGAAATTCCAAGAGTTCAGTCAAAGCATGGTGAAATAGAGTGATCTACTACACCTCCCGCTGCTGGAATTAGCTTCCAGAAATGATCAGATGTGCTCCAACATTAGGCACATTCAACTTTGAAAACACATCTGTTTAGCTGTGCCTTTACTGAATGAGCACTGTGCTAAATCCAACAGATCGCACTATTGTGTCTTTTATTGTGTGTTTTAACACATTTTAATCTGTTTTATCCAACACAATCTCACAGCAATATGTAACTTTTTGATTTAGTGGCTAATTCGTATGAATTCGTACGATCTAATTCGTATCATTTAGTACAATTTGCTCATCACCCAATAACGGTTGGGTTTAGGGGCGGGGTTGGGTGCCACGCCTCCTTTTAAAAAACGTACATTTTTGTACGACTCAACTTGTACCAATTCGTATGATTTAGACACTAAACTGACAAAACTTTTAATCATTTTTATTTTCTTGTTTCTTTTATTATTGTTTATGTAAAGCATTTTGAATTAACATTGTGTATGAAATGTGCTTTATAAATGAACTTGCCTTGCCTTACTTGAAGCAAACATGCAAACAAAACAAACAAGAAATTAAGGAGACAAAAAAAAGACACCAGTATGCAAAGGTAAACTAAGATCATTTTTATTCCTTTGTTTTTTTTTCCTTATGTATATATAGATCTATTTTTTGTTCCTTTTTTTCTACATACAAGTCCATTTTTAAAGTATGTCGTCATGCTGGGTGCAGCTTCGGTGAAGTAGCTCATGCAGGTGACCCATGTGGATATTACGAAGGACAGGCAAAAGACGGGGTGGATCAAGTCCGAGATCGAGCTGGACCACCGCCGAACTCCACTGTACAGTCACCAAATCACAAGACGTTTAGAAACGGGCCGGTCAGGACCAGGGGGGACGAAAGTCAGGACTTTTCGTGAAGACACGGCTCAGATTTCCAAAAGAATAACAACAAAAAAAGGAAGAAAAAACTTGACATCATCCACTGGCGCCATCATGCGCCATCAACCCCCCCCCCCCAAAAAACAGAAAATGACAGCAGAAGAGGTGAAGATGAAATTAGGATAATGCAAAAGAAAGAAAATATTTTTTTTTCATAAGTCTCCCGTCCTTGAAAAGTGTCACCAGCAGAAAGAACTACTTTTTGCTGAGCCACATTTATGTAGAACCGACTGTGCTCATTAATTTCAGGCCGTAATCGTTTCCATTAGAGCAAAGGGGAGCCAAAGTCTACAGTCATTAATCATTACAGTACTGCAGATCCCTGAACACTTACATGGGTCCGTCAAAAAATACATTACAGGACAAGGACACAGCCGCCCTGGCATTTCCAGACCTTAAAAACGAAAATGCATGTTGCTTTTTGAGTGAAAAACAAAATGAAAATTAGTAACATATACGCAAGGGGTCTAACTGTATCAGAGAGGGTCACGATATATTTACAGCAGTACATCCACCTGTGAACCAGAATACTGAGAAAGACAATCCTGTCCTAAACACAGTCCTGACTGATCCAACTCAAATGCACATCTTGGAAAAAGAATAAAAATAAAAATACATTAGCAAATATAAAAACAACACAACTCCAACCGAGGCAGGACCGTAAAATGCTGAACAATCTTTGCACCAATAACTGTTTTTTGTTTTTTTAAAAATACTCTCCATTTGTTTAAACGCTTCCAAAGGAAAATAAATTGACATCTTTGGTGAAGATTCCACAGCAATCTCTCAGTCTTGTTGCCGAAACTTCTCTGCAGAATGCCGACTGGGCTCAGCAGCAGGTGCACAGAACAAACACACTCAAACCAACGGACAGACGGACAAACTCGCATACTGCTGGTTTCTTTAAAAGATTTGAAATCAACAAAATATCCTGCTGGAGAAACCTGATGCCATCGAAGGGGGGGGGGGGGGGGGGGTGGAATGACAGCATTGGCTGAGTGTGATGAGAGAATAAACAAAGCAGCATTTAGTACTATTACCACAGCATACTTGTCAGTCACCATGGAAGGATTCCACCTATTTTAAACTGAAACACTTGCTAATTTAGTGTTGAAGGTTTCATGGCTAAATTTGATGCATCACTGCCAAGGACTACCAAGCCATTCTGGTGGACCATGTGCACCCAATGGTTCAAACATTGCATCCTAAAGCTGGTGCCATGTATCAGGGTGATAATGCATCAATACGTACAGAAAGACTGGTGATAGAGTGGTTTGATGAACTTGAAAGTGAAGTTGAACATCTCCCATGGCCTGCACAATCTCCCGATCTAAATATTTTTGAGTCACTTTGCAGTGTTTTGGAGGAAACATTTTCCTCCACCAGCATTACATAGAGACCCATTCTGCAAGAAGAACGGCTTAAAATCCTTCTAGATACTGTGCAAGACAGTATCTGTCATTCCCAAGACCAACTGTTGCTGAATTGGCTGCAAAAGGAGGCCTTTCACCATACTAAGGAATTATTGTGGTTTAAAACCAATTAAGTGTTTCAGTTTCATTGTCCAACCCCTGCATGTTAGATAATCTAATAATCCATATTGAGAATATATGAGAGTGAAGATTCCACAGGAATCTCTCAGTCTTGTTGCCGAAACTTCTCTGCAGAATGCCGACTGGGCTCAGCAGCAGGTGCACAAAACAAACACACTCAAACCAACGGACAGACGGACAAACTCGCATACTGCTGGTTTCTTTAAAAGATCTGAAATCAACAAAATATCCTGCTGGAGAAAGGGAGGGGGGTTGAGGAATGTAATGATAGCATTGGCAGAGTGTGATGAGGATCTGATTTCATGGAGGAGCACAATCTGCGGCCCATCATTACTGTAAAACTCTACCTTTAAGTTGCATTTACAGTGGTGGGCTTGATGGCCAATTCTGATTTGTTGACCATATGCAATTTTTTTTCTTACATCTTTCAAAACTGACCCATATCTGCACCCTAGATAGACATACCGACCCAGAAAAGCATAGGCTGGAAAGAAAGAAAAAATGGTGTGATTTTTTTTTTACGTCAACAAAAAATTTTACTTAAAGGGCTGAGGGAAAAAAAAAAGACGATGACAGGTTTCGTCTTCTAATATTGCAACATTAAAAAGTCATGCGATCTCAATTCGTGTACGAGTTGATGACATTCATCACCATCACTTTTTCAGCGATGGACAACTTGGATTGGCAGGAATATCAGATCCGTCTGTTTACGGAGCAGACACAAGTGCTTATAGGATTAATTTCCATATATGAATGAGGCCTGAAACCAATTGGTTAATATCTGTTCCACATCGAAAGTATAAAACTAAATTGGGTGACTTAAATCTAATGTAAATGCGGCCTAATATATTTCGGTTTTAAAGGAATAGTTCACCTAAAAATCGCTAAAATTGCCATCCCAAACCTGTTTGCTGTTTTCTTTACCTTGACCAAAAAATAATAATTCTTTGGAAAAAGTACTGATAAAGCTTTTAATGGTGGCCATGGTGTAAATCTTCCAAAATAGATAATTAAACCAACCTAAAAGTAGGCAATATTTAGGACTTTGCTGATGGAAAAACATTGATGTTGATAGAGCTCTATTAAAAAGCTCTTAACTCTTATTTTGAATGTACTAACAATGGAAAAATTCATCTAAGATGCAATAAATTTATAAAAAGTGACAGACCTTTGTATTGTTATACATAATTTTAGTTTTAAATAAGCGCTAATCTTTTTATTTTTGGTCATTTGGAATTGTTCTGTTTCGATCAAATAACTGTAGTCCAAACCGTTGAATGCTAACGTAGAGCATATTACAAACGTATAATCTGAAGTGTGAAAATTCTTACATTTTAGTCTCACAAAAGCTTCCTGAGTCATATCGAGTCATTTTATGCTGGTTTTATGGTGATGCTTTATCCTTTTTGAGCTAGATTTACAGCATACAGGTTTGAAAGTGAATAAGGGCATACATACATGACAACGGTCTACAACAATGTGCATTTCTGACAGCTTTGAGAGACACCTCAGCCATGTCAACCTGCAGCCCAAGAACGGTTACCCAAGACCAGTTACTGAGCCTGGTTAGTACCTGGATGGGAGACCACATGGGAAAACTAGGTTGTTGTTGTTGGAAGTGGTGTTAGTGAGGCTAGCAGGGGGTGCTCAACCTGTGATCTGTGTGAGCCCTAATGCCCCAGTAAAGTGAAGGGGACACTATACTGTCAGTGAGTGCTGTCTTTCGGACGTTCTGATGTTATTAAAAAATCCCATGGCACTTCTCATAAAGAGTAGGGGTGTAACCCCGGTGTCATGGCCAAATTCCCTTACCCATCATGGCCTCCCAATCATGCCGTCCACCGAATTGGCTCTATCACTATCTCTCTCCACTCCACCTATATATGGTGAGCGCCGTTGTAGTACACGGTAAATGCGCTATATAAATACAGTTTACATGACATTACAACTCTGTCAAAATTATCCCTATTCATTAACACAGATCTGTAAAAATCACTAAATGTGGTGTATTATACATGCCGAGTCAGTAGGTGGCGATGTCACTTTGTAAAGAAATACTATGCTACTTTGCACATATGGTCCTGCATTCACCCATTGTTGTTATTGTACTTGCTAGTGCCTATAAACTAAACACATAAAGGCTGGGACAAACCAAGCCGATGCCAAACAACCTGTGGCGATGAAAACCAACAAAGTGTTGTCATCTCGTGTCTGGACCAAAAAGCTGCCTATAAACACACTAAATGAGTTTAGTGTTTAGTGCAGCTGAGAGGATTTGGCTTTCTGCACCTGCAGGTAGCAGTAATCTGTTTTCTAGTTCAATAAAAGGAAGCCGAACTTCTGACGCGCATGTGCAAAGTGTAAACAAAGCATTTAGTACCATTATCACAGCATACTTGTCAGTCACCACGGTGAGATTCTGCCTATTTTAAACTAAAACACTTGCCAATTTAGTGTTGGAGGTTTCATGGCTAAATTTGGCACGTCACTGTCAAGGACTACCGAACTATTCTGAAGGACCATGTGCACCCAATGGTTCAAACAGTTCATCCTGAAGGCGTGCCATGTATCAGGATGATAATACACCAATACACACAGCAATACTGGTGAGAAAGTGTATGAACATGAAAGAGAAGTTGAACATCTTCTCTGCCTGCACAGTCACCCGATCTAAACATTATTGAGCCACTTTGATGTGTTTTGAAGGAGCGAGTTAGGAAATGTTTTCCTTTACCAGTATCATATAGTGACATGGCCACTATTCTGCAAGGCTCAAAATCCTTCTGGATACTGTGCAGGACTTGTATCTCTCAATCCCGAGACCAATTGATGCTGTACTGGCCGCAAAAGGAAGCCCTTCAAAAATACTAACAAATTATTGTGGTCTAAAACCAGGCGTTTTACATCCAACCCCTGTATAACAGAT
The DNA here is from genome assembly GCA_903798205.1 of Danio tinwini. Lineage (NCBI taxonomy): Eukaryota > Metazoa > Chordata > Actinopteri > Cypriniformes > Danionidae > Danio > Danio tinwini. The sequence goes on from CAIGQZ010032409.1 coordinate 10,248,872, forward strand.
AATCTAATAATCCTTACTGAGAATACATAAGAATATATTAGAGAAATGTAGCAAAATTACAGCCGGCTTCTTTGTGTTGCTTCTTTAATTGAATTGATTACTTGCTGCATCACTTCATTTTTAGTTCTCACTCTCTGATTCGTTGCTGAATAACCAATCAGAGCGATCTCTTCAGTTTCGACATGCTGAATTGAGCAAACAAGCTTCCATATTAAACAGACAAGAGGCGACATGTGGAACACACCAAACCAACTAGCCGGACAGAACTTGGTGTGTTCTGGCTTTAACATGCAAATTTAAATGCCAGCAATAACGTAAGCATTTTCAAAGACTTGCACTTTAAAACCTTTTCAAAAGTTTGTTTTCCTGCTCCCAAAATGCAGTTGTTGTCATGTAAAGATACCCCAAATCACAAAATGTTCATTTTTGGGTGAGCTATTCCTTTTAATGCCTTTTCAGTCTTGTGTCTCTCGTTTTTTTTTAATGTGTGAAATGTTACAAGGCCCACCAGGAGTTTTTATTATACAGCAACTCCTGGAATCTGAAAACCACCAAAGCCCAACAAAAAAAAAGGAAAAAAAAAAAAGAATGATCAGTACAGAAAGTAGTTCTGCTACCCAGCTTTCTATAACCTTACCAGTCAAACATGCTGCACTGGATACGCCATAAATCAAAGAGCACCTGAGCTCCAAACCTTCCTACAGCAGAAACCTCATCCTCAAGGACAGTCTTACAGAGGCCGTCTCTGAGGAAGAATGTAGGCATTCAGGTCTGTGCAAGAAAAAAAATAAAAACATCCTTAAAACAAGGCGCAAGGATAAAGTGAAAGTCAGAGTCGCCCCTGCAAACCCTCGCTTCCGCATGCAGAGATGGCGTCATCAATAATAAACGTGCATTTTTCGGACCATTCCGCCATCTTGAAAAAACTCCCACTATGCGCTGCTCTCAAATCTGCAGTGACTAAATGCAGCATGAATGTTGAAGGAATAGTTCAACCAAACTGAGATTACTGAAGGCCCCGATATAGTTCAAGTTGACTGAACATGACTTCAAACTAAATTAAGCCAAAAGGAAGTTCTTTTGGTGTTTGAAACAGCTTGTCAATGAGAAATAATAATAACACCGGTCAGCGGTGATATAAAGATTGAGGACCACTGGTGTAAACGGACATGCAAAAAATATCCAAAAACGTTGTCGTGAAATGTCTTCTGTTAAAGTCTGATGCCAACAAGTGCAAAAAACACTGGAGTGCTTTATTTACAGTAAAAATAAAAACAATAATTGTAATTCGAATTAGTTTTTCATACTTAATACTATAGTCGCTTTTATTAAAGCAATTTAGAGTATAGCTGCGTCCCAAATGGCACACTATACAGTATGCACTTTTATACTATGTTCTTATGCACTTACACACTTAACAGCATAGTATATGAATTTAGTGTCGTCCCAAATCGAACACTAATGTTTTTTTTACTAAGCGGAAATTCAAACTGTTTCCCTGATGTTTGACGGTTGCCAAATCAGTGAAATAAATGACCAAACAATACCTGCCATGAGTATAACCGCATTCACCATTAGGAGGCGCTATAAACAACATCAACATCTAACATCAGAGCCTGAAAGCTCCTCCCCTTCTGCTACGTAAGCAAAGCTGCAACCATCAAGTGCGTAAAGTGTCCAACATTCCACACTTGTTTTTAACGGTTCACACTTGTTTTATGATAAGCACTACTTACACTATTTATACTGCAAAATGGCGTCGAATAGTGCATACGTATGCAATTTGGAACGCATATATGTGTGATATGAACGTGATGTGACGTGGGTGCCATCATATACGTAGGAGAGATGGTGCAAATATATTCACATTGTTAATTTTTTTGTATATTTGTTTTTGACAGGAAAGTGAAAACCGTAATACCAAACCACCTAAACGTCACCCTCAGCAGTGTAGAGGGCATTGGGATGTTGACGAACAAATCGCAAAAAAGGTATTTACATAATTTTATTTTTTTTTACACCGAAGCGAAAAATGAAGAACAACTTTGAGAATATCGGGGCATTTCCTCTCCTCCATGTCATATCAAAAGGTTTGCTTCTGGATAATGACTTCAGGAGGTGGTCGGTTTCTCATGCAAAGATTTATCTGACGTGGAATGAGCTTTTATGGAGTGAAATATTTGGATGCACTATTCCTTTAACAGAACTTTATCATCTCGATCACATCAGCAGATCCATGCGGTTTAAAGTCAATACAGCGTAGAAACGTAAAAATGAAGTAGGGCTTCTAAAATGGTCCACTGCAGGCCCAGCTAAAGGGCTTTCTTTGAGCGTAATTCGCAACATGCATTTAAGACCTCTGTGAAATTCAAATAGCCACAACACATCATTTAATAACATCAATGCACTTTGGTTGCATCCATTTTCCAATTAACCACTTGGGAATACAGTTGCTCATATGCAAAAAAAAAAAGTTCAAGTTTCCCTCCGAGGTCAAATTAAAAATAGACTAGAAAGACGGTGCACGCTAACTCTACACTGAAGTCCTGACAAAATAAGTCTATATCTAAAGGGATCATGCTGTATTAGTAATGATCTACGTGATAGAATTTCTTCCCCTTATTAAAATGCAGAGGGAACGGAATAAAAAATAGAAATATGCTAATGGTTTTGCATATCAAGAAGAACCATGCTCAAGAAAGGTGAGCCAGCGTTTTTTTGGATAGGCTGGACCAGGAAACCTTCAGACCCGTGTGTACAGATGTGTGGTCGACCTTTAGCCACGTAACGTGCACATTTACGGTGTCAAGGTTTTGTCGGAACAACCCTCTCACACGAAAAGGAACTAAAAGAAACAAAAAAAAAAAAAACACACTTTTTTTTTCCAGTTACAAATGACATCACGTTCCTGTTATCAGCTGAAGGCTAATACCGCTAACTTCAAAACAAACGTACGTTAGATGACAATCTGCTTCTAGATTACAAATTAAAAAGGCAGAGTCATGATTCACACAAAGAGAAATGACAGACACTAAAGGGCTCTTGGTTTGTCTGAGAACAAACAGCATCACACACTTGCACGCGCACACACACACACACACACACACACACTCTCTCTCTCTCTCTCTCGCACATCAAGTGAAGTATTAACAGCTGGTTGTTGTCATGTCCTGGTCTTTTTGTGTTCCCTCTTCAAGAGTTCAGTGAGAACTGGTCCTGTTCTATGGGTTTTTTCACCCAGGCTCCCAGGCCGGCTTTGTGAAAGGCCTTGATGAGCGTTTGCTTCGCCGTGTGATACTCCACTGCTGCTTGTTTGGCTTCATGGTACGAGCTGGGCTTGGGCACTTTGATTCGCAGAGTTGGTGAGAGCTGAGGAGACAAACAAAACAAACAAACAAAAACACAGATAAACAATAGATGATGTGTTTGTTGAGTTGTTGGTGTTTTTTTTTGGTCACACTTTATTTTGATGGTGCGTTTCCTGAATTTAAGTTACATTGCATTTACATGCCAACTAATTCTCATTAGATTATAAGTAGACTGTTAGGTTGGGGTTAGGGTTAGGGGTTAGGGTTAACGCAAGTTGACATGTACTTGCAAAGTTTCTTATAGTCAGTTAAACGTCCGTTGAAGGAGCAGTATCAACAGATATTAAGCAGACAGTCTACTAATACTCAAATGGACCCTCAAAATAAAGTTGATACATAAACATGTATTGTATAAAGATACTCATTTAGCAGTTTAAAATAAAATAAATTGCAATTAAATAAAAACAGTAAAATAAAACGTTAATAAATTAACAAAAAAACAACAAACAAATAAATTAAATAAAAATATATAAATAAAAATATATTTATTATAATTTTAAGATTTGTATTTATTAACTAACTGTAATAGTAAATAGTTAAGCATTAAAAACAATTGAAGACGCTTCAAATAAATATATAGTAATAAATATATTAAATAAAAAAAAACATCATTATTGTATTATGATAATTTGGTCTGTAGAATAGCTAAAAATAAAATAATAAAAAATAAATAGCTTAAAGGGGCTAATAATTTTGACCTTAAAATGGCTTTTATCGTAGCGACTAGAACAAAAGCAGTTTACATTTTTTTAAACACCATTTTAAGGACAAAATTATTAGCCCTTTTGGGTAATTTTTTTCAATAGTCTACAGAAGAAACCATCGTTATACAAAAACTTGCCTAATTACCCTAACCTGCCTAGTTAACCTAATTAACCTAGTTAAGCCTTTATATGTCACTGTAAGCTGTATAGAAGTGTCTTGAAAAATATCTAGTCAAATATTATTTACTGTCATCATGACAAAGATAAACTAAATCAGTTATTAGAGATGAGTCATTAAAACTATTATGTTTAGAAATGTGTTGAAAAAAATCTCTTCTTTGGGGAAAAAAATAAACAGGGGGGCTAATAATTCTGACTTCAACTGTATTTATATATATATATATGTGTGTGTGTGTGTGTGTGTGTGTGTGTGTGTGTGTGTGTGTGTGT
>CAIGQZ010032409.1:10253403-10264102 GCA_903798205.1 Danio tinwini
TGTGTGTGTGTGTGTGTGTGTGTGTGTGTGTGTGTGTGTGTGTGTGTTACCTAGTTCTCTCTTGACTAATCTAATTTACAGTTCATGGATTAATGAATATTTAGAAGGTTTTGATATAATGTAAAGGGTTGGTGAGGTTTGGGATTTGGAAGAGCTTTGTTTGTAATTGTACTTTTTATTTTTTATTGTGCTTCTTAATGTCTCATGGGACCCCCTTGAAAATGATGTGTTGCATCTCAAGGAGTTATCCTTAAAATATAATGAAATTGAAAAGAATGACTTGCAATTGTAATGTGTATTTATATAGCGACTTTATCATGTGTAGCTATACACACAAAGCGCTTCACAATAATGAGGGGGAGGGGTCTCTCCTCACCTCCAACAATGTGCAGCATCCACTTGGATGATGCGACTGCAGCACAGAACAACGGCGCCAGTGTGCTCACCACACACCAGCTATTGGTGATAGAAACAATTCAGTGGATGGAGATGATTGGGAGGTCAAGATAGAGGGAATTTGGCCAGGACACCGGGATTATACCCCTACTCTTTACGAGAAGTGCCATGGGATTTTTAATGAGCTCGGTTTAACATCTCATCTAAAAGACGGCGCTCACTGACAGTATAGTGTCACTATACTGGGGCATTAGGACTAACGCAGACTGCAGGTTAAGCACCCCTGCTGGCCTCACTAACACCACTTCCAACAGCAACCTAGTTTTCCCATGTGGTCTCCCATCCAGGTACTGAGCAAGTGAGTAACCAGTCTTGGGCTGCAGGGTGATATGGCTGTACCTTTGAGTGTAGTCTGACCCAGCGGCTGTAGAGAGCGTGTTTGCAGAGTCGTGATGCTCTGCCCATGTCATCTTTGCCTGTGGTGGCATTAATGACTTCTAGAGCCTGATCTCCCACCGTCCAGTTTACGCTGAAGTTAGGAGCCTTTCCTGGCTGACGCGCCTCAGCGTTACTGATTCCTGCAAACACACAACACACACTCATTAAGCACAAAACAAAACCTACACACGGCCTTGGCCAGCTTAGCTTTTCTGCATGAATAATGCATCAAGTATGCCCCTTTTTATGCAGATGACTTAATATGAGATACTTTTCAAAAATAGGATGAAATGTATTTTAATAAACTGTGTTCAAGGTAGTTTATTCAGTGTCAGTGAAGTCCATGACTCTTCCACTAACTTTTTATTCATTTTAAAAGGATTTTAAAGGATTATTATAAACAATATATATTTACATTTATATAAGCATATACAGTTGAAGTCAGAATTATTAGCCCTGCTGAATTATTAGCCCCCCTGTATATTTTCCCAGAGTTCATCAAGGGTCTTTGGATTCATCTTCAATATCTCCTCCATCTTACTCCAGACATGCTCAATAATGTTTATTGTCTGGTGACTGGGATGGCCAATTCTTGAGCACCTCGACCTTCAGCACCTTTCAGGATCTTTAATGTGGAGGCTGAAGTATAAGAAGGAGCACTATCCTGCTAAAGAATTTGCCCTTTCCTGTGGTTTGTAATGTAATGGATAGCACGAGTCTTGATACCTCAGGCTGTTGATGTTGCCATCCACTCTGCAGATCTCTTGCATGCCCCCATACTGAATGTAACCCCAAACCATGATTTTTCCTTCACCAAACTTGACTGAATTCTGTAAAAGTCTTGGGTCCATGCTGGTTCCAATAGGTCTTCTGCAGTATTTGTGATGATTGGGATGCAGTTCAACAGATAATTCGTTGGAAAAATTTACCTTCTGCCACTTTTCCAAATGATCAGCTACAGCAGAAGAAGTCAAGTTATTATTTGTTGCTCTTACAACTGGGATCAATGACAAGACTTTTGTCAGGTAGTGTACTCCTTCAGTTTAAAGTGGTCTTTATAAATGGATTGAGAGGGATGGATTTCTATCTTTCTTTGCATATTTAATAAGTTGACAAAATATAGGATTCATCTTTCTGAATCTTTGTCTTAAATAAAACTTACTTGACAAAAAAATAAATAAAATTAAGTAAAATTAATGTTTCTAAACTTTTAGAAATGTAAGAAGCAGTGTAGTTTTGTAGTTACAAAAGAATATATTACTTTAGGTATTGAGTAAATGGCTTATTACGCTAAGCATTACCTCTACCTGCAGACTTCGTGGACAGGAGCAATAAGAGTTGACAGATGTAGAAGCGTCGCTCTTTTAAACTAGTGTTATGAAGCACAGGTCGAGTATGTGATGCCTCAACCTCCCACAGCACATCATCAAATGGAGATTTCAGCAGTAAGCCATTAAAAGCTAGATCTGCTGGGAATCTGATGTAACTCACTGCAAAAGCAGCGTTGGGTGTTTCTCATGAGGCACAAAAACAATGGGAGAAAGGATATTCGCCATGTACTCAACTCACTTTATATTCTTCACCAAAAGCAGAAGACATTTCCCTGATGACGATGAGGATTTAATGAGGAAATCTCAGAGTCTGCTTGTATCCAGTGCTGAGTGGAAACTAGTAAAAGTTGTGACGTTATTAACTTTTTTAGTAGCGTAACTACAGTATAGTCGACTTTTTTAAACAAATAATGTATTTTTCACATTAACCAGACGAAAACGCTACAAAACTTAAAAATGCCCTCTAAATCGGCCCACTATTGATTGTAGCATTGGAACATTTGATTAATGCAGATAAATGTTTGTATTATTATTATTTTTTGGTGGAGGGGAAACAAAACAAAACTGGATTGGCCTAAAAGGCAGTTGATTATATGTCAAATTATGATAATAGTTCTGATCATTATTATTATTGAGATGTGATCCCCTAATTAATTTTTAACATTTGTGGTCTCGCTGTATGTCTGAGATTATTTATTGTAATTCACACTTACAATTCCAAGTTTAAATTGAACAATTCTGAGAGTATATTGGCCAATTTTGAGTGTATATTTGCACACTCTGAATTTACTGTATATCTGTCAATTCTACCCTCTTACAATATTCGGTAACACTATAGTTTAGGTCACAATTTACACTATAAACAAACCATTAACCAACACTACTAGCTTAATAAACTACTAATTAGCTGTTTATTAATAGTTAGTAAGTAATTCAATTCAATTAATTTTTATTTGTATAGCGCTTATACAATGTAGATTGTGTCAAAGCAGCTTCACATGGAAGTTTATAGTGAATTGAAACCGTGTCAGTTCAGTTTTCAGTGTTTAAGTTCAGTTCAGTTTAGCTCAGGTCAGTGTGGGTTAATATTCACTACTGAGAGTCCAAACACTAAAGAGCAATTCCATCGATGCGCAGTAAGTAAATAGTAGTATATAAGATATACTACATACACATACATATACTACAATATAAGATAAGTAATAGTAGTATATAATAGTAATATATAATATAACTACTAATAAACAGTTAATAGTTAAATAATAGGCAGGTAATTAAGCCAGTACTTAATAGCATGAATTGTGACCTAAACCCCATATTTTATACTATTTAATTGATATGCAGTAATTCTTAGCACAATTTCATGTTTAAATCTCACAATTCTGAGTCTATGTTGGCCAATTTAGAGTGTACATTTGGACATTCTGAATTTCTATGAGTCGATTTTAACTTCTTACATTTTGTATATTATTTAATCTATATCCAGCCATTCTTAGCACAATTCAAAGTTTAAATCATGCAATTCTGGGTTTATTTTGAGCATTTATGAATTTATACCTGGCAATTCTGACTTCTTACAATATTTTATACTATTTAATTTATATCTAGCAATTCTTAGCACAATTCCATATTTAAATCATGCAATTCTAAGTGTAAATAGACCAATTTAGAGAGTTTATTTGGACATTCTGAATTTATATCAGTCAATTCTAAATTCTACAAAATTGTATATAGTTTAATTTACAGTATATACAGCAAATCTGAGCACACTTCAAAGTCTGAATTAAGCAATTCTAAGTGTATGTTGGCCAATTTAGAATGTATATTCTGACATTCTGAATGTATATCTGTCAATTCTATCTTCTTACAATTTTTTATATTATTTAATTTCTATCCAGCCATTCATAGCACAATTTCAAGTTTAAATCATGTAATTCTTAGTTTATATTGGACATTTATCAATTTATACCTGGCAATTTTGACTTCTTACATTTTTTAAATGTTTATACCTTTGTTTATATCCAGCAATTCTTACTTTAAGCTGTATGTATGTGGCAGGTTTTGTTGAAATTTTAACATTTATTCTAGTTTTTATCTACCAATTTTTTGTTTACATGTCCCAAATTTGACTTCTTGAAATTCTGAGTTTGCATCTCAAAAAACTGACATTTTTCAATTGTGACGTCTCGTAAGTTCAGAACTCCAATTTTTGAGATATAACTTAGTTTGGGGAAAAAAAGCATAATTGTGAGACGTTAACATTCAACTACAAGATATAAACTGTCCAATTGTGAGAGAAAAATCTGAATAATGTCTTTCCATTCTTTTCTATGGTGGAAACAAGCTTCCATATTTCCAAACACAATGCCAAGTTTAAATCGTGCAATTCTGAGTTTATATTGGCCAATTTAGTGTGTATACTTAGAAATTCTGAATTTATATCATTTAATTCTAACTTCTCACAATTTTTTATATTAATTAATTCATATCCAGTAATTCTTGGCAAAATTCCAAGTTTAAATCATGCAATTCTGAATTTATATTGGGCATTTATTAATTTATACCTGGAAATTCTGACTTCTTACAATTTTCTATATTATTTAATTTACATCCAGTCCAAAGACATGCGGTACAGGTGAATTGGGTAAGCTAAATTTGTCCGTAGTGTATGAGTGTAAATGAGTTTGTATAGACGTTTCCCCAGTGATGGGCTGCAGCTGGAAGGGCATCCACTGCGTAAAACATATGCTGGATAAGTTGGTAGTTCATTCCGCAGCGGTGACCCCAGATTTATAAAGGGACTAAGCCGAAAAGAATATGAATGAATGAATTATTTGAGATACTGTAGTGAGGTTTTTTACCCCGGCGCCCAACCCATTTTATTAGCTAAATACCGCTACAAACAAGCTTCCATATTTCCCAACCCCACTATATGCTTTTATCTGCTTTCTCTTTACAAATAAACCATGTGTGAGGAATTGAGGGAAATCAGCAGGGGCCGTCTGGGATTTACAGCACGCTATGAATTACGGAAACAGCCTGCCGGTGTGAGACGGGGAGCAGGGTCCATCTAAATTCCAGTAATTCATCAAAGCAGGAAGAAAATTGAAGGCTAGTGTGGGGGAGAAAACTGCCCGTCCGGTAAATGATAATACAGTTTGACATGCTGCCATTTCCAATGATTTGGGAGTGTAAATGCGATGTTGTCTCACCGCTGAGCAGGGGCCGGTTGAGGGAGAATTGCTGCGGCAGGTCTTCGATGTCTGCGATGCGCTGGTACATTGCTCTGGACAGATGATCTGCGTGATACAGGCTGCCCAGGATGATGCTGGAGAAGTAGATGGGCTCGGAGAAGTAGCTCATCAGGGAGCCCTGGATGCCCACGACGTTCCACCTGCACCCAAACACACACGTAAACAACAAGTCAGAGCTTTGCTTCTTAAAACACAGGGTGTCATAATGAACACAGAGCGACAACCTTACGAAGCACAAATACTGTTCAACTGCTTAAAAACAGCATTAGAATTTATTCATGTTAGTAATAACTTCAAAGATATATATATATACACATATATATATATATATATATATATATATATAGTTTTACAGCCACATCGCACTGTTACTAGTGTGATATTGCGTTTATACAACAGTTTGACAGAATAATTGTGTATATAAAAAAGAAAATCAAACACAGGGAGTCTAAAAAATCCTTTTGTAAGAGGAACTACTTTCTTCTGCCATTCATTCACATCTGCAGCTGACGTCAGAACAGCAAAAGCTATTGCTACTTCACCAACATCACTTTAGAGCTAGTATTTGAATGATTCTCTAGCGTAATGTCTTAAGGAGGGATTCTCAACCGGTGGGCCACGGCCCACTAGTGGTCCTCAGCGATCCTGCAGGTGGGGCCGCAATATTAAAATTAACTCTCAATATTATACTAGAATTTTTGGATTGCAACGATCGAAGTAATGCACTTTCTGCAACTAGTACACATAAGTCTGTTAACTCAAACTATGCGTGAAGTAAAAATGAAAGTCTCTCTTTGTGTATTTTTGTGTGAACTATTTAATATATCCGCATAATTGTCCAAATTTATGTCCTGTTAGTGTTTTTTAACGGACGCGCGCCTGTACAGGAGGATCTAGCAAGGCTCAATGGTGTTTCCGCCATAGAATGTAGAATAAACCTGCATATGAGCCTTAAACGCTATCTGGCAGAGCTGTTCACTGTTCCTGTCAGCGATCTTTCAATAATATCCAGCTGCAAACTCAACCGCCATCAGATCAACAAATTTCAACAGATTTAGGGTGTTGAATAGTAGATATTTAATAGTAGATATTCAGACAGTTCAATCTCCCTGTTGACCTGTGGTTCTCTTTGATTCTGTGTGTTTAAAAAAATAAAATACATTTAATTTAATAAAATTTTATTAAATAAATAAAATGATATAATATAGTTTTAGTTTTATAAATAATTAAATTTAAATGTTTTTTTTAATAAAATGCTGATCATTCATTTATTCTTTTTCTTTTCGGCTTAGTCCCTTTATTAATCCAGTGTCACCACAGCAGAATGAATCGTCAATTATCCAGCACGTCTTTACACAGCGGATGCCCTTCCAACCGCAACCTATCTCTGGGAAACATCCACACACACACTCATTCACTCATACACTACGGACAATTTAGGTAAAAGGCACAACAAATGTATAATATATATTTGTTATAATATTCTATTATAATATATTATTTGTTATTAAATAAAGGTTTAAATCAGCATTTCATACAAACATTTTAGAGAAAACGTCAGACAGGTGGGCCTTCAATAATTGATCAGAGAAAGAAGTGGGCCCCACAGTGAAAAAGGTTGAGAAGCCCTGCTCTAAAGTTATGACAAATCAGGTGATTTTTTTGCTCACATTTTAAGATTATAAGGCTAAACAACATGAAATGCCATTAGTCTAGACATGCTAAACACATGCAGGCATTTCTTCTTTCTTTCTGTTTACTGGACTAGTCTGCAGTAACGAAAACAGGAGACGCATTATAAACAAACAGATGGCCAACCAAAAAGTAACTCAGGGTTATACAAAGAGTGGTCAACACAAAATACATACATTCCTGATATGAGAGTCCCATCTCACACTTAATGGTATAAATACAGCACTACAAAACTACAACATACAAAAGTATTTTTACTAGTTTAATAATGGTTTGATCAGCTGTAGTTAGAAATTACACTGTTCTTATCCTCTAAGGGCTTATTATGAGATCTCTGTTGGCATCTTGTGGATGAACGACTTCAACCGTCTTTGCTCTTTTTTTTTTTTTTAGCAGCGCATGGTGTTCTGCTTCCTGATTGGCTGTATACCGTGATCAATCAATCTCCTCTGTGTCTTCTGTACAGTACAGAATGCTTTCAGCTTGCCAAATTAACACAAATCTTCGATCGCTAGCAGTGTGAGTTCCAACAAGAACGCAAAAAGGGTTGTAACTCTCCGCAGCAAGACCACACAAAGGAGGTCACACACCGAATGCACCGCTCCACAATGTTCCACGCAGAGCCATGCATTTTAGAATTGCAAAGGTTTATATCAGGGTACGCACACCAGCACAGCAAGTCCCAGCTATGACTCAGGACACTGTTCATATTTCTGCCATGCCACAGAACGCCATCCGAATAATTTCATTTTAAATAACATGCGATAGTGCGCGTCCGCTGTGTGTTACTTCCAACTGTAAAGTGTGCGGCACATCCGGTGTGCGACCACCTTAAGGATGGAGTCTGCTTTCGATTTGTGGATCAGTGACTGCAGGAAAAAAAACATTACGCTAGATGCCAACATTACCCGCACAAAAGCTTTATGAACCTTTTGTATATAAATATACATGCAACACAGTTTATGATATAGTTACCTATATGATTTATTTACAAAAATTCTGCTTAGATTTTTTATAGTTTTTTCCAGCGCATTTTTTTTACTATGGTTTTGATTAATTTAATTACAATATTAAATTAGAATAATTTCCAGTTATACGTTTTAAATAATAATTTATAATTGTGATTAGATTTCATTATAATATTAGAATAATATTTGACTTCTATTACTGACATTTTTTCATTCACATTCACATTCAAACGTATTTTAGTATTTTAGACAGTTTAGTCTAAGGGTGCACTCGCATTAAGTACAGTTGCCTTGAACCGTGCTGAAGTGCAATCCTCTTGTTAAGTGTGACGTCACGCGAAGAGGCTTCCGGGTCTCTATAAAACTGAATGAGGAGACTCATCAAATGCTAATAATAAACGTTTACAAAGCGATGTAATACTTTCAAAAATCACGATCGCAATATATATGTCCATGCCTAATATCTGATGGCCAGAAAGTGATACATTTTTTTATAAACTGTTAAAATGTTGGTATTTGTGATGCAGCAGTGATTGTTGTGTACACTATGACTTTATATAAAATCCAATTTAATGTGTGATATGAATAAAAAGTGATCATAAACAAATATTTTGTCATATCAAATGAGTGGCGGCTTGGACCCGGAAACAGTATTACATACGTCACCATCACATCACCACTTATCAAGCGGATTGTCCCCCATCCCCACTCCCCCTCGGCCTGCACTCACATTGCAATTTTTTACCTACCGGACCTTAGCACGCTTACATCATTGATGATGCGACTGTTCATTTTAACAGGAAGAGAAGTGCTCTCGCTCAGCACAGTGGACATTGCTTTAGTTATATAATTTTGTATTATTTTTAGTTGTTTGGGATGCAGTGACATGCAGTCAAACACTTGGCCGAACAGATCGACCCCTTTTGACGGTCATAAATTATCATAAAAGTTCTCGTGCTGCAGGTATTAGGAAGATTCCTGAAGATGCAGTTGACGTGCAGTGTGGGGTTTGCGTCTTTAATAAACTACAGCAGTTTGCGTTCATTGAAAATCAAGAATGATTAATAAATCCACATGAAACAGTCCCTTAAAAGTCATGTCTCCTCTTCAGTTTCGGGCTCAGGTGCGCTTTGCACTCACACTACAAGTGTACCGCGCCAAAACCTAAGTGATCCGCGCTCTGGCACACCTCTTCCAACCGGGCCTGAGCCCGATTCAGAGCACTCACACTTCTCAAGTGAACCGGGAAACGCACCTGGGCACGGTTCAGATAGCATAGTGTGAGTGCGCCCTAAGGCACTAGACACACCAACCACATCATTATTAATCTTTTTTTTCTAGCCTGAGGTATTACAATCACTCTGACATAATGGATTCCTAATCTGGCACTATCTAAAACATCAGAAAAATTACCTCACAGATGAAGCATATAAGACAATCAGAAACTACAAGAATCACAAAACACGAAAGCCCACCCCCCCCAAAAAAAAGCAATCTGGCCAGAAGCCCAGATGTGAATGATTTCCATCGGTTGGTATGAAAAGAAAGCACCAGTGGATGAAATTGTTCAATTAGCGCTGTTCTTCCAAATGGGCTCATTTGCGTGTTTCCAGGTCTCAGACTCACCCACTGGGTCTCCATCCTCAATCAAAAGACCCAATCAAGTCCAAGTCTACTCCAAAAACACCTGCTGGATGCAGCTGAGATCAAAAACCCAGACTCAAGTGATTGGACTTTCACTTTAGTTTGACCAATCAACAGTGGCAGATGCCAAAAATACAGTCCAGCCTCTCATTCTGTTAATACGACTGCTCCAAGCATTAATCTACTTAACTAAATATATATATATCAGAATGTGCATTTAAGATTAGAATAAGTTTGCAGTAATTTCGATAGGGTTTCCAACTTTAAAATGTTTTTAAAACAGTGCATGCTTGTAATAAAGACAGTAAAATCGATACGTATTTAATGTTTGTGTGTGTATTGCAAACTTTGTAATGGCATTTGTGAGTGACTTATCAATGCATTAAGTATTAAGCTTGAATAAACTCCACAGCAAATACACTAAATAAACTTATTTGGAATTTTTGACTAATGTGCTGGATTTCTGCCTTATCAGTGTCTGTCTCTGTCCCTGGCTGCTGTTTATCTGATGTAATGCATGAGAAGCAGACATGTACATGGGAACGGTGGATGGGGAGAACCAGCTCATTTGCATTTAAAGACACAGGCTACCAAAACAGATAGATTTGACATAAATGTAATATAACTATTAAAATATTTAGATATTATATTTAGTAATTTTAAAACAATGTCACAGCACATTTACTGTATTTTACATCCAAATAATTTATCAATGCTGAGCTTAAGTGAATTCATTCAAATATGTCTGTGCATACGAACATAGGCAATAATATAATTGTACATCGTTGCTACATAAGAGCACTGTATATATATGTACATATACATATACATATATACATATACACATATATATACATATACACATATATATACATATATACATATATACATATACATATATACATATACATATATACATATACATATACATATATATATATATATATATATATATATATATATATATATATATATA
>CAIGQZ010032409.1:10278190-10301916 GCA_903798205.1 Danio tinwini
ACACACACACACACACACACACACACACACACACACACACACACACAATACAATACACACAGGAATAGAATACTCAGAACAATACTGGCTATTCATGAATAAATTCAACATTAAGACGAGCCACCGCAGGCGAAAACGTTATTCCCATGCACATGTCAGTTCTAAGATTGTATAAAGAAATATTTTTACTATTGTAATGTACAGAAAACATCCCAATTACATAATCACTTTTAATAATTTATAACACACATTTTTAAAGCCGTTTTCCTCATTTTTTTTTTCTCTTGCACTGAGCCACCAAACACAACCAGGATTAACACGTGGCTCAGTGGTTAGCACTGTCACCTCACAGCAAGAAGGTAGCTGGTTTGAGTCCCGGTAGTCCATAATACTAATACTAATACTACTAATAATAATAAATTAGCATTTTTAACCTGACTCTATTCTATGTTTGTTTTCAATCATTCGTTCAATTTTTGTATTAAAAATATATGCAAATGAGATAATTTATTAAATAATGTCTCATTTGCACATTGCATACAAAACTGTTTTTAACTCTTAATATAAACAATTAACCAGAAAATAAATGTATATATATATTTTTTTCTTATTCATCTGCAGTATCTTATCCCTTATCTTAAAGGGGACCTATTACACTGCAAAAAATGCTTTTCTTACTTGATTTTCTGTCTTGTTTCTAGTCCAAATATCAAAAAATTCTTAAATCAAGAAGAATTTTCTAGACTAGCAAGATACATTGTCTTGTTTTAAAACATAATATGCCAAATTGAAGTGAGTTTTTTCCTAAAACAAGCAAAATAATCTTGTTGGGGTAATCCAATGGGGTAAGAAAAATAATCTTATGTCAAGACTCAAAAGAAAAAACAAGATTATTTTGCTTACCCCATTGGCTAATTATTTTGCTTACCCTATTGGCAGATTATTTAGCTTGTTTTAGGGAAAAACTGACTTGATATTGGCTTATTATTTCTGAAAACAAGACATTATGTTTACTTGCCTAGAAAATGCTTCTTGATGTATTTGGACTAGAAACAAGACAAAAAATCTAAGCAAGAAGAGCATTTTTTGCAGTGTAAGCCCCTTTTTACAAGATGCAAAATAAGTCTCTGATGTCCCTTGAGTGTGTATGTGAAGTTTCAGCTCAAAATACCACACAAATAATGTTTTATAACTCTTTGAAATGACCACTTTTAGGTTTTGATCCTAACTGTGCCATTTTGGTGGCTGTTGCTTTAAATTAAATTGAGATTGTGCTCTTTTTAAAAAGGCGGAGCTACATATGCAGCATAATGGCATATTAAAAAAACAAGACTAATGTTCAATGCTAATGAGGGAGAGATCGTCTCTAATGGGCAGGACTTTCCCCCTCTGATGACATGTACAAAGGGAGAATGTCAATCAACATATTTTTATCAAGTGTGATTATACAAAATACAATTAATACATTAATACTATTAGAAGCTGGTTATGTTCACAGACTGCTGCCACAAAACTGTGTTTAAACCCCTTATAAAAGTGATTTTTGCATATTGGGTCCCCTTTAAACAAAAACTTGTTTTAAAAGTGTAACATCTAGGGCTGGGCGATTTGGCCTAAAATTTAAATCTCGATTAATTGAACATTTTAACTCGATTATGATAAATGAACGATTATTTTATTTATTTATTTGATGTTTTTGCCCTCATAGTTCACTGACAGGTTTTGTACTGTAAATATGCTCACATATTACAAGTGAGAGATGTTTGAATGTAGGTGGGATTACTTGATTTTAAAATAATTGAAGTAAACACGCTACCTACTATCTTAGATTATTTATTGAACATCAACACTGAACAACCGAAATTAAAACACACACTGCCTAAAACGTGGCTCTCTGCGCCACTCACCGTCATCACAATACCAAAATGACCAATCACAAAGCTTGAGCTACGTGGTTGTTGTGACGTGTAGTTACATTTTTCGGAGTGTTGCACAGGTATGGAAAGGCTGCACCGGACTGTACACATCCCCTTGGCAAAAGTATAATATCATAATAATATATTACATATAAATCATAATATAATAAGTATAATTCAGCCCTAACAGAGTGGGGTCAAGTGACTCCACACGCGGTAAGGAAAGTAATTGAAAAAATTGACCTGAAAAAATTGGATCGATTAAAGGTTCTGAATGTCAATTTCGATTACTTTTCAATTAATTGCCCAGCCCTAGTAACATCCATTTCCTGATGTTTGAAAAGTCAAATCTCTAGCTTTTTTACTGAAAAACATAACCAACATACTACATTCAGTAGTACACAATTAAATTTTAATGTAACGAGCAGCATGAAAACCCAGCTGAATATTCCGAAGGCTCTATGCCCCCTCTATGGATTACTGTAAAGCAGAATTTACTGTAGACCTCAGATTCACCTTCTGCTGCTGCAATATAATATCAATATTTCATCGAAAGCCTTCAGGCACCTCTGTGATTCCTTTCCGCTAACAGTGCCCTCCACTTCACATTCCTTGCGCTCCCGGTTAATATGCTGGAAAATGATTATGCCAGGGACAAAAATCAATGGGCGAATGAGCATGAATTAGAGACATTAGTCTAACATTACTTCCCAAATACTTGGAAGTCAGTCGGTCGTAGACAGCAAATGGGCGTTTGAAGCTGAGCGCACTTCTGATATATTATCAGGAGACTAAACTGAAATCTACCCCTGAACAGACAGACTGTGCTTTACTCTCGTGATAAAACAAGTGGGTTTCCACCATCCTCTTTATTTGTTTTTATTTCCCATTAGTACCTGGGGACATATGACAGGGCTAACTAGATGCTGACAGATTTCAGAGACGATAAAACCTTTTCTAATATAGGACTCGGTCCTGAATTGGGGTATAACAAATACAACTGTATAATTTACAGTAAAATGAATCCATCATTAATGTAAAACATTGCTAAAGGCTTAAAGAGCCCCTACTATGGGCTCTTATACCCATTACTTTATACACACAGGATGTAGAGCAATACACAATATCTTTACATATGAAAAAAAGGATAAAAATATTACAAAAATATATTCTTTTCTACATAAATATAAAAACCACATATGGGTTACTATATGGCACATAAGAATAGGACAAGTGTTTGGATATAACTCAGTTATCTGACCACTCCTCATTACCATTGTTCATTTATTCATTTGCTGGAAATTAGAACTGAATTTAGAAATAGTTTTGAAACAAATCTCTGCTTAACAAATGAAATTAAATATGTAGGCTAACGGATGTCTTCAGTGGAGTGCTTACAACACTGATTCTTTATCCAAGAAAGTAAAGGAGTAAAGAGTAAAAGTAAAGAGAAAGTAGAGGCTGAATGGAGGAGGCTCGTTCTTTATCCTTGTGCAGATGGTTTGTTTAACTGCTTTCTTGCTAGTGTAGCGTTCAGTTTTTCCACTTACACAGTCCGCCATGTAAATAGTAAATGTGCCATGGAGCAACATCACTGACTCTTAAAGGGAATGGGAGATGAGACTAAGACTATTTTTGTACCCCTACCCCTTCCCCTTGGCCCTTAAAAACGAGTGTGAAGGGGAAGGGGTTCAAAATTTACCCCTAAGAATTGGGACAGCACTTCAACACCTGCACACGTCATCATACGTCATCGCCATCTCTTGCTTCATATGAGATCAGACTGCTGTAGTTATTCCAGTTGTGTTATTTTTTAGTATTTATCTTTAGGAAATCACTGAAGGCATATATTATGTTATTATAATGATGTAATGTGGCAATAAGATCATAACTGTACTGGGCATTTACACAGTGGCCATATTCATCTATGTAAACTCACCAAAAACAACATTAACATTATAGCAGACACTGTAAAACGCTCATTCTCAGCCACTAGACTTTTCTGACAGGGTGTTTGAGTGTCATCAAGTGTCAGAATGTTGTGGGACTGCTGTACAGGAGTTATTATTAGAAATTATAGATCGCGAAATGTAGCAGTTTTTATTTTAGCGTTTTTTTTTTTTTAAAGCATGATGGTAAAACATAAACACGGTTATGAATATATTAAAACATGTGTTTGTTTGTTGTAAAAAATAGTAATAATGACAAAAAATACAAATTTGTGGCTCTCCTTACTTCCGGGTGCAACGAAACTGTCGCTGTAGCAGGTGTTTTCTGGTAAATTTTCTTACCCCTTGGTAATGAGTTTGGTCCTGAAAAATCTTCGTATAAAGGGGTGTATACCGTTTCCCCCTTAGCCCCACGCCTTTAAGCTAAAGAGAATTGGGACACCACTACCCCTTCACATGAATGCGCAAAACGAGGGGTAGGGGTAAAATTGGGATTGGGCCTGATTAGTTTAATGCTTGTTATGCTCAAAACACACCCATAACTCATTAAGAGAATAAGCACAAAACTGTTAGACCATGCGCCAGGGCGCAGATCGTATTTTTCTGTTCTTAAAATAGCAGTGGATTTGGACATGCTCTGAATACTTTTGTGCCATGCGCTTTAGACTTTGCGCCTAGATCGTTAAAATAGAGCGCATTATGTTTATCTCCATGTACAATTCATTTACTCTACCATGAAATGCATATAGTAATGAGTCATTTCACTTTTCTATCATTCAACAGTGCATTCTTGTATTGAAGTCAGTTCATTCTGCAGCCCGAGTGCATTAAAAACAAGAGTGAAGCGATCGGTCGTCCTGTAACAAGAGTCTATTTAACCTCTCGCCATCTGGCTAAAACAAACACACCTCAGGTTTCCTTTCAGACAGCATGTTAAATATGTGGCCATCAGATTAGGGCTGGATAATGGGCTTTTGCATTCACTGCGCTGCATCCGTCACACACCGAGCGACAGTCCGAGAGCCGTCAGAATCACAGACAAAACACACGCCGCTGACAGCACTGCTCTTTACTGGACAGGTAGAAACTAAATGTTCTTGTTTTTGACACGGTTCAGAGGGAGATGTTAATTAAGATTGGGTTGCTTCCAGGCTCTGCCTTATCTCAAAAGCAGGATTAACAGAGGATTTTAGAAATGTGTAAATAAACGTCTTTTCACACAAACGCCACTCTGGTCATTCCCACTCGCTTTGTTGGGGTGAGAGCTATATTGATGACACATTCATAACACTTTTGCTGCTTACATGAACATTAAGTTGAATTGTGAACAGCATAATAATTGAATTTAAAACACATTCTTGGGGTTCATACAAAAATCAAGGTCTCTCAAGAGATGCGATTCATTAAGAGTTGAATCAATTGAATGGGTTAAACTGAGACCAATTGAGTGAATCCTTTCAGACTTTCACAAATATCTTTAAAGGGGATGTATGTTTTTGACTCTTCTAAAGCATAAAAATACCATAATATGTGTGCAGATATTTAAGAAACATCCCAAGTGAACATACTGAAAAACAATGCTGAAGTCAGATATTCTGCTTTGAAAATGTTTTTTTCCGTGCTGGGACGCTGTCTTTGTTTAGGTAAATTTAACCTGTACAATGCCAGTTTAGCCAATTATAATTCAGCACTCCGGGTTGCCTTGTTGGAAAACAGCGTATTTCATTCATTCATTCAGAAAGGCTCTGAAAGCATGCGTCCGTGACCGAAATAGACAGCATCAGACATCTAAATGAGACAGATTCAGTTCCACATGAGGTTATTAATTAGCAAATGATATAAATATTATAAACGTAAACATTAGGTGAGCAGATTACATTGTAATCTCGTGTCCTAACAACATGCAAACAGCAGTTTGGCTGTTTGCACCGGACGAAACACGACAGAAATTTAAATACAGCCATTCAGAAGCACAGAATATGCACTTACTCACGAAACAGTAAGGTTTAGAATATATTCAAACTCACATTGTTAGCATTTAGCACTGAATAAAACACACAAGATTTACCTGAGGTGATCACTGTCATAGGTTTTACATGTTCAGCTGTGAGAAATAGAAGCCGTTTCTGATATATCAATTTGAGGTGTTGGTTAGAACCAAACTCCTTTTAATATGGAAAATATTCCTTCTATCGTGTGTCGTTGCTTTTGTTTAGAACACAGTTTAAATCACTTGCTCCTGTACTCAATCTGGCATCCCGCGCTTTTGTTTATTTTGATCTAGGAGTGCAATACCTAGTTTAACCACTGGGTGTCAAACTTACATACTGCACTCTTAAGTGCCAGTATATCTAAATATTTGTTAATGACTAGAAGTTTGAAAAACTTACAAATGATTGTATGCACAAAGAGAGCAAATTAAATGCATAATTGTGCATTAAATTGTGCATTAAATGCATAAATGTTTGTGTGTGTGTAATCATACATGTAGGAAAGTTATCAGGTTCAACAATATATGTAAATCTAGAGGTGTGAACTTGCGCTGGTCTCGCGGTTCTGTTAATTTTCGATTATCATGCATCACTGTGCATTTGCGATGCTTTCCATACACAATTTTATATTTTACCTCACGGCACAACAATTCTTGCACTAAAATTTATAAATGTATATTTTATTTGTAATACAATTTTGTCCTTTAATATAGTCAGATATATAAACTCTACCTTTAAAAACTCAAGTACATGCACAGAACATAATAATTTATAGCAAATATACAAATATAAATATCCCACTCACTTTCTGAGCTTTGTCGAGCAAATTCTTACACCTGTCTGACTGGTCACGCGCTCAACAAAAAGGGCTGTGATTGGCACTAATGCTCTGGCCTGTTTACCGATAAGTGACACTGATAGACGGAGAGAGAATGGAGTTTACTTTCAGTTTCTCCATATAGTGAAATAGGGGCTTCTGCTGTAATTTCAGTGTCAGTGAAAGACTGTCCAGCAAACACACACACATACAATTGTGCAAAGTTTCTGCGTTTTTAAAGTAGTTGAAGGGGTTTAATTACTCGAGCTCGCTTCCTCGCTAGTAAGTTATCGCAATATAGCTCATATAAGATAAATGGCATCAGCACATAATAACCAGTTATGATCTATTACTGAACCGGAAGAAACAATTCATTTTGACACCCCTAATGCGTCTAAATAGCTTTTGTGAAAATAAAATATCAATTTTTCATTGTTGTTATGTTTAACATATCTTTATGTAAAAATGAATATATTTTTATTGCATAAATGTGTGTGTGTGTGTGCATGTGTGTGTGTAAACTTGCATGTAGGAAAGTTTTTACGTTCAATATATCTCATTTTTTGTCAATGACTAGGCCCACACTGAATCTGTGCAGATTTCTGCAGATTTCTGCAGATTTTTAGCCCATCATTGCATCTAATTATTTATTTGTGTGAATTTATATTTATTCAGTTTTTTAAATTAATTTCAGTAATATATTTTTGACTAACATAAAAATGTTCATTTAATTTATTTACAATACAGTTTGTAAAGTCATATTTTCTGTCTTTTAGTAGATATATTATATAAGACAAAGTCTTATATAAAAGGTATTATTTTTATTTCATATATTAGGTTTTGTATTATATTCCGCATAAATCCAAATATATATATATTTATTTGCAAATTTTTTTGCAGAAATAGTAAAATAGTGTCCTGCCCTATCAATGACTAGAAATTTGGAAAAAAAATCTAATTTACAAATAATGTTATAGATAACAAATCATGTGTCTAAATATCTTTTGTGAAAATAAAGTGTCAAAATGTTCCATTGTTGTTACATTTAAGATATATATTTATTTAAAAATTTATATATTTATTTATAGCATAAATATTTGTGTGTAATCATACATGTTGGAAAGGTATTACGTTTAAATCACTCAAGTGCCACTACATCTCATTTGTTTTCAATGACTAAACATCCATTTAGGAAAAAAAAATATTACAAATGATTTAATTGCACATCGGTTGCAAATTAAATGCAAGTAAGAAGTCTACGTTTATGCGTCTAAATATCATTTGGAGAAACAAAACTTCAAAATGTTGCATTGTTATTAGATTTAACAGTAATATAAAAATTAATATGTTTATTTATTGCACAAATGTTTGCGTGTAAACATAAATGTAGGAAAGTTATTATTGGTAATATTAGTAGATATATAGACAACATTAATAGCCATCCTGTGCATTTTTAATATCACTTTTCAGATATTTGTCAAATGATGTTTAACATTAAACCAAGGGAATTTCCACAGTATTTTGTATAATATTTTCCTTGTAGAGGAAGTCTTATTTGTTTTAATTTGACTGGTATAAAAGCAGTTTTTAAAATTTCAAAACCATTTTAGGGTCAATATTATTAGCCTCCATTCTTTTTTTTTTGTTTGTCTACAGAACAAAGCACTGTTGTGCAATGACTTGCTTAATTAACTTAATTATGCTAGTCAAGCCTTTAAATGTCACTTTAAGCTGAATACTAGTATCTTACAAAATAAATAGGAAAAAAAATATGTACTCTTATCATGACACAGACCACATGACCAAAGAAAAATTTGCTATTATAATTTTAATAATTTTGCTATTTTTAATTTTAATAATTGGGAAACATTTAAAAAAAGAATTAAAATCAATCAACTCAAATTGAGTACAGAAACAATAATAATAATAATAATAATAAAAAAAAAAAAATATATATATATTATATATATAAAAGAAAAAAAAATACTATATCCATCCAATCGATTCCACTGTTTTACCACTTCCACAGTAGTCCATTTTTATTTATATTAGACTTTGTTGCTAATAAAGACAGCCATAATGTGTCAGCTTTGCAGTATAAAAGCTTAGATGATGATCTCCGATGAACTTCAACGGATCAGAAACTTCAATTAAACACTATGAGATGTGAAGGAGCGATTTCTTACATTCATCAGATTGTTAGCCATCAGATAAAACCAGGCTTTATCAGTCTGATGTGTGCGCTAAAGCAAGACGTACACATCTTTAAAAAGTTTAAACAAAGCTTCAAAAGTAATCCTGTGAAGAGTTTGTGAAAATATTCTCTAACTTTTATTATTAAACAATAAATGTCTATCTTGAACAACATTTGAGGGTTGTGTACTTGTAGGGTATAAATAATCTATAACAGTCATTCAGCACAGAATTTTCAGTGTTGTCGTGCACCATGAGAGAGAAGCGATTCTCGTGGTGTCCAAAATAAAGTGCAAAAAAAAGCCTTTATTCTCCTGTGTTTACCATGGTTTAATGAATTAATGAATGAATACTAGAAACTCAGACCGCTAAAAACTTTGGAGGGAATGTGGAAACAACATAAAAAAAATAATATTTTTTATTACTTGTTTATGAATAGATTTTTTTAATATAGACTTTTTTTCTTATTCAACATATAACAAAAAAAATACAATTTCTCATCTCGCGCACATGGACCTGCTTGGACAACACTGAAATACATCACATCCGGTTGGCTGGTCGCATATGGTCTAGTCGCAGGAGTTCAAATATTTATGATCAAAATTCAACGCAGCTCCCGCACTACTCTCCATTGGAAATGAATGACTTCCGGTCTGTCGCTCGTCATTTGTGGTGTGCAGTGGAAAGGAGGTTTGAGAGAGAGAAAGAGTTTACAGCTTTCATTTTTTCCTAGCTAGGTTCTAATGTATTTCCCTGTCAGTGAAAGTCTGTCCAGCAAACTTACAAGCAGTGAATTGTGCACAGTGATCTGCTTTTTCAGTAGTTGGAGCGTTATAATTACTCGTGGTCTCCTCCCTCGCCATAGTAAAGTACCGTCATATAACGCATATGTGATAAATGACGTCCGTACATAATAACCTGTTATGATTATTAGTGAACCGATATGCAATTGTTCGCATCTGCATCGCGGTGCATCCAAGAAACAATTAATTTTGACACCCCTAGAAAAAGCACTTCCTCTGTTTTGAGTTTTGAGGCTGCGTCCGAAATCGCATACTACCATACTATATAGTATGCTAAAAACAGTAAGCGAGCCAAGTAGTATGTGCAAATTCATAGAATTTGAAAGTACCCAGATGACCAACTACTTCTGGCGAGATTCTGAAGTGCGCATCCGATGCACGCTATGCTATTCCATGATGCACTGCAAAAGAATTCATGAATGGGAGTGAAGCGACACAACTGATGCAGGTAGGTCACGTAATCATGACAAAATGGCGGATGTAGTATGTTCGAGTTCTATTCATACTACTGACATTCATACCGTATAGAAAGTACTTTTCTAACGGCAGAGTAGTACATTAAAATTCAAATGCAGTACCTACCGAGTAGTAGGAGATTTCGAATACAGCCTCAGTTTACGTGACTTTGAGATATTGGGTGTGGCTAACATACTTAACCACGCCCCTCCAACTGTCAGTTTTGACAACAAACAGAAATAGAATATATTTCCTGCCAAATATAAAACCCTTCAGAGACCGAGTAAATTCTTACCTGTGGCAGGTGCAGTTGTAGGCCCTCCCTCGGAATAGGCTGTCGGGACGGGGTCTGGTCCAGTTGCATGTTGAAGAGCGATGACAGAGCTGCTTGGGCTGCACGGGCTTTCGCAAGTTTCTTATTTCTCCCCGATCCCTCAAACATCTGCGAGTCCACAGTCACCGACATCACAAAGTTCTTAGCATGGCTCTCCCCGCTCTCTGACACAAACTCGTATTTGAGGCCAGGCCGCAGCTCATTGAGGATCATGACGGGGTTCTTGCCGCTGGCCGAGGAGGCGAAGGAGGAGGGCGGCGGAAGCGGCGCCTGCACGAGGCTGTTCGTACCTGCCGCCTGAGGAACGGGATACTCTCCCAGCGGGTTTAAGGAGCCGTTGCCGTTGGAACCCAAAAAAAACGTTTCCTCGGGCGGTGCCGGCGTCTCAAACCCGTTGAAGAGCATGTCAGGGAAGTCAGCCTGGTCGGAGGTGAAATCGGTGTTGACCGTGAGCGTTCTGCCCATGGCCAGGTGTGCCTCAGATGCGTTTGGAAACTGCACAAAGGAACGCAGGGCCTTCTCTGCGGCATTCAATTTGGCCTTTTTCTTTGTAGGCCCAGAGCCTTCGAACAACTGCCCATTAACCTCCACGGTCATGACGAAGACTGGAGCGTGAACTGGGCCGGTTTGCGAGAGCAACTTGTACTGCAAACCTGGTTTGATCTCATTGAGCTGCATCAGGGCATTCTTGGGCAGAACCGGCCCTGGGGTTTTCTTACGTTTCTTGGGTCTGAATTTGGAGTGCGAGTGGCCATTGTTGCCCTCCTCCAGGGGTCGCTTGCGACCCCCTCCTCCACTACCGTTTGGGAGCTGCTCCACCAGGCCAGCTCCCTCCTTAGAAGAGACGTTGTCCAGGTTGCGGTTTTCCTTTACGTCGGTGCTGCATGAACCTGCGGTGCCCAGAAAGAGTAACTTACAACGCCTTCGTTGCAGGATCTTGTAAATGTAAAATTTATAGATTCCTTTATCTTTCTTTGTAACCGAACAAGTAATGTGTGTTCCTTTTTTATGTGTGCCGAGAGATACATTTCTAGACTAATCATGTGAAACATCATGATGAGATGACTAAAAAACGTTTAATTAATGTAATTAAGGAAGACCATGAGGTATAAAATCTAAACGATCGTAATCATCAGTTTAATTTAAAATACAGTTCGAGCGTTCAGCTTTTCAGGCAATGGCACATGCAGAGTCAATCAATCATCTCGTTGGAGATAACCAAAGTTTTAAAAGGCTAATAGCTACTAATAGTGAGACTCTTTTTAAGAAATGACACTTTATTTTCTAGGTCCATATGAATAGAGGTTATAAAAACACCAATAAGTCTGTGTTCACACTAAAAAGCATATGCTACCACAATATTAATCACTTAAGAAGACTGATCTCACCAAACATGTAAAGCATCATTTATCATCCTCTCTCAAATAAATAATACAAATAGCTATATTGGGCTGTCAATTGAAGCTATTCGGTAAATAATGCAGTCAATTATGTAATAGATGAATAAATACAGTGCTCAGCATTTAAGAGTACACCCCACGCCCCACAAATCTCTCATTTAAATGAATATTTTCTATAGGATGCTTTACAATATTATATTTGTGCATATACATTAGTTTAGTCAGTAGTGAAGCCAAATCTGGAGCTAATCTAACAAAATGACTTACAATAATTGTTAAAAAACGAGTAGCCCAAATGTATATGTTAGGGGAAAATATTGAATAACATTTTCAAAAATAGCATAAATCAAGAGAAACAAAAAATACATAAAAATTGATATAATTTTTTTACCTAAATGTATCATGTTTCCATTTCTAAAGATGTTCTGTGACTAAAATATTATTTTAATAAATATATCTTATTCTCTACCGTGCGCTGCTCTTGTGGTGCCTGGCAGACTTGAGCGAGTGCTTCAGTTTGTTGTTTTGTCACATTGTGGAATTTTAAAGTACTTTTATAAAGTTGTTAGTTTCTTTTTTTATAAGTGAAGATGATAAACCTGTGGAATGTGTTGATGTTGCTGATTAATTGGGGAGATGTGATGTTGGAGTGGATGCCCCTTGGGAAACGTCTAAGACAATAAGATGTTCCACAAATTGTTATAAATTCATTTTTGTGCCTGAAGCTATTTGGTTACGTAATAAATGTAGTTAATCGATGGATTATTTTTTATTATTATTATTTTTTATTATTTATAATTGTTATTGAATTTATTTTCTCCCATTTTTTGTTTGTGTACTTGATGTTAAGTGGTAGGTTTATTGTGTTAAGCGTGTCATTCTTGTGATATGTGAAGCACCACCATGTCAGAATGAATTGACCAAAGGGGATTAATAAATTTAACTAAACTAAACTATCTGTTTAATAACTCTGTTCTGTCAAATGCACCAATGTATATTACCTACATTCACTGAGAAATGGATAAAAATATTCATTTTCAAAATGGGGTGTACTCATTTATGCTGAGCACTGTAAATAAATGCAATTTATGTGACTGACATGTTCATTATGATCAACTATTAGGTTTAGAGAGATTAGTGTACACTGTAAAACCCAAAAAGTTAAGGAAACTCAAACCATATGAGGAAACTGATTGCAACAAACCATTTAAGTTCAAAAACGTATCCTTAATGAGTACTGTGAACTTAATCTATTTGAGTAAACAAAGCAATTTGAGCACAGTAAAACCCAATAAATGAAGAGAACTGAAACCAACTGAGTACTGTAAAACCCAATAAGTTAAGGCAAATCAAACCGTTTGAGTAAACTGATTGTAACAAACCATTTGAGTTTTAAAATGTATCTATATGAGTACTGTGAACTTACTCCAATGAGGTATTTAATTAACTCATTACCTTCAACACTGAGTTCAAAACTCTTTTCAAATGAGTAGAATTATCATTAAATTAACTGTTGGGTTTTACGGTGTAGATTCATTTTTATATTTAGGTAATTAAAGCTCTAAAGGTTTATTCTTAAAGTCCAATCAAATTAATTCAATAATCATATTCAAATAGATCCATCAAAATAACATTTAATGCATATTTAACACTGGCATTAATGTTTAGGATGAAAAATGAGCAGGACATGTTTTTTTGTAAAACTCATCTCATGTCTGTATATTTCATATAGTTTTTATTTTTTTGTCTTAGAGGAAACACACATCATCTTGTCCTGTTGACAAAGCTGATGGAACTTTGGCTAAATTTTCATTTATAACATCCTTCAGCAAAAGCTCGCTAGGTTACTGCTTTCAGTGCTCTGGTAGAGAGAGAACAGCATCCGTGAACAGTAGGGGAACAGAGTAAAGACTCTCTGTAAACAGTAGGAACAACAGGGAGGATAAGGGAGTGGATGCAAGGCAGGAGGAGAAAGAAAATGAAGATATCTGAGAAGAGAAAAAACACAGGGCAAGCAAGAAAAAGAACATGGAAGAGAAAGAAAGAAAAAAAAGGAGAGAAAGAAAAATAAAAACAGTCTGGAGCAAATTCAGAAAAATTAAAACTCTTCTTATGCATGTCGAATCTGATCCACACACACTTGTACTCAGTTCATGCAAGCGATTTGGCTGTAAATTATAGAAACGACAACAAAAACAACAGCTCTGTTCCAAAACCCAGTGAGCTGCCTACATAGGAAGCATTTTAAAGTATTATAGGCCACATCAAAAATATAATTTGTGCAAATAACTAACTTCTTAGACATTTTTTCAACTGATCGTATTGGATGAAGCTGGATGCTTTATTATTTAAGTCAACCATAAATGCAGTTGTAATTGTGGATTACCGTCTGCTGTATGGAAAAATATAAAAGGTCCAACAGCAATGTGTAATTTATACATTTGATAAATTATAGTACATGTATATGTTTGCTTATTTTTATAAATCAATGTTTAAGGAGAAGTCATATATAAAGTATGATATGTGCACACTGATTATAAAATCGTGATAATGTGTTCATATGCTTGTTTATTGCAGTTAAATTCAGGTTATGCCACATATGTTAATATGGTTTCTATAGCCCCTTTCACACAGTGATACCAGTAAATATCTGGAAAATTACCGGAACAACTTCAAAAAAGCGCTATTCACACAGGCAAGAATATTCCGGAGCTTTTCTGGAAAAGACACATTTTCACACATCCATTCCAAAATACTGGTAAATCCTGACATCATTAACCAGAAATTACCTCTAAACAGCTGCGCTTGTATTTGTAAACACAGAAAGGGTCGGACTTTTGTTGATGGTTTATGGTACATATGTGTGTGTGTGTGTGTGCTGGCACTCACCGGCTGCTTCATGTCTGTATGCGTGAAAGGGGCTTATGATTATGAGTTTAATCCCATCAGTCTGGTCAATATACTGTTTTTGAATAAGGTCAAGTTTCATTAGAATACGGTCTAAATGTTAGCACATAATATATGCTGATGTTTCTTTCTAGCACAATATGCATAACCAAATTTTATTTTACTATTATTATTTTATCATTTTACAAGTGCCCCAGAGTTAAATAGTTGAGTTTTATTATAATTAAATCTTTTCAGTTGATCTCCGGGAGCAACACTTTTTAACACTTATTGAATTTGATTACACCATTAGCATCTTGCTCAAAAATGACCAAAACATTTCAATAATTTTTCTATTTTACTTGACTTTTTAAATTATATTGTGTACTCAGACCGACAGAAAATTTAAAAGTTGCAATTTTTAGGCAAGGAACTACTCTCATTCCTGCTTAATAATCAAAAGAACTTTGTTCCTGTACAATGTTACAATGATACTATGCAGCACCTGAAAAAAGTCCCCAGAACCAAGCCCTACACTTGGACCACCATTTAGACAATATCATTTCACCCGCTGCAGTCTTAGCATATAATATAACTACAGAAGAAAAAAATGAAAAAAATGAGCAAGAGCGAGATGCCAATAGTCCAAACTGATTTAATAGGATTCCTTTAATTAGGAAATGTAAAAAACTTTCAACAAAGTGGAGTGTTCCTTAAAGATGTGGCCTTATAAATAAACATTTGCTTTACTAGGTTTCAGAAGGGAGTAAATGACACACTATCAAAAAAAATGCACATTGGATTTGCGCGATGCAACTTTAAGAGCCCTGGATAAACATGAATAATAATAATAATAAATAAATAAATAAATAAATAATAATAATAAATTTAAAAGAGAGATATAAAGTTGTCTGTTTCAAGACCTCTCCACCTTCATCTGATCAGATTAGACCATTAGCATCTCGCTGAACTAAAAAAATATGCATACTTTTTTATTTAAAGCTTGAGTTTTCTGTAGTTATATCATATGCTAAGACCGCAGCGGGTGAAATGATATTGTCTAAATGGTGGTCCAAGTGTAGGGTTTGGTTCTGGGGACTTTTTTCAGGTGCTGCATAGTATCATTGTACATGCTGAAGCCATGGTACAGCAGCAAATTCTTTGATCATTAAGCAAGAATGATAGTATAGTTCCTAGCCATATCAGACTAGAGAATAGCAACTTTTTCATTCTCTTAGTGGACAATATAACTACAAAAGAGCCAAGCTTAAATTAGGAAAATTATTAAAATATTTGGTCATTTTTGAGTGAGATGCTAATGGTCTAATCAGATTCAATGATCTGCTAAGCTTAGCTTATGGTCTTATTAGACCGAGAAATAGGCTATATGGATAAACAATGGTGAAACTAATATATATATATATATATATACTTTTTATTTAAAGCTTGAGTCCTGATCATATGCTAAGACCGCATCAGGTGAAATGATATTGTCTAAATGGTGGTTCAAGTGTAGGGCTTGGATCTGGGAACATTTTTTAGGTGCTGCATAGTATCATTGTACATGCTGAAGCCATGGTATGGCAGCAAATTCTTTGATTAAGCAGGAATGAGAGTATAGTTCCTAACCATATTGCACTAGAAAATAGCAACTTTTTCATTCTCTTAGTGCACAATATAACTACAAAAGTGTCAAGCTTAAAATAGGAAAATGATTTAAAATTTGTGATCATTTTTGAGTGATGCTAATGGTCTAATCAGATTCAATGATCTACGCTAAGCTAAGCTAAAAGTAGTCCTGGAAATCGGCTCGATGGTTAAACAAAAAATATAAAACTCAACAGTTTTAATTTAGGGGAGTTAAAGACATTTCAACAAAGTGGAGTGTTCCTGTAAGATGTGGCCTTATAAGTAAACATTTGCTTCACTAGGTTTCAGAAGGGAGTAAATGACACAAAAAATGCACTTTTGATTTATGAGAGGCAATTTTAAGAGCCCTGAAAATACAAAAACAGAAGAAAAGAGATAAAACTGTCAGTTTCAAGACCTCCCCACCTTCATCTGAAATCCTGTAGCCAGTAAAAATCTAAAAAACACTGGCTTATAAAGGCATGTAAAAGCAGACACCTGCTGTAGCACCGACTGCTTAAATCACATGGAAACAGGATAATTCCTCCAAAGCCATGAACGTCAAATATACACAGAGGTTCAGTAACAATCATTGTGCATTAGTGATGTCAAAAAAGGCCACCATGTTGATTCTCAAATGGAGCGTGAGTCTTACTTAAAACCTTCAAATTACTATGAAGAACTTAAATGTAAAAAAAAAAAAAAAGAAAACTGGTAAAACGGCTAAGAAAGTGGGTGAAAAACAACTTGGTCTATCTTATTATTCAATAGTGTGGAAAATCTGGTGCTGAATGAGCCTGAACAACCATCGCTCATGAACTGCTGTGCATAATCCCATAGTTTCCATGTTTCTGATAGAGAAATATGCACTGTCAGAGGTAAAAAGCTTGGGATATCAAGTACGCTTATCGGCCAAAAAATCTAAATAAGAAAGCCTCTGCTTCACTACAGAGCCGTAATAAATGAGGAGGTCCTCCATTGTCAGCGGCTGTGAACAGAAGCCTCAGAGTGACGGGACAATAGAGGGTTACATTTCCTCTGGGTTAACAACTCTTCCCAGAATCCTCTATTCACCGCACTGCTGAATAAAGAGGAACGGGACTCTGAGACGCTGGAGGAACGATGTGTATTTCTCCAGTCTTGAGTCGGATCAGTCCTTCTTTGATCAAATGGAAGTGTGAAGCACAATGTATTACAGAGCTGACAATTTCTGTGATGCTTCATTATTATGCACAGCATCAAGTGATATAGATATACACAGTTAAAGTCAGAATTATTAGCCCCCCTGTATGTTTTTTCCCCCATTTCTGTTTAACAGAAAGAATTTTTTTTAACACATTTTAAAACATAATAGTTTTAATAACTCATTTCTAATAACTGATTACTTTTATATTTGCTATGATGACAGCTAGTTAGAGTAATTAGGCAAATCATTGTATAATGATGGTTTGTTCTGTTCAAAAAAATATCGCTTAAGGGAGCTTATAATTTTGACCTTAAAATGGGTTGGAATTTTTTTTTAAAACTGCTTTTATTCTAGTCGAAATAAAACAAATAAGATAAAATATTATAGGAAATACTGTAAAAAAATTGCTTTGATCTGTTAAACATGATTTGAGAAATATTTAAAAAAGAAAAAATAAATTCACAGGAGGGCGAATAATTGTGACTTCAACTGTAAGGTTGTGCAACCAAAAATATCTCTCTGTTATTTGGAATTAGTTTTTATAATGTGAATTAAACACTATTGTTTGTTTAGTCCCATTGTAAATAAATAAATACGAGACTAAAACTGTCAAGAAGTCCCAGTCTTGTGTAAATGATTTAATCAAACAATTCATATAAACTGGCGAATTTGTAAAAACCTAAGCAAGCGTTTATCTTAAAGGTGCTGTATGTAAGTTTTTGACTCTTCTGAAGTATAAAAATACCATTATATGTTCGCAGATATTTAAGAAACATGCTAATTAACATTCTTATTTATCTTAAAAACGCTTTGAAATGAACCAGAATGGCTGTCTTTGTTTTGGTTCTTTTAACCTGCCCACTGGCACTTTAGCCAATTATATTTCAGCACCCCGAGTTGCCTTGTTGGAAAAGCACATATTTTATTCATTCGGTCAGGAAGGCTCTGAGAGTATGTGTCCGTGACCTCTGGTGGACAGTTACAGCCCCAAAATGAGATGCAGATTCCGAGTTCCACATGAGGTAGTTATTAATTAGCAAATAATATAAATATTTCAAATGTAAACATTTGGTAAGCAGGTTACATTGTAACCCCGTGTCCTAACATGCTACCTGACGAGATTTGCAGTGATAAGCAATTGGGCTGTTTGCACCTGACAAAACACAACAGAAATTAAAATACAGCCAATTAGAAGCACAGAATAGTGCACTCACTGCACTTCAACAAAATGGTAAGGTTTATAATCGAATTAATACATAATTAACATAAATGTACATGCTGAATCACTGATATGTGTTGGTTTGCACGAAGTCACAGTTTTAAAGTTAAAAGCCGTTTCTAAAATATTAATTTCAGGTGTTGGCTAGAACAAAAACTCATTTTAATATGGAAAATATTCTTTTTATCACATGCCATTGCTTTTATTTAGAACACAACCTAAATCAACCTTAAATCAGCCATTAGACTCGATAGTTATGCTGTGTTCATACCAGACGCGGCTTGCGCGATAAACATTTTGAGTTTACTCGTTCATTCACGCGTCATATTTGCTCCATTCGCACATCAAATTCGTTTAATTCGCACATCAAATTTGGTTCATTCGCGTGTCAAATTCGCTTCATTCGCGTGTCAAATTCAATTCATTTGTGCGTCAAATTCACTTTACAATAGACGCGGATTTGCGTCATGGGCAGGGCTTCTGTCTGCCCAGTGACTCTAGCTTCGTTGCTAAATAGCTAACATGGATTTTATTGAGATAGTAGCTGTGTTTTATGTGCTTTAGGAAGGCTAAAAAAAACAGCATTTATTCGTTCGGCCACTAGATCCTTTCAGAGGTGCACCCAGCTCTGAGAGTTCATTAACTCCTCCAGAAACTATACCTGGATGATGGAGGCTTTCAGCGGTGCTTCAGACTGAGCCGAACCCAGTTTCATAAACTGTTGTCAAGTGTTTGCAAGAGGATTCCCCCTCAGGACACCAACAACAGGTGCTACATCATACAAGAGAAAGCTTCTGATTGGTTAACGCAGTGCAAATGTTCGCTGAAGTTCAAATTTTCCAACTCGATCGATTCGAGCGTCAAACGCTCAACTTGCGCAAATTCATTCATGTGAATTGCATCATTCGTGCCGCCTCAATCACGTGAATCACACCGCAGGATGTCGACTCTTGCCTTTGCATCGACTTAACATGTAAATCCATTGCACTTGACACTTCATCTGCGTCTGGTGTGGACGCAGCATTAGGCACACTTCTGTTGATGTCGTCAATCTGGCAACTTTCGCTTACATGTGTTTTGAACCAGGCATGCAATACCTAGTTCAACCACTGGGTGTTAAACTTACATACTGCACCTTTAATTAATAAATTTCACCCTAAAATGAACATTTACATTACAAATGGACCTAAATCTATTGCCGTGCAGATGGGGTCATGAAATAAGTGCTCAGAATGAACTGAAATGTATATAAACTATATAAATAGGCTCTACAAAGGAATGCCTGTCGCATCGCTATGACTGCTGGCAGTATTTAGCGTGAGGGAGGTACAGAGGGAATAAAGCACATGAACTGTTCACTAAGTGACATTAGTTTAGGGTAGTGTGAAGGTTCTGTGCTGGTAAATGGAGGATTTGGGATCGGATATGAAAACTCACTCATGTTCTCTTCCTCATCAACATCCATGATGGTCAAACGTCTTGATTGGCCCTGCGCTTGCTGAGCCACAACCACACCTGACAAAAACACACATAGAAAAGGAGAGATTAGCATTAGCGGTGCTTGCTAAATAACTACAATCATGGTTACTTATGCTTTGTGACAAACCCCTGACAATGAGCTTTAAATTCACAGTGCGAAAAAGGATTCAGCAAGCGACTGAAACCATGATTTTCATTATGTAACAATAAAGAAGTCAAAAGAGGAGCTGATTGTAGACAATACATGGCGTATGGTCAGTAATGGGAACAACGACACTATAAATAAACGGCGTAACCAACAACAATACTTTTTTTGTAACAAGTAATCAAATGAATTACTGTTTCCCCCGTTACTGACAATAAAATGCACGTTACTATAAATGAGAATGCTAAAGCGGTTTTCATGCGAGCAGCGTCTCTCTCAACCATATCTCTCTTTCTCTATTATTTTCTGTATATTGTTCAGTATAGTATCTTTAAGCACTTCTTGTTAAACTGTTTACTTTTGTGAGCAAGAAAATACTTTAAGTAGTCTACAGTATGTCTGCCTGTTGTGTGACAGTTTCATAATTTTCATTTGCATAATTCATATACAAAGATAGTATGTATATGTATTATTATTATTATTTGTTCATTTCTTAAGACGAATCATTTATATTTAGACTTGTTTGTTGACAAGTCTAAAAAGCTGTATCGGCCATCTAAGCTTAGTGATCCGGGGAGAAGGGCCTTAGTCAGGGAGGTGATCAATAATCTGATGGTCACTCTGTCTGAGCTCCAGCGTTCTTCAGTGGAGAGAGGAGAACCTTACAGAAGGACAACCATCTGTGCAGCAATCCACCGATCATGCCTGTATGTTAGAGTGGCCAGACGGAAGCCACTTCTCACCTGGAATTTGCCAAAAGGCATCTGAAGGACTCTCAGACCATAAGAAACTAAATTCTCTGGTCTGATGATACTAAAATTGAACTCCTTGGAGTGAATGCCAGGCGTTACGTTTAGAGAAAACCAGGCACTGCTCATCACCAGGCTAATACCATCCCTACAGTAAAGCGTGGTGGTGGCAGCATCATGCTGTGGGGATGTTTTTAGCAGCAGGAACTGGAAGACTAGTCAGGATAGAGGGAAAGATGAATGCAGCAATGTACAGAGACATCCTGAATGAAAACCTGCTTCAGAGTGCTCTTGACTTCAGACTGGGGTGACAGTTCATCTTCCAGCAGGACAATGATCCAAAAATCACACCGCCAAAATATCAATGAAGTGGCTTCACAACAACTCGGTGAATGTCCTTAAGTGGCCCAGCCAGAGCCCAAACCTAAATCCTATTGAACATCTCTGGAGAGATCTGAAAATGGTTGTACAGTGTCGCTTCACATTCAACCTGATAGAGCTTGAGAGCTACTGCAAAGAGGAATGGGCAAACATTCCCAAAGACAGGTGTGCCAAGCTTGTGGCATCATATTCAAAAAGACTTGAGGCGGTAATTGCTGCCAAAGGTGCATCAACAAAATATTGAGCAAAGGCTGTGAATGCTGATGTATGTAATTTTTTAGGTTTTTTATTTTTAATAAATTTGCAACAATTTTAAAAACTATTTTATGTCATTATGGGGTATTGTGTGTAGAATTTTGAGGAAATTTAATGAATTTAATCCCTTTTAGAATAAGGCTGTAACATAAAAAAATGTGGAAAAAGTGAAGCGCTATGAATACTTTCTGGATGCACTATATTAATTCATTATTAAATACTTTTTTAAAATCATTTCAAAATTAATATCAAATTCATTAATATTCATAAATGGCTCTTTTTTTATAATAATAATTCAGACTTACAGTATGAACCAGTGGCTTTTCCAGAAATTATACAATTAACATACTCTAAGTTTTTAATTACTTTAAAAACCAAGTTAATCCTGAAGCTACCAATTTACAAAAACAAACGCGCGCTCCTCCAATCATTAGCACCACTTAAACACGACACTTCTCCAAAAAAAAAAAAAACATTAGTGCTGCAAGAACCAAAGAGAGAGTATTGGCAGTCAAATAATGCCTGTAAATAATGACATTGTGCATCCCGAAGCGCTTTAATTAGACAAGCGAGTGAATCCGGCAGAACAAGAGGAGAAGAGAGGTGAGAAGAGCAGAGAAATGAAAGACGAGAGCGCAGAATAGAGCAGAAGTGCAATGAAACGCCATTGACTGTGAGGTTAAGCCTACAGTAAGTGTATAAATATTCAGCAGGAGAAACTAATCTTTGAGAGAAAGGGCCGTGCTTGACAGGCCGTAATAGCAGAAGCAGTCTATTGTGACTTTAATATCCATTCGATTAGACCTCATCTTCAGCTGCCGCGAAAGGAAAAAATATAGTTATTGACATCAACGGGCTTTTTAGTCCCCCTTGAGCTCAGGTGAAAAACACAACACAAAATCTAACATTTTGTTAAAAAAAAAATAGCTGATATAGAGTTGAGTTGACTTGAGGCTATAGTGAAGCGGCTTTATATACGATATAAGGAGCTTTCAGATTAACTCAATAAAAAGACGATCATGAGGAAATAATTCCAGTGCTTATGTGTTCTTTTGCTTCAAGTAAAGACACTAGGGCATTTTTAAAAGCATAGTTCTCTGGCAAAACAAAAATTGTGTTGATTGTGTTGTTATTTACTCACGTCGTTAATAATTTGTACCTTGCATTTTTCTGTGAATAAAACAAAAGGTAGTATTTGAAGAAATGGACAAACTGCTGCACACAATTGTTGATCAAATTCTTAAGTATCCATAAAAATATAGTAAATGAGAGAATGAAAGAAAAATCATAATAAATAAATAAATAAATAAATACATCAAATGAAATGCACAAGCCTAGATACAGCAATCACAATTTTCTGTAAAATAAATTAAAAAAAAAAATCCACAAGGTCAAGGTGCTCCAGGATTGGCCAGCCCAGTCACCAGAGTGAACAATATTGAGTATGTCTGGAGCAAGATGGAGAAGTCATTGAAGATGAATCTAAAGAATCTTGATGAACTCTGGGAGTCCTGCAAGAACGCTTTCTTTGCCTTCCAGATGACTTTATTAATAAGTGATTTAAGTCATTGCAGAGATGTATGGATGCAGTCCAAGCTCATGGTAGTCAAACACATTATTAAATCTATTTCCACTGCACAATGGCTTTATATTCTATACTGTACATTATTTCTGTTAAGTGAAAAGACTTTTGTTCAAGCAAAGTCAGACCTTACTGTTCTAATTAAATAAATAAAAAATTAAGGTATGATCATATTTTATTTTGGTAAAATAAGGGTAATCTAGAGGTCATTACCTTTCATATAAGCCAATTCTGATACCAAATGATCCACTAGAAGTTATTATTTGTTGTTTATCAAACTTGGATAGGCAACAAGACTTTTGTCAGGTAGTGTGTGTGTGTGTGTGTGTGTGTGTGTGTGTGTGTGTGTGTGTGTG
>CAIGQZ010032409.1:10303456-10325689 GCA_903798205.1 Danio tinwini
TTTTTTTTTTTTTTAATTTATGTATTTCCACCTATTGTTAGTAATTCGCAGACACTATGTGTGAGACGGTCCAATGAAAGCCATTACAAAGCACATAAAGCAGC
This sequence comes from Danio tinwini, assembly GCA_903798205.1. Lineage (NCBI taxonomy): Eukaryota > Metazoa > Chordata > Actinopteri > Cypriniformes > Danionidae > Danio > Danio tinwini. The sequence goes on from CAIGQZ010032409.1 coordinate 10,303,561, forward strand.
CAATCATGGATCTCCGCTTTGGCGGGGACTCATTCTTCATGGCCGACACTTTCTTAAGCTAAACTAAATGGCCTAATTAATCTGGTCTAATGGTGGGTGACATCAAATATGCTAGCACAATTATTACCCTATTAAAGATTAATATTCCATAAGAAAATTGAAAAGAGTCCGGGGAGTGGTGTATTTGTGCTTGAGCCGCTCCACTAATGGTGTGAGCTGTAATGAGCGGCTAAGAGTCTCCAGCTCGTTTTGTGTCTGTCGCTTTTGATTTACTTTTCTCTGCTGTTCTCATTTTGCTCATGAATCCATAAACAGCTGCGAGATCGGGTTTGATCTACATGCGCTGAGAGAGGAAAGGGTTTTTGGGAGACGCGGGATGTGTGGAGATCAGGTGATTGGAGGACCATTATTATACTGGACATAAAGGTCACTGTTTCAGATTAGCTTCACAGCAGTATTGGAATCCACTGATAATACGACTGATTCCAACTAAACTCAAAGACACATGAACATAAAATCGTTTCAAAGAGGTAGCTATTTAAACAGAAAAACAAGCTAAACGTACATAAATATAAGAAATATAAGAAAGCAAAACCTCTTCAACAATGTTCAATAAACCTCAATATACAATTGAAGTCAGAATGATTAGCCCTCCTTTGATTTTTTTTTATTTTTCCTTTCCAAATATTTCCCAAATTATGCTTAACACAGCAAGGAATTTCTCTAGTATTTCCTATAATATTTTTTTCTTTTGGAAAATGTCTTATTTCTTTTATTTCGGCTGAAATAAAAGCCGTTTTTAATTTCTTGCAAACAATTTTGAGGTCAATATTATTATCCCCCATACGCAATATTTTTTTTCTCGATTGTCTACAGTAGGGCTGAGCCGATAAACGATTTTATATTGAATCGTGATCAAATCAATGTTGATTACAATGATAAGCTCTGGACTCTTACTCCATATTGATCTAAGAGCCAATCACACAGTAGAAATGTGCAAAAATGGGAATCTAAAAGTGTGTTGCTAATAGAGATTTACCATTCTATGTAAACTCTAAAGATGTTTGTGCATGAAAATCCCAGCAGATCAGCAGTTTCTAAAATACTTAGACCAGCCTGTTTGGCACCAATAACTATGCCACGTTCAAAGTAGGGCTGCACGATTCTGGCTAAAATGAGAATCACGTTTTTTTTTTTTAATGATTCTTTTTAAATTAATAATCACAATTTTCTCACGATTCTATAGATGTTAAATAAAGGTTAATATGAGTAGTCTATTATTATTGTTATTTCTCAAACATATGGTAAAAAACAATAATAATATTATATAATATTATTAATGTTATTTACATATGTGTAGTTCTACCATTGGTTAAAATGCTAAATTTTGAATAGACTTTGAATGATAGTCTTTAAATTTGTGAAGTTTCACAAACTAATTTCGAGAGGAGCACGTGATATGATTGACTGCAACTGGTCTCTCATCTACAATCACTAGTTAGCCAATCAGATTAATCCAAACTCACTATAAGTAGCCTAGTAAAAATCTACTCTCTTATCTTCGTATTCTAAAGAAACCCCCCATCCCCTTCTCCCCCCTTTTTCTTTCTTTACCACGGGGAGCTCTCGAGAACTACCTGATCTCGTACTCCCCTAACATGCTCAATCAACCAGGTGGGAGCCCTGGGATCAATTATCTCCGAGCTCAGGGTTCTCTCCCGGGACAGCATGCCAAACCTGCTAATAGCATCAAGCAATATCTAAGTGTGAACTCTTGAAGTCCTGGTCATTGATGCACAGTAAAGTGATGACATCAGAATACAACTATTCATAATTCTGATGTTGAATTATTATATTTGAGACATATGCTTGCAATCTGTCATTGACAACATTATTAGAATATTTTATTCTACTGATAAAGTCAGACATTTGACTATCAGATTCCCTTTTGCATTATATTCAACATTGTATAGGCTAGAGTAGTTATACTGACACTGTTAAACATTTATTCTCATGCACAACACTCTGTGTTCGCTATGAAAGAAAAACATATTAAATGATTGTCATAATCATAACTCTAGAATGCGATATGATTATTTAAATGATGTGCGTGCTTTCGGTTTCATTTTTACTGTGCGGTTCATGCTTCCCGCACGGCTCCTAAACGCTCGCTCTGTGCTACAAACTGAATATTATTTATAACTTTATTACCTGTTATTCACAGCCAATGCAAGTTCTGTTCACTAAAGCCGACATCATTCACAGGCGTGTGCCGGCCCTCTCTGTGGTAACAGCTCACGGTCAGCTCACGCCATGTGTGATTTCGCGACCGCGAATACATCATTAAATAAAGACAGAAATGACATTTTTGAATGAATTATACCTTATTAATATAGTATGTGACTCTTAACACCATTTGGAGGTGTCCACATTGCTGAGCAATGTATGTAAAAGAATGTGAAGACTCGAGCGGCTACCTTTACTTCTCTCCTGAACTTGAAAATATAAATGGCAGAATCGTAGAAATGCTGCAGGGGGGGGGTCGAACAGAGATTGCAATCTTTTTTCGATTAATAGTGCAGCTCTAGTTCAAAGTCATTTAAATCCCCTTTCTTCCCCATTCTGATGCTTAGTTAGAACTGTAGCAGATTGTCTTGACCATGTCTACATGCCTTAATGCATTGAGCTGCTGCCATGCGATTAGAAGTTTGCTTTAACAAGCAGTTGGACAGGTGTACCTAATAAAGTGGCCGGTGAGTGTACATCATGCCATTTAATGGAACCTCAAATTTTTGTGGCTTCAGTCATTGTTGGGGTACTCTTTTATATCTGAAAGCATTAACACCTTTATGGAAATATATATTTCTATCATTCGATATGGAAAATAATTTTCGAGATTGCATTTTTGCCATATCACCCAGTTCTAGTCCACAGAACAAACCATCATCATACAATGATTTGCCTAATTACCCTAACTTGCCTAATTAACCTAGTTAAGCCTTTAAACGTCACTAAGCTGAATACTAGTGTCTTAAAAAATATCTAGTCAAATATTATTTACTGTCATCATGGCAAAATGATTCATACCATTTGCAAACTGTCACAGTCTATAGGAGAAGTTCTATACCATTCCAAATAGTCCAAAGCATCTTAATTTCCCTGATTCATTGGAAACAGCTGTTTTAATCAACTCAACAGGTGAAAAACAGAAGCTCTCTGTGGTTGGTTTTTGAACAGTCATGGCTAAGACAAAAGATCTCAGTGAAGATCTGCGGCTGTGCGTTGTGGCTGCTTGCAAGTCAGGAAAGGGCTATAAGCAGTGCTTAATTTGAGCCGTATCTTGCCAGATCCTGTTTTGGGAAATGTCAGATATTCGTGTTTTGCGTTCCAGTATTTATTTGAATTGTTCCGCCATTAACTTTTGCATGGTGAATATACCTGCATGTGTGTGATAGAGAAAGAGAATGAGTCCAAATGAAAAACAGCGAGCAAAGATGTGTGGGGAGTGTGTGTGCGCACACAAAGGTAGTCACTTTCAACCAATTATCTTAAGTTTACAATCACTCTCATTGGGTGGTGATTATTGTTTCACGCGCAGTGAGCAGCGAAAATAAATAATGGCATAGCAGCCTACCTAAATAATATTTATATTTTCAGAATGCCAGAGGCAGCCAAGCAACTATAATTTTTTTAAACCACAACTAAATCTGATATTGAGCCTGATCAAAAGAGATCTTGAGAAGATGAAACTGCTGCAAATGGATCAGGAAAACGGGAGACAGAGGCAAATCGATCTGAAGTCAGTCAGAAAACATGACAGAAGAGGTAACTACGGGTTCTTTTTGAAGATTAGACTGAGCGAGTCATTTTCGCTTACCACATTATAGCGAACTGAATGTCAGTGGTGTTAGTAAACTATTGTTTTATACAATTTATGTTTGTAGCTACATGTTTGTTTGTTTTTACCCATTGTTGACCCATAACATTATATTACACAAAATAATTAAAGACCGTTCAGAAATTTGATTGTCTTTTTTGCGCTATTACTGCTTAATGATGTCATGTTCTGGCAAAACTGAAATTGTGTGGTGGACGTCGATCACGGTAACTTATTTCCTGGTTTTGTTCAGGAAATGATTCATTTACAAATTAAGCACTGGCTATAAGTCCACAAATGTTTTTGAAGTTCCACTGACTACAGTGCAAAGTATTATTAAAAAAATGTTCCACACTGTGAAAAAAACTCAGCGAATGTGGTCGAAAGCTAAAAAAAAAAAATGTCACCTGTGCTGGCCAGGAGGATACTCACCTTATTCTCCGTGTATGAGCGGGCGCAGCCATTTGAATCATTTTGGCTCGAGATTTCCGTTCTCATTTACTTCCATTCATTTTCAGAGGTTAAAAACAGCCCGTTATGCTCCATGATGTTGCAAACAGATGTTTTCTTATTAAATTATTCTATTTTGTCTGTATAATCATGCAAACATTTGTTTGTAGAGTGAGTAGTTTGACCGTTTTCAGCCGTTTATTATTCCTAGTCATTTCTCCCATAGGCAACTGAATCGGAAGTTCTAATACAATCGCAAAAACGAGCGCACTTCCGCATTAAAGAATAAGGTCAATAGTGAGAGAGGTAAAACAGAATCCAAGGATCACTGTCCTCTTCAGCAGATGCAGAACGCACATTTGTTTCAGTTAGCTGCAATCCTATTGGTGTGTTAACGCGCAGCAGGTCTAAATGCAAGCCAACCACACAGTTGGTTTTTATCTACGCTAGTTGTTTGGCATTATCTTGGAAGTGGTCTGGAGCAAAGTCACAAACTCATGAGGGAGCACTAGAAAGGTGTTTACACTGGGACTCAGTTGTGTCACATCCGACTATTTCTGTGGCTCTGAGGAGATTACAGGATTCCTGTTTGCACAGCTGTGACAGATCCTCCACCACTAAACAGCTGGACACACATCAGTCCATTAACATGAGCAGTCCAACACACACAGGAGACAAACATCTGCTCTGTCAGAGGAGCTCAAGCCAAACTCCCTCACCAACAACAAACCCAGCTCTGCTCATCTGATGAAGTGAAAATCAGTAATCGAAAGATCTGGCTTATTCATCTTGTGTGCCTGTGTGGAGGACATCTTTATTTAGTCTTCCCCATGATATCTTAGACTTCAGCAAAATTATTAGTTCTGCTGTGAATTTTTATTTATTTGTTTGTTTTAAATATTTCCCAAATGATGTTTAACAGAGCAAGCAAGTTTTCACAGTATTTCCTATTCCTATAATTTCCTTTTTTTTCTTCTGAAGAAAGTCTTAATTGTTTTATTCCGGCTAGAATAAAAGCAGTTTTTTAATTGTTTTAAAAACCATTTTAAGGTCAATATTATTAGCTCCCTTAAGCAATATTTTATTCCGATTGTCAGTGATTTGCCTAATCACCCTAACTTGCCTGATTAACCTAGTTCAGCCTGTAAATGTCACGTTAAGCTGAACACTAGTAACTTAAAACATATCTTGTAAAATATGATGTACTGTCATAATGGTAAAGATAAAATAAATCAGTTATTAGAACTATTATGCTGGTTGAAATTATTATTTCAGTTAAACACAAATTTGGGGAAAAATATTCAAGGAGGCTAAATATTTAGGAAGGTTAATAATACTTCAACTATGTATTTTTCTGTATTTTAGAATAATTTCTGCTTATTACATTGATTTATGAGCAACACCTAATGACTATCATGCATTAAGTATTATTTAGAGAAAACAATCACTACAATGTCATTCAGTATAATGATTATTTACATACACATTATGTTAGGGATGCACTAGATTTTTGGCTGCTGAAAATTATAGTCCAAATATGGCATTATAATCAAGGTACTTTGCTGCCGGACCATGGCCGAGCAGAAGCAATGATATTATGCAGTGCCTGAAAATAGTCCCCAGCTAGTTAAATAGGTAACAGAGCTGCATAATTTCACTCTTGCTGCAGCCATGATACAGCAGTAAATTCCTTTATTATTACACTGGAATGAGAGTATAGTTCCTACTGTATCTGCATGGAAAATGGCAACTTGTCATTTTCCATGTCTTAGCACACAATGTAATAGCAGAGGAGTCGAGCTTTAAAGGGCGCCTATTTTACCCTTTTTTCGAGATTTAAGATAAGTATTTAGTGTCTCCAAAGTGTGTCTGTAAAGTTTCAGCTCAAAACACACACAATTTTTTTTTGTTCAAACTACTTTATTAAAATAAGCTGAAACAACACAATTTTTTAGATTTTATTGGGAAAACTTTTTTTTTTATGTTCAATCCACATAAATTTGTTAAAGGTGTTAAGTTAACTTAATCGATTTGTGTTGGGTCAACATGAATTAATTATGTGGAACTCTGCATTTTTTTACAGTGTACACTGTAAAAAAAATCTGTAATTTTACGGTTTATTTCCAGCAGCTGGGGTGCCGAAAAAAAAGAAGTAAAATAATGGCTGTTAAATTACAAAAATTTACCGTAAAATAACGGAAATTAAATTACAGAAATTTGCTTAAATTAAAATTTCTGGTAAATTTCTGTAATTCAACCTCTGTTATTTTACGGGGTTTTTTTCCAGCTCCCCAGCTGCAGAAAATAAACCATAAAATTACAGATTTTTTTTTACAGTGTACAGTGTACTTTTAAGAACATTGAAATTTTCTGCTCTGAACACAATGTGTTTTTGTTGCCTCTGCCTTTAATGCTAGTTCAGTGGGGAAACCGTGCTCCTGCTTCACGTTGTTGTGGGCCTCAAAATGGGAAGAATTTGGATCCTACTTTAACGTCAGTAAATTTAAAAAAAGAGATTTATTCTGCTTCTATCACTCCAAAGCGACAATGGGCACACTATACCTGCACACAGTTCTGTCCAAACAGCTTCCAAAAGATGATTTTGATTATAGGTGCCCTTTAATTAGAAAAATGATCAAAACTCTAATAAAAAAAAATTAATCTGCAACAATATGCTAATGGTCTAATCTGATTCAATGATTTATGCTAAGCTAAGCTAAAAGTGCTCCTGCCAGACACAAAGATCGGCTGAATGGATTTAAAAGTGGGAAAACTCAACTGTTTAACTCTAGGGGAGTTGCAAAATTTCCAAAAATTAAAACATTTTTTGTTCAATTTACAAAGTCTTGCAAAATTAATTTATATTATTCAACAAAATACATTATTTTTTACAAAGCATTTTCGGCCAAGTGTATTTCGTTTTCATTTCGGTCCATCCCTAATTTATACACGTTAACATTTTATAACAAGAATTTGATGACATTCGAAGAGTCTATTTAAGGATCACAGTGCAGTCCCAAAATACTAATGAACTTTCATTTTAAATCTTTATATTTTGCAAGAAAACGTAATAGTTTAAAATATAATAATATTCAATATGTTTATTTATGGTGACATGGTGGCTCAGTGGTTAGCACTGCTGGTTCAAGTTCCAGCTGGCAATTCTGTGTGGAGTTTGCATGTTCTCCCGGTGCTGCCGTCGATTTCGTCCGGGTGCTCCAGTTTCTCCACAGTCCGAAGACATGCAGTACATGAATTGAGTAAACTAAATTGTCCATCGTGTATGTGTGAGCATGTGAGTGTATGGGTGTTTCCCAGTACTAGGTTGCAGCTGGAAGGGGCATCCGAGGTGTAAAAACATATGCTGGTTAAGTTGGCGGTTCATTCCGGTGTGTCGACCCCTGATGAATAGGGACTAAGCTGAAGGAAAATGAATGAATGAATGTTTATTTACCTATTTTAATAAGCACAGGTGCCCTACTTTTACATAAATGGTTATCTAAAGGCACTCACAAGAAAGACACAAGGGAGTCAGCGCAAATCATAATAAACATAATAAACATATGTCAGGTTTACTTGAACTCAGTTTGAGGAATGAAGCTAGAGAGGATCTATTTGACATGAAATATAAATGCAGCATTGCCAAAAAAAAACAAAAAAAACACTGCCACCACACTCCTGAGTGAAGAAGTGAAATCAAACTCACACAGGTCATAATTTTTGTTTTGCACAAAGCTTCAGTGGAAACACACACATAATATATGATTTTAGCAGCATGTTTGGCATTAAAAAAGGAAACAGATGCATTCGCCACTCTCTGAAATATTTTTTTCAGATCACACTTATGTGCATTTGGGGATAAAACCTTTATCACATTTTTTTACAGGACAGTGTCAGCATGAAGAAGAGGCCAATGACAGTGAGGGCTTTCACTTCAGAGCCGCTCTGTAATTTCAGTAAAGTGGCCCGCGCTTCAGTCTGATGGCCAGATGAAGGGTGACGCGTCCAGGACACTTTGGCTGAACACCTAAGAACATTTTATCATCTCTTTAAGCTTAACTGTGGCTGTCACGAGTCTGAATGCTGTTAGAGAGAGATTTATTAGAAGACAGACAAACTTTAAATCATCTCCAATTACACTAAAGTTATCCTTATTAAACCCTATCATATGTACAATTTTGTGTACTTGTAAACCACATAAACAATCAGGATTTTTGCAGCCTATACAGACTACAATTTTTTTGTCATGGTGATCAGCCGATACCTTTATAAAGCTTTATAAGGCATTAAGCATTTTCCTTTTAGGTATGATACGTAAGTGGAGATATCTCCTCCCATAAGAGAATAAATTGAGGATGCTGCATATAATCCCTTAAATATGTCTCTTATAACCATTTAGGTGTGAACATGTCACAGTCAGAAGCAGCTTTACAGAACATAATAGATAGCACAGATTAAAAAAAAGGCAAAGAAAAACAACTAACAATGCAATTTGAAAACAACAGGCTCAATCGAGAAAAAGTTTGGAGTGCATTTTTGATGCATAAGAAGTTAAAATGCACACCTATGAATCCATTACTTCTTTACTAAAAGAAAACAGATCTATACATTATTGTTTATTGCAATAAGTATATTATAAGAAGTTATATTATTCAATAATCATGTTAAAAATATAATTTTAAAGTTTTTTTTTTATATATATATCTCATATTTCCAGCCAGTTTTAGTGAACTTGCAATATTGTCAAAAACGCTCAGTTCTTATACATAAAAAGACCTATATACATGCAAGGTCATTCAAATATTTTGCACTTCTCCAATTAACACAAACACTTGCGATCGCTTGCGAGTCCGGCCAGATCAGCGAGTATCGAGTCATTAAATGTGATTATCGGGTGATACCAATCTCTGGCCAATTGATCTGAGCATTCCTAGTGCGCGCGCACACACACACACAGGAATTTTATTATAATTTTTTTTAATAATGAAACTAAATTGTTATAAATTAAAATGTTAACTTTTTATTGTGGCAACTTTTTATTTATTTATATAATTACATTTAATATTAAACAAAATACTTAACATTTTGCAATGATGAAAATATTATTTATTGAAATAATAGTTATATACTGATTTTTTTATATTTACAAATATTTCATATTATTTAATCTTAAAATTTAATCTTAATTATAATAATTATTTTTTACAGTGTAGTGTTGTATTTCGACTTTTTTTTTAACTTTTTTTTAAACTAGAAAAGTATTCAAAACACATATTTTATACGTTGATTAAAATCATACAGAATTTTCAATCAATCAATAAATTAATCAATCAATCAATGCAGATGTACTATCAACTAAAATAGAATAATGAGTAGGGGGTGGGCATTTGTTTTGAACATCATTGCCTCATAGTAAACTAACAGTAAGAAAGTGTTAATATAGAGAGGTATTAATATACAGTTGCTATGAAAGCCCTCAGGCTAATGTTATGATTAAATTAAGCAAATTATCAGACTGATTGAAGATTATCAAAACAAACTTTTTTTCTCCCTGAGGATCAGGGGCGATTAGGCGATCAGGGGGGTGGGGGTGTTGTAGGAGGGGCACTTGCGTTCATTTTGGAAGGGCACTTTATATCCCAGATTCAAAAGGGCATGTACACTGCACAGGTTCAGCCCTATGTGTGCACGTGCCTGCTTGTCTCCATCTTAAAATGTGGAGCGGTGCCCCTGGTTTTTAGACAGAGAACAGCTCTGACCATTCTTCAGCTTTTGATCCAAGCTATCTGAGGGTTTTCTGGGGGAGTTTCAAGTTAGAGTTTCAACTATTTTTTTAGTTATACAAAATTGTAACTTTTTTGTCAGTTTGATTGTCGTAAGTTAAGATGACTAGAAAAGTTCATTTGATCCAACTAAAAAATTGAAGGCAGCAAGATTTTTTTTACAGTGTAGTGTTTGGACTGTTTTTTTGAAAAGAAAAGTATTTAAAACACTTATTTTACACGTGTTTTAAAATCATACTGTCAAAAATGCCATTTTTAATCAATCAATCAATCAATCAATCAATTAATGCCTCTAAAGCTTAACCTCATTGTTTAATCTTTAGCATGCAACACATCTGCAACCTTTTTTGTAATGGATATAAAAATGCCATGGGCCCCTCTCTGAGCATGAGCCAAACAGCAGCCCTCGGGACAAATAAATTCAGCTCTCCAAATAAATTGAATAATACTGCTGCTGATATGAGTTCCTGCTCTCCGCCTGCCTGAACGCCAATTACTGAGCTCTAATAGAGCGCCGGGAGGCAGGAGACCAACAGCCAAACAAGTGTCACCGGCTGATCAACCACACACAACATCACTTCCTGAGCTGCACAGCCCACATCACTTCACTGTTCACGTGCACAAGAGGGACCAGAGTCAACTTGCACACACATGACATAACTTCCGGCACAAGACACAAACATTACCTAAATGTCAGCGCTGTCGCCTTACAGCAAGAAGGTCGCCCGTTCGAGTCCGAGCTGAGCCAGTTGGCATTTCTGTGTGGAGTTTGCATGTTCTAACCGTGCTGGCGTGGGTTTCTTCCAGGTGCTTCGGTTTCCCCCACAGTCCAAAGACATGCGCTATAGGTGAATTGAAGAAACTAAATTGGCCGTAATGTATGAGAAAATCTTGACTTGTCCTGGGTAACAAATGTGCCAGACTACACGTTCCTTCACGATCAGTCATCCTGTGCCATCGACGATGAGCATTATTTTCCAAAGCAGTCACAAGTGTTGCTACTGTATAACAATATTGCTTGTCTTAATTGAATCTTATTTCAATTTCAATAAACACTGATGCTTGCTGACAACTAACAACTACATTATTTAAGGGCATTCCTTACGACATAGATAGGATCAAACTTATGATTCCTTTTTAATATCAAGGTATTTTCTTTGAAATCTAAATGTATATTTTCCTGCCAGGGTTGCTTATTAAACAACCCCTCGCCTGAATTTGCCATGAGTGACAGAAAATATCAAGCACACAATCAGCAGTGCGGAAAAATCAGATGCTCAAGACATAATCTTCACAATTATGACATATTCAAAAATGAGCAAATATATAACTGAGATTGGCGACGCATTGGCGCAGTAGGTAGTGCTGTCACCTCACAGCAAGAAGGTCGCTGGTTTGAGCCTCGGCTGGGTCAGTTGGCGTTTCTGTGTGGAGTTTGCATGTTCTCCATGCGTTCGCGTGGGTTTCCTCCGGGTGCTCCAATTTCCCCCACAGTCCAAAGACATGCGGTACAGGTCAATTGGGTGGGCTAAATTTCCCATAGTGTATGTGTGTAAATGAGTGTGTATGGATGTTTCCCAGTGATGGGCTGCAGCTGGAAGGGCATCTGCTGTGTAAAACATATGCTGGATAAATTGGCGCTTCATTCCGCTGTGGCGAGATTAATAAAAGGACTAAGCCGAAAAGAAAATGAATGAAAGAATAACTGAGATTTATGATACAATCCCAGTGACGCATTCAATAAATCCCTATTTTCTTTAGAGCGAAACGTCCTCCATCTGCACAGTTGAGGAGCGGAGGGACATACTGTACATCTAAAAGCACACGTTTCATGCACAAACACGCCTTTTAAACTTGACAAAAACAAGTTACAAAAATAAATAGTAAAATAATAAATACCTTAAGTGTTAAGGTAGGCTATAGCCTATTTTTTCAGTGCATGATTGACTGCTTCTTCAAATACACGGAATATACTTATTTATCTTATTTGTGTTTAATTCGATGAAATAAACATGGACATGGACATTTTTCAGAAAATAGCCTATTTCTTTAATTTAAAAATATGTTATATTTATGGTGGGTCATTCCGCCGTGGCAACCCCCTGATTAATAAAGAGTCTAAGCCGAAAAAAGAAAATGAATGAATGTTATATTTATTTAGCCTACAGTATATATAGGCTATCAAATTATATTTTATTTATTTATTTATTTAAACTATATTAAATTAAATTACAACCTGTATTTAACCATTCGTTTTGGCTTTACAGTTTATTGATAACTAGCCTAATCAAAGAGCATTTAACTGAGCTCTGTGAAAAGTTTTGTATGTACATGTATGCCTACAGTCAAAAATGTAATATTAGAGGGTGTGGTGAGTCGGCAATACTGTGTCTAAAATGAAACTATTTCCCTTATCAGAAAACAATAAACACAATTTTCCCAGGCACAGCATTGTATTAGATTTTAGCAAATATGAACAAAGCATGTAGAAAACACCTCCAGCTTTCACGGAGAAACAGTCATTCGCGGCATCGAGTCCTCCGCCTTCAGAGTTGGCCACTACTGAGAATGAAGCTCGGCTGCCCCCTAATGGTAATGTAATACCCGAGTCAGACAATTTGCTGAGTACTTTGAGTACTGTGGTGAACCGTGGTTAATCATGGCATTCTGTTCACTGAGACGTACATTTATAAAGGCCCCATCTGTAATTTGTATCTTTTTCTTGGAAAAAATCTCTATTTGAAAAGAATTTCGTTCAAATTTTCACTTCAAAACAAGTCCGCTATATGCGTCAAAACATAAATTGACATGAGATTGTGTTAGTTTGTTAAATAAAATAATAATTTAGCCTATATAAATAAATATAATTTTTTTATTATTATTCTTTCAGGGTTTTCACCTTTAATGGATAGGACAGTAGAGATTGTTGACAGGAAAGCAAGGGGAGCAGAGAGAGGGGAAGGATCAGCACAGAACCACGAGGTGGAAATCGAACTCGGGTCGCCGTGTTGACACTCTAACCACTACACCACTGGCACCGACAGCCTAAATAAAATTTAAGTGAAATATTCACGGTTACAGAGAAGCCTATATTAATCTGTTTTCACTCTGTTAATGACAAATTTGAATAATGTATATGCAGCACTGAACATGTTCCCAGATTACCTCGGAGGAACAAACTCTGTTAGGACTCAGATACTCGTTGTGAAAATGAAGATGTCTGAATGTTTGTGCCAGTATGTCAGATAAAATTGCTTAAAACGCCTTAATATATTAGAAAAGGTAGGCTGAATAAAGTTTGCATAACCAACGATTGATCGTATCCACCTGTGACCCACCCATAATTAAATACGCAGCCTATTTTTTGATTACCTGACTGGCGCATTAACGGCAACACCAGCGTAGATAACTGAGAACATATGTGGTCCTATTGCGCAGTGTCACCCACGTGACGGAACTTGTCATGAAAAAAAATTTAACATGCTAGACTTTCTAGTCTAGATGGTGTTGTGAGGCATCGCAGGCATGGTATCGGTTGTTGTGAACTATGCCACATTACACGATAAGAAACTATTGAATCTTGTGTCACGATGCCTATTTGTCATTTACGAATCCCCACGACACCTTACATCAGGGGTGCTCAACCCTATTCCTGGAGATCAACCTTCCTGCAGTTTTCAGTTGCAGCCCATATCAAACACACCTGCCTGTAATTATCAAGCGCTCCTCAGGTTCTAATTATTCGATTCAGGTGTGTTTGATCAGGGTTGGAGCTGAAATCTGCAGGAAGGTTGATCGCCAGGAACAGGGTTGGTCACCCATGCCTTACATCAAGGAAATCGTGCTGAAATCATGACAAAATCGTATGATCTGACAGGGGCTTAAGCCGAAGGAAAATGAAAGAAATAATGAATTATAATGTCAGGTGGTCTTTAAAATGGAAAAAAAAAATATTTTAATTTGTATATTGCTTAATATTTTGCAATATCATGGCATTTATGAACAAATAAATGCAGCGACCAGTGATATTTTTAAAAACCTAAAGATTTCAAGCCTCTGAACCTTTTTCAGTAGTGCACAGATATCGCTTCTTTTCACCCTATGATTTGATTTCTATTAAGTACGAATTGTGATCAATCTATTCTAGACAGATGACTTAAAACTAGCTTTCTCCATCTAAAAATGTGAAGCGGTGTCCCTGGTTTCAGACAGAGAATGGCTCTGACCATTCTTCAGCTTTAGATCTCCAGTTTCTCCAAGCGATGTGAGGGTTTTCTGAGGTAGAAGAGCAGAAACTCTTTTCCTGTGTTAGCAGGTTTAATAACTGACAGCTGGCTGTTCATCAATCCGCAATACAGCTGAAAGAATAGCCAGCCAAGACCGAGCACACGGGATGAATTTTTTATATGATAGTTTTATGTGAGATTGCTTTCTATGGTGGAGAAGTGAAAAGCAGAAGGAGCGAGAGATGCTGAAGATCCTCAAACCTTTCATATGAACACAAATGTATGCAAACATATATAGAAATCTTAAGAGGATTTACCACAAAACAGCTCTCTCTTTTACACACAATCTCTCTGTCTAAAAGCTGCGTGCAGAATGAGTAATTTATCACAGAAAGAATATCTCATATAATTCTTAAAAAAAGTTCAAACACACAAAAAAAAACACAGGTGGTTCACATATTTAATGAGAACTCAAATATTTTAATTATTTTACCATATATATATATATATATATATATATATATATATATATATATATATAATGTATATACTGAACAGATTTCCATGGAATATTTTAAAGTTAAGATCATTTTTTCCTTATTAACCCAAATATATTTTTATTATATGCGTTTGTGTATTTTGTGCAGACACAGAAATCTAAAGTAATGCTTATATTTTTATACATTATAATTATTTAATTATTATAATTATGAGCTATATGAATACTTGTGAAATTTACAAACACCTTTAAAAACATTTTATTTTTAAATATTCATTGTTTAAATATTTATACAGTAAAATAATAACATTAAGTATTATTATTTATACACAATATATTTATACATAATATATAAACATTGTATTTTTACATTTTTTATATTAAAATGTTAATAAAGTTTAAAAGTATTAAGTAAAATATCATTATCATATCATTATTAAGCATTATTATTACTTATTCATACATATATTCTATTATTTATGATAAATAATAATAATAAAATATAACTTTTATATATATTTTAATAATGGAAAACACAAAGTTAAACCATAAACATTGTATTTTAAAATATTTAAATATTTATAAAGTACAAAAGTATTAAGTTATTTATCATTATTATTATTATTACTATTATTATTATTTATACATACATATTACACTATTCGTGATAAATATTAATAATTAAAATATAAGTTAATATATTTTAACCACACAAAACACAAATTAAACCATATAAACATTGTACTTTTAAAAATGTTATATTTAAAAAGTATACAAGTATTAAGTTATGCATCATCAATAAGTATTCTTAATATTTATGCATAATATATTACATTATTCCTAAATATTAATAATATAAATAAAACTTTTTATACATTTTAACAATGAATAAAAAGAAAAAATTAAAGCATATAAAAATGAAATCATATAAAAATCTGTATAAGCAACATTTGTTTTGTAGTAATCATAATTTGTATACACTATAAAAATTCACATTTGCAGCAATTTAATAAAACAATTAAAATAAAACATATTTAATGGCATTAACCACTGGCACCTCAAAATATAACTGATGAAACTACACATAGACTTAAAGCTTCACACTCTGACGTTTCTAACAGTAAAACTAAAGCACAAATCTCAGCTCAGGCCTCCGGCACAGAGGTTTCTCCACTGCACCCACCCGGCCTGCGTGTGCTCTCAGGTATAAATCACCCACATGTGTAGCTGTGAAAGTCTCCCAGTGCTGGAGAAAGCCCAATAAATGGCTGCTCTCCCAAAGTCCATCATTCCAAGGTCGAGTGACCGGCAAAGCAGGGACAGATGACAGACCACCTTCCCTATCAATCCACCAGCACAGCCTTTAACAGATGCTTCTGGACCCTCTCCGTTCTCAGATCTCCCCTTCATTTCTGACCTGCGCTCCATTTAGGCTGAGAAATACAGGCTAACACAGTGCTGAGCTCACCATTTATGCTCTAGTGGCTTCATAACTACCGAACTTACAAGGAGACTCTTTCACTTTTATACTCGGTCGGGTCCAGACCTGTGCTGTTCAAAAGTATGGATATTTGGAAACATTTCAATACTGAAATTTTTGAAATGATACGATACCTCAACATCACTTCTTTTATGCTTGTTGGGCTTAAAGCAGCTTGTTTCATCGAAGGTTCATTCAGGTTTTATCAGTTTAAAAATGTAAGCGCAAAACAAGGTAGAGAATTCATTAATTGAGATCTGATTGTCTCTCTCACTCTCTAACATGTTTTCTTCCTTCAAAAGACTGTCTTTAAAAACAGCCATTTGCATCTAAAAGTTAAAGTAAACAGCTGTGGAATCAATTTCTTAATACTAAGGCCCAATCCTAATTCTACCCCTTACCCCTACCCTCGTTTTGTGTGTTCCCGCGAAGGAGTATTCCGTAGGAGTATTCTCTTTAGCTTGAAGGCATAGGGCTAAGGGGAAGGGGTAGATAGCTCTTTGAATGAAGATTTTTCAGGACCACACTCAAAACCAAGGGGTAAGAAAATTACTCAGAATACACCATCTACAATGACAGACAGACTTTTCTTTCATTCATTCTTTCTTTTATTTCTTTTCTATTCTTTTATATATTCGTTGTTTCTTTTATTTGTTCTCTTTTGTTTGTTCTCTTTCTTTCAGTTGTTATTTCTCTTTTTCATTTGTTCTCTTTTTCTTTCTTTCATTCATTATTAGTGTTTCTCTTTCATTTGTTCATTCTCTATCTTTCCTTTGTTCTTTTTTCTTTCGTTCTCTCTTTTTTCTTTAGTTGTATTTAGTATCTTTCTTTTGTTCTTTCATTTTTCTTTCATGTTCTCTCTTTCATTCGTTTCTTTTGCTTTCTTCCTTCCCATTTATTTATTTTAAATAAATGAAAATTTGTGTAATGCCTGAAGTAAAAACGACAAGCAGGAAAAATTCTTAACATTGAGCCGTGATTGAGGTTTTCACACTGGCAAATCAGTACATTAAGACGTGCACAAATAAATGTTATTTGAATGAATGCTGTTGCAATATTTCCCAGTGGTAGTGAAAAGAATAGAGTATCTTTATATTCTTTAAGCTATAGTATCAAAGTTATACAATCCAGTCACCTCATCACGTCTACGCTAGCAACTTTGAATCTTAATAATACAAATAAATCTTGCATGAACACTTGTCTACATAAATGTGATGCAATAAAAGGCAATTTATCCTGCTGAGGTTTTCAGGAAGATTTCACGGGATTCCTCCAAAGGTGCATCTTTCAGCGGAGACAGAAGCACGGATAAAGTTCTGGGGGAAAACAGAAGAGCTGAACGCTGTGGCATTAACAGGATTATAGCGGACAGCACTGGGAAAACACAGAGATCCACAACTCACTGCTAAACAGGAATTAGTATGCGGCATATGAAACGCATTTGCAAACAAGACTTAAGTCAAACTCACAAATCGCAGTGGAAAACAGAATAAACTTTCTATGTTTGAAGGACGTGAAGCCTTTTAATGTGTAAAGGTCAAAAACAACAGGTCCACATTTAATTACATTTACAGTACAAAGATGTTTTATAATTATCAGCTATCAAGCTTTCCACGGGTTATAAAATTTCATTATGGACAAAACATGGTAACACTTTAGTCCAAATAACAATTCACACTATTAACTACTAGTTATTACCTGCCTGTTATGTGTTTTTTTTTTTTGTTTATTTATGGTTGTGAATTGCATTATGGGACCTTGATCTCTGCTCTGTTGACTTTTGAGGTTGAAAACTCAAATTTAACAGTGACTTTTATTGACATTTTAGTAGTTTGAAATAATAGAATGGATAAGAAATGATATATAGAGGAGTCTGTAAATTAACTGAAAATGAACTGGGAGTTTATTACAAGGTTTTTGTAGTGCAATATACCAACACCAACCCAGAGAATATATCCCTTTCAACTATTAAGAATGTTAATAAAAGTCACTTTTTCAAGGTTAAAAGTTGTTGTAAGAAAGATGAAGGTCTCATAATTGTAGGGGATCAACCTACGTTAAAAGATCGATCAGGGATTTATTAGCTCATTTCAAGGAATCAGATCTTAAAGATTCGAATCACTTGATTCAAATCAATTGAGGTAGATCAATCAATCAATCAATCAATCAATCAATCAATCAAATCAATCAATAATAATAATAAAATAATAATAAAAACATTAATCACAAAATACGAAAAACTGCTAATTTATGGATATTTTTACAGTGTAGTGTTTTAAATCCCTAACGGCCTATTTGCACTGAGTGGTTCGGCATGGTGTAGGTCGGTATGCTTTTATGGCTGTTTCCACTGTCAAAAGGTACTAAAAAGCAAACCGTATCGTACCACTTTTTGGGTACCGTTTTTCAAAGGGTACCTAGCACGTCAAAAGTGTACCAAAAGGCGGAGCTAGACAAACAGCTGAACCCTATTGGATTACAAAGAAGCATCACTAGTGCATATACAAGCCAGGACAATGAAAACAAAGGAAGCATCATTTTGAAATACACAGCTGAGGCATTACATCGTAGTAATATATACTTATAATAATGAGCCATGGTCGACCCGAGCTTAAACAAACCTTCTCATTGTCTTGATGAACAGTCACAAAGCCAAGAAGAACAAAATCTGCCGTGTCCTGCTGTTGTTTAACGAGGCCTTAGAAAGCTCACGTGCACGTCTATATTTTAAATAACTTCTAGCTGAAGAATGTGTGCATGATTATTGAAGTGCTTCTGACATCCGATATCTGGGACTTCTGTTTGTTGCTTAAACTCTTAGGTTTCTTTTATCAAAATGTTTTTTCTGTACCGTATCATGTTTTCTATTGTATTGTTTCACACTTTTTGCCTATTGTTATTGTCACCATCACCAGCGATCCAGGCTTGCAGTTCGCAGGTAAACATGCACCTTCACCTGGGCTACAATTCTGTCACTTTATGAACTACATCATGCAACACACCTGTTTCGGTTCTCCGATGATTACACACACAGCAGGAATCTGATCAAGGACTCATTACACAGACTTTTATACACCAAACTTGCACACACACATAGCTGAGTCTTGTTATCCTGTAGCATCACAAAGCATTAATCCTGTCTAGTCTTTCTGTGTTTTGATCCTTGTCTCGTTTTCCGGTTAATGATTCTTTTCTGCCTGTACTGACCATTTGCCTGTTTTTTACTGCAATCTTGGATTACCTTATTGCTTCTGTTTGCTACATGTTTGACCGTTGCCTACCTGACAAATCTTAACTGTGTGTGGATCCTCAACTCCGTTGTCATGTTACAGTTATGATTAGCCTTTTTTTGCACCTTTTATTCCTTTCTCAATCTTCAACTAATCATCACCGAGCTGTACCTGTTAACTAATGCAAACATGGCAGGAAAATGTAAATTTTTTCAATAAATTCCTTTTTGTTCTCTTAATGGTTATTAAATTCATGAAAAGGTTTATATTATGCAAAGCACAGAATCATCTTGTTTTTCATTCTTTATTAGCCATGGAAATTCAGCATTTTAGTCAGTGAAAGTTAGAGAAAATTCTGGAAATTTGACATTTGGCTAAGTATGAAGCATAATATACACCGCCTGACAAATGTGTATTTTTTATTTTAAAATTATCTGCAGAAACCCAAATCAGAAAAGACTACAAAAACAAAAACACAAATCAAGATTACAAAATGGATAGGTGGACAATTGAAAACAAAAAATATATTAAGATTGATATTGACCACTTTTTATATTGTAATCGGCTTCCAAATACAAAGAGTTATTGGTAATGGCCAACACGTCCATATCTTTGATTCCTATATAAATAGAGAGCATATTAAATGCAAAAGTCCAATTTAATTTTTCCAAAATCCTTAGTAAAAACAAATATTAATGTAATGGTGTTCTATTGTCATCCAGTGAATGACTTGCATGTGAAAATTAAACCGCATACAAATTATGACCTATATTTACTAAAATATATGAAAGAAAGAGTGTTTCCCAATAAAGCTAAGCAGGTTTGCGCCCAGTCAGTACCTGGATGGGAGACCACATGGGAAAGCTAGGTGGCTGCCGGAAGTGGTGTTAGTGAGACCAGTAGGGGGCGCTCAACCTGCGGTCTGTGTGACTCCTAACGCCCCAGTATATTAATGGGGACTCTATACTGCTCAAGTGAGTGCTGTCTTTCGGATAAGACGTTAAACTGAGGTCCTGACTCTCTGTGGTCAGGATAAAAAAATCCCAGGATGTCCTTCGAAAAAGAGTAGAGGTTTAACCCTGGCATCCTGGCCAAATTTGCCCGCTGGCCTCTGTCCATCATGACCTCCTAACTATCCCCATATCATAATTGTCTTGCTGGTGTGTCAGTTGGTGTGTGGTGTGCGGTCTGGCGCAATGTGGCTGCCATCGTTTTATCCAGGTGGATGCTGCACACTGGTGGTAAATGAGGAGATCCCCCCCCCCATTGTGTAAAGCGCTTTGAGTGTCTGGAAAAGCGCTATATAAATGTAAGGAATTATTATCATTATCATCAGATTTTATAGTGCTATATTTTAAACCATTAATTACGGGAACCCCTTAAAAATGAGGTGGTACATCTCAAGGGGTTTATCCCAATGAATAAATATCAATTAAAAAAAGTATGGCATTATAGTATAATAATTATACACAGCATAACCATTTAAAATGGCTATTAATTAGTGTTTTGGGTAAACCCATGATCTTTTTTTGGACAGATATTTTTTTGGTATATTAATCATGGGTAATTTTTTTATAAGCGTGTTTATTTGACTTAAAATATTGAATGGATGGAATAGAAACACACACTAAAAATGTTGATTTCCTGTGGCATTCAGTCAGTCAGAAGTGTCACGGTCATTACTAAAACTAAATGTGTCAAATAATTTGAAACAAAAATATTATAAAAAGCAGAGATGAATCAGAGAGGATTTAGAGCAGGCCTTGACAGTGTGTT
Source organism: Danio tinwini (assembly GCA_903798205.1). Lineage (NCBI taxonomy): Eukaryota > Metazoa > Chordata > Actinopteri > Cypriniformes > Danionidae > Danio > Danio tinwini. The sequence goes on from CAIGQZ010032409.1 coordinate 10,324,882, forward strand.
TTGCTAATTGCATCCAGTGGCCTTGGTACCGTAGCACCTCATCCCACTAACAATAAACAGTGGGACAAACCACTGAAGAAAATAGCTACAGTATGTCAAGGTTCTCTAATGCTAAACATGTCTTGCTTTCATACGGCAAAGAAAACAAGCCCAAAACAAACTCTGATATGATACTGTGAATGCTTTGGATTGAAAATAAACTAGATTTGCATTTCCTAAAGAAAATATCAGTGCATTCAAGAAATTGTATGCAAGTTTGTTCCTACTGTATACTTTTGATCATTTTGGCTTTTTCAATCAAGTGCACGCCAGTTCAAACAAACAGTGACTAGATATGCTTCAAACCATGGTTTGGGGTTTACATTGGTAATTTGTGTGTTGATAATACTATTGGAAAGTAAAATGTAGTTTTCAGTAAATAAATGAATGAGCAATAATAACTTTATTTCTAAGGAAAATAATTATCAAAATATCTGTAATTTTTACAGATACATAATTTGAGAAAAATAGTTTTTACTTATTTATTAAATATCTTAAATTGTTGTTAAAATGAATGTCTTTCAGATTTTCTAATTATAGGTCATACTTTTAAATGTAAAAAAGATAAAGTATATACATATACAGTATACATATATACATATATATATACATACATATATACACACACACACACACACACACACATATATACATATATATACACACACACATATACATACATATATATATATATATACACACACACATATACATACATATATATATATATATACACACACACATATACATACATATATATATATATATA
>CAIGQZ010032409.1:10367616-10383132 GCA_903798205.1 Danio tinwini
ATATATATTGATTTGACAAACACTATATTACCAGCCATATATGTAAAGAACAAATAATGTCCTTCTAAATATAATTTGATAATATGATTTGGAATTGGATGTTTTATGAGATTATTTACATTTTATGTGATTATTTTGCATTTAAAATTTAGCAGGATCACAAAAATTGTGACTTTTTGTTACTTTTGCATTGGATTAATCGATCGCGGAATCGCAAAAAACTAGGGGGTCTGTCTAACTGTTCAGTGCGCTCACTGAAATAGTATGCAACTTCCTATTTAAAAAGCTCTGTGTTACATTCTTGGCACATGGCAGTAAAACATCTGAGCCAATCACAATGTACCTTCTCGTTTTCAAAGTATTGTCCATGCTAAGTGGTTTCATAAATCGCACTCTTTTGCCGTGTCTTTTACAGTGTCGTATTGTCTCAAGATCAAAGCAGACCAGATGAGAACCGTTTTAATGCTGCCAACGAAACTGTGAGAAACACCTCTGCCATATTCATTTCAAACAAAGCACAGGAATTCAATAAAGGGATACATAAATCACACCTCCAGACAGAACGGAGAGTTCTCCGAGAGAGGAGGAAAAATACAGATAAAGGAATGAGGAGCCATTGCCAACAACAGACAGCTTAGGTGAGAAATCCGTCGTAGTTGTAAAACAAACCCAAAGCGTATGGTTTGCAACCCACAATTTAAAACACGTTAGCACTACAGTTCATCCAATGTTTGACAACCATCTCAAATAACAAAGTGTCTATTAATATTGTTTATATTAAGATCAAGATTTGCTCTACTGCTGAGGTCCTGTAGTTATAAACTGAATAAACTAAAAGAAGGTGTAACAGTACCAGCTTTCTTCAAAATATCTTTAGTATTCAAAATAAAAATCATTAATGTTTGAAACCACCTGAGGTAAGTAAATTTGAATTTATACTGTACTTTTAAGCATGTCATTATTTTTATTACTACAACAATTAATTTTAAGTTGACCTTTTATGTTGCACTACAAAGGTTATTATAGTTAACGAAAACCAACGAACAACAAAAACTCAAATTTAGGGATGCTCAGATCGATAGGCCAAAGATCGATAATCGATAAACCGATAATCACATTTCATGACTCAATCGCTACTCACCAATCTGGCTGATCTCATGAACTGATCTCAGGTGTTTACAAGCAGAGGAAGACGCACAAGTGCTCCCATATATTATACATAGTCTAAGCCGAAGTGAAATGAATGAATGAATTGTTTTCTGTAAAGCTGCTTCTGACCATGACATGTTCACACCTAAATGGTTACTAAAGACGTGTTTAAGGTATAATATGCAGAATCCTTCATTTATTCTCTTAGGTAAGGTGAGATCTACCCTTAATTTTCATACTTGGAGGGAAAATTTGCTTAATTCATTATAAAGCTTGAAGCATCAGAATCGGTACTCTGTATCGGCTGATCACCATGACAAGGAATCGGTACTCTGTATCAGCTGCGAAAATCCAGATCAGAGCATCCCGACAAAAATGTAAAAACATTTCTGTTAACTGAAATAAAAACAAGAGTTTTAATAAAAAATTTAAACTAGAACTAACTGAAACAGTATTGTGTAAATACAAAACTAACTAAAATTATAGCAAAAACGTCCTTTGTTTTCGTCTTTGTAAATGTATTTAATACATAAGCCTACTGTATGCCTTTTAAAAGTACATATATTTACTTTGCGCTGCCAGGTGTTTGACCAGTACGACACCACAAAGCCTGTAATCCCCATGCCATTGGCCAGATCAATCCGGTCCTTCTACAGTCAGTGCTCGCTGTTGCTCCCACAACAAAAACAATGAGTGGACATGACAGCAGCATGGTGACAGCATTAAATATGACCCAAGCAGAGACTTGTATTAATTTAACACATTTTTGCCAAATAATGGGTTTTATTTCAGTATCATGGATCCCGATCGAGAACGAATCATTCGTTTTAACCGCATCTTCTAAGTGAACCGATTGAACTAGTTCACCAAATCGACTGAATCATTTGAAACTATTCACGTCTCCAGTGAGCACTTATCCACAAACTACTTAATGCCTGATACCAGCAAAGGAATTTAAATAAGTGAATCATGCTTCAGTTGGGTTGCAAAACTTAATTGTAGAATCTTTACAGATCATGGTGATGTTTTAACTGACTGAAATTATGATTGCTGACTACATTTTGCATATGGCATGTTGAGTCGAAACATGGGAAGATTGACACAAAAAAGATTTAATTCGCGTTAAAAAATCTCATCACTACAGTGTATCTAACCTCAGAAACAGCTTTGCACACATATTGTAGTTAGACCTGCAATCTTGTGGGCTGTTGCATTTATATTTGAGGATGGGTGGATGGTAGTGCTCATGTGTCCACTGAATAAATGTTTCAAAGCATTTATCTTTGCTTGAGTTTTATTATACAATATTTATTCTGATGACTTTAAATCTTGCACCCAACTAAATCAACTAAAACCAACAATGAAATTAATAAAAATTAAACTAAAGCCATTTCAAAATATAGAAACTAATAAAAAAAACTAGTAAATCTACCTCTAAAACTAACAGAATTTGAAAACAAAAAGTCAAAATGAAATAAAAACTAATAAAAAATCTAAAACTATTATAACCTTGTGCACTACACTCTTTTTCCTTAAGGGGCACCCAGACTCACTAAAACATACAAAAGGGGACTTTTATGGTATATACCAGAGATTACATTGAGAAGGCTGCCAAAAAGATGCTACAGTAGAGTGCACATGGATTGCAGAGAAGAACATAAGCATTTTCTCGGTCAGTCTTCACCAGAATCACCGGCCTTCCTCAGGGTGACAGAACCTGCTAGGATGAAGAATGACCAGAGAGAGAGAGCGTGAGGGGGTGGTGAGAGGCAGACAGGATATTTCCCCACAGGGAATCAAGTCTGCAGATCCTTGTGAAGATGACGTAGAGCAAAAGCTTGTGTGCCAGTCTCTGCTGCAGTGCACTGCCAGGCTGTTTCCCCCCTGCTTCTGCTCCTAGCAGCTCCGCCGGTAGAGAAGGCAGAAAATATCGAATCATTAGATGGTGAAAAAGACACGAGGGGGAAATTACTGCTGCTGCCCCTAGTGCGAACTTCTGACAGCAAAGTCAGTAGGAAATAAAATTTATTTAAAGATGCCTGGCTAACATACTCTGTTGCCTGGTTTGTCTATTCCCTTAAGACAACGCTGCACATTCAGCTAAGCTGCAAACTTGCAAACATACATCAGAGGTGTGCAAACAGCCAAAAGTGTACCTCTTGTAAACTACCTTTTCTGTAATATCAACAATATTGGCTGCCGTTGTAAAAGTGCAGGTGTCAAGGGACATAGTCAGCTTGTAGGAACTGCTAATAAGTGGAAGAGAAAACTGATACCATTTACAGAAGTATGACCTTCTCTTATTCTCCAGCTGCACCTCAAGGGATCAGAAGCTTCGGCCCATTAGCAAGAGTCATTAACACAAGTGCAAGTGGCCTAGCACAACAACAGCTTTGCAGCAGACTCGCTGGCTCCAAAGTAGGATAAGATGTTTTGGTCTCCTTCAAATAAGACAGACCTTCTTCTTTGGCTTGTGTACCATCGCTGGTCACTGTGTGAGATCCTGGCAAAACATCGCAATAGTCAATGTCTGACTTTATGTTGCAGGATTGGGCACGGGAATAATGCTCTGCTGTTTTCCCTAGTTCCTACTAAAGCCCTGCTCACACTGTGCAATATCACCCAGCAAACAATTTTGTGTTTAATAAACGTCTAATAGACATCTAAATATAGACAGCTTGGCTAAAACAAGGCAAAACTTGGGCTGTCAGTGAAAATCTAATAGGCATCTTAGAATAGCCCAAAACTAGACTAGTCGTCAAATAGACAGATTAGACAGACTTTATATGTGTAGTCATTCATTTCTGTTTATTTGATTACTAGTCTAGTTTTGGCCTATACTTAGATGTCACTGTTAGCTCAAATATAGCCTTGTTTCAGCCAAGACGACTATGTTTAGACCTCTATTAGACATCTATTAGACATCTTTTAAAAACAAAAAAAGCTTGCTGGGCAACCTCGATTTGGTCGTCTGAGACAAATTTGGTCTTTGAGCGTTGGTTTGAAAAGTTCACAGACAGATGCCTAATGGCTGTTGCGATCAGATTTTCCTTCGGATTAAGTTCTGCCAGTGTCAGAAGATTTCAGATACTTTCCTGTAGTATGACGATCATCAAACTAAGAACAAATAAGGAGTGCTGAATCTGATGTCGCAATGAGCTTGACAACTTCCAACTACCAAGGGGGATGTCAAAACAGTTTTTTTACTGGTTTTATTATTAAGCCATGCTATGAGAAAAATTTATGCTGCAGTTTGTTTATGCTTGCTGTAAGGTATCATTTCAGAACATGGTTTACAAAATATGCCTCAGATGGCTGATATCAAGTTCCAGATGACTTTTCTTGCGTGTCCATATTTGGCGCGCCTTGATTGTCGTTCAGTCTGACATGACAACTGAGATCTTACAACGTGACTTGAAAATAATGTCCATGTAGTCTGACAAGCTACAATCATATAGGGTTATCAAAAATCATACAGTGTGAGCTGGGCTTAAGACAAAATGGAGATGATCTCAAATGCTGACTGCCTGACCTGATTCAGCACCACCAATTCCCAAAAGGCCTTCAGGATTGAGCTGAGCAAGAAGTTGCTGTGATGAATGATGGCTGAGGATATGCTGAATCTCCTTCTTGAGACTTAAAAATCCAGATCCATTCTAGCGCATCCACTCTTTACTAGCACTTGACAGATTGGGGTTGTTTGTTCGCGGCGCATTTCAGTATTCCCTGGGGCTTGCAATTTGGGTCAACTCTCAAGGGAGGAGCAAGGATAGTTCGCAACATCCAGCTGGCCGGCACAGCTGGGGCTCATGGAACCACCGGGTGACATCTGCACTTCTGAGGCCAAGGGCGGGTACCCAACTTTGCCACCTGGGCACTGATTAGTCCTTGAGGAAGTGAAGAAACTCAGCAGAAGACACTTAAAACTGAGTGGGCGATCTGTCATATGTGTTTTGAGAATAAAACACTGGTGTAACCATTGATAAACTTCTCCTGAGACGCCAAGGGTGGATTTGTGTTTTGGCTAAGTGACGGCAAGTACCGTAACCCCCCCCACAGACAAACACTCAGCGCCAACAAAGCCTCCTCTGTAAATTCGTCAATGAGACTTAACCTGTTTCTATTGAGTCAGGAGTTTTGCTCTTTGGTAGAAACCGAAACCCAGCGATTATCAGGGTCGAGCACCTACCCGTGACAATTCCAACCAGTTACACCTCTGAGGATAAGATCTTTCACAACACTCTTTACTGCTCTTGTCGGAGCAGCAGAACAATGGCCCAGAGTTTTTTCCCACACAGGATCTCCTGAGGTGCTCCAGCTTGTGTTTCAGCAGTTGTGTTTAAGTAGGCCAGGATTGTCTAAAAGAGAGCTTGAAAGAGCAAGCAAGAGAGATCTCACACTGTGCTCGAGAGGTAAGAGAGGTGGGTTTAACAAGCCTCTGAACTAGCCAAAAATGAAAACACTGTCATCGTTTATTCACACTCTTGTCGTTTCTAACCAGCATGAGTCATTTTCTTCTAAACAACACAAAAGAAAGGAAGACATGTTGAATGATGTTCCTGCAGCTTTGGTCCTTAATGAGTTCAAAACTTCCAAACTCTGAAAAGGAAATAAAAGTCACCTGAAGAAACATGGTACTGTGAATGGTGAAAAGGATAAGCCTTAATTTACTTTACAATCAAAATGTTAATGCATATACAGACATCATTCAAATCTGAATTGTCAAGTCATTTGATCAAATGACATGCAAGAACCTGCTAGTTATGACTAGGGTTGGGAATTGTTTGGGGATATTTCGATACCAGTGCTAAATCGATAGTTTTAAAACCAAAATCAGGTACCAAATCGGTGCCTGAACTGATACTTTTGAGCTACAAAATTATGGTGGATGACAAATGTTCTCTTTTAACACTTTGTCAACATATTAGATTTATTGAAATTAAGTGAAAAAGGCCAAAATGATCTGAAGATCATTCTTTAGTCTGGTAGTCGGAGTATCGCCAACAATTTTGCATCTAGACCCCTTGCAGGCCTTGGAATTTCTACTATAGAATGAATGATATTAATAAAGAGCATTTCATTAAGGAGATATACAAAATCTGAAGTGTTTACAGCTCTCCTGGATCAGAATTGGGAGCAACCAATTAAAACAGAAAACCAGGTCTAAACACTATTACTACTAATGTCTGACCTCAAATCTGCAAAACAAAATAAAGCAAATACTCTCGAGTTTCCACTGCACCTGACAAAAAGAAACAGGAAGGAAATCTTTGAACAGTGATGCCTGTAGTCTGCAAAGGAGGGCGTAGAGCTTAGAGCTGGCCGCCGGTCTGCCCTGCATCCATCTCTTCAATCTGTGGATGTGCTCCAAAGCAAGCACAGCCATTTCCGCCGAACATGGAAGTAAATGCTGCTCGTAATTCCTGAATAGCATTATGGGGGAAGGGGCATGTCTGCGGCGGCGGCTATGGTATGAGAACCTGTTCTCAGTGCTGTCTGCTTCGGTTTTAAGCTTAGAATAATAAGACAGGCTTTCGTTCACTCAACATCAACATCAGGCGGTGCACTTTTCGGTCTCTATCCCAACACTACACAACATCTGGCCATCAAAAACACCCCCGAATGCAGCAAGCCAGGCACACACATAGCCAAACCCAGACAACTGTTTGCCCGACAGAAAGACTGATATCCACAAAGGGTCCATCCAATCTGCTGTATATCATTACACAGGAGTTATGTTCAGAGAAAACCTCATTAACCTCACCTGCAATTCAGTGACACAAAAAGCCCTAAGGAAAAAAAAAAAAAAAAAAAGAACCGGAGGTGGTAAATTGCATCAGAGGACCCAGGCCAAATCAGATTAATCATTAGCATACAGCGTCCATCATCCCAATCAAACACAACCTTCAGATGATCTTTAAGAGGGAGCAGGTGATCATACAGCCAAGCACAAAAGAGAAACCAAAATACTTGGTTGTGTGTTTGCACTGTGCCAGCAATTATTTTCTACAGGGTTGTTTATTTTCTTGAGAGTGTGCACTGCAGAGAGGGTTTTGACGTAGTTGGCACTGCAGAGAAAGAGTATGCTGCTCTTCTCCCGCACCCTTGAGCTGCCATTAAATATATAAAGTCCTATATTCATGTTTTACACAACTCTTTCATTACATGCCTCTCTTGCTCTCTGAGCTTCTCTAAAATATTTACAAGCTCATTGAGACGTCACAAGGCGACGGGCACTTTCTTTTAATTCAAGTTTTCAGTACCAGCTCAAGTGCTTTTGGGGGGGGGGAGTGCTGCACTAAAGCATTAGGTTATGTAACAAAACTGTGCATGACAGTAAAACCAGAGAACTCAGGGTACCAGGATTCATTCATGGCATTTTCAAATTTCCCAGGACAGGAAAGCTAGAGCTAAGCAAGATTAGGCAAAATTTAGGATTTAAGAGCGCTTATTTTACATTCATCATTTAGATTTTGGATTGTGCACACCCACGTGAGGTTGAATCAGGAAGAACAATTTAAAGAGGTCAAATACTAAAAGGGAGAAATCTAAATCCCCCTTATCTTCAGACATATAAAAGAATGTTGGACTATAACTATTGTATATTTCATGTTTGTAAACAGGAAATAGCATTGTCGCCTCACAGCAAAAAGTTCGCTGATTCGAGTCCAGACTGGGCAAGCTAGCATTTCTGTGTGGAGTTTGCATGCTCTCCCCGTATTTGTGTGGGTTTCCTTCAGGTGCTCCGGTTTCCCCCACAGTCCAAAGACATGTGCTATAGGTAAATTGGGTAAACAAAACCTACCCAAATTTTAGGAACAACAAATAATAACTTGACATCTAGTTGATCATTTTGTATAAGTGGCTTATATAACAATAAGGCAAAGGCCTCTAGATTCTGCTTGTTTACAAAATTAAAATATGATAATGCCTTCATTTTTATTTATTTAAATAGGACAGTAAAGTCTGACTTTGCTTAGACAAAAGTCTTGTCACTAAAACAGAAATAATGTACAGTATAGAATTTAAAGTCATGGTGCAGTGGAAGAAGAATAAATATTGTGTATGACTCCCATGAGCTTGGAGGACTGCATCCATACATCTCTGCAATGACTCAAATAACTTAGAATGGCAAAAAAGTGTTCTTGCAGGACTCCCGGAGTTCATCAAGATTCTTTGGATTCATCTTTAAAGCCTCCTCCATCATCTTACCCCAGCCATGCTTAATAACATTCATGTCTGGTGATTGGGCTGGCCAATCATGGAGCACCATAACCTTCTTTACTTTCAGGAACTTTGATGTGGAGGCTAAAGTATGAGAAGGAGTGCTATCCTGCTGAAGAATTTGCCCTCTTCTGTGGTTTGTAATGTAATGGGCAGCACAAATGTCTTGATACCTCAGGCTGTTGATGTAGCCATCCACTCCCTGATCTCTCGTACACCCCCATACTGAATGTAACCCCAAACCATGATTTTTTCTTTCACCAAACTTGACTGATTTCTGTGAGAATCTTGGGTTCATGTGGGCTCCAATAGATCTTGGGGATGCAGTTCAATAGATGATTCATCAGAAAAATCTACCTTCTGCTGCCAGAAATTAACCGTAAAATTACGGCTATTTTTGTGTGTACTTTTTAAATATGCAAACTATCAGCCAATGAAATCAAAGTGAATTAACAGAGTTAATTCTACAATCCTAATGGCTTTTCCAATGGTTTGTTCAGATGAGGAGGTCAAACAAGGCAAAAAAAAATTCTACAGTAATCTACATTATGAATTTAAGGTCAAAATTTAGATAATATTATAAGTAGACCTCAGACAACAAAATAAACATGTTCAGGATACCTTTAAAATGCTAAATACTAAATCCAATGAATTCAACACAATTAAAGCATTCTGGGAAATAAAATATATCCATCCGCACTTCTGTATAAACCTTTAAAATTTAAAGCTTTAAAAACTTTAATCAAAACCTTTAAAAGAGGCATGTGGAGGAGTTCGGCCTTTGCTAACTTTGCTTTTCTGGTTAAAAATGCAGCTCGGTAAATATTAAATCAAGTACATAAAACATCTGATCATCAGAACACAATCTGGATCAAGTCGTCTTTATTTCTATAGTCGGCAAAGCTGAACGGGTAAACGAGTTCAATGGCATTAATATTACAAGCCTGCAGCCAGGATCTTGAATAATCTACAACTGAAGCTGAAACGAATGAAGAATAAGTCCATCTACAGTGCTCGAACCCAACTTCGCACAGTAATTTAGTCTTGTACCCCCAACTTTACCACATTTGCTACTCCCCGAAATCAATATTCAGTGTTCATATTTTACATTCAAGGCATCACCAATGGATTGGCAGCATAATCCATTACGATGACATTTTCTATCATCTCTCTTTAAACACATCATCACTTCAGCTTGAGGCTCTAATCAATTCAGTCAAAGCCTTTCCGTGGGGTCAACCATGCAGAACAGCAGCAGCTGTGACGAGGTAATTTGGAGCCCCAGCGGCACCCACTGATGGGCCACAAGGCATTGTGGGTAGATTCTCAATGGCCCTCAATGACAAACGGAGCTCCTGTGAAATGGAAACACGCTCCGGTTTCACCTCAGTAAGAGAAAATAATGAAAGACTATTATGAGAGGTTACTCCGACCATGCTAAAAGACAAGACGCGCTAGGTGTAATGTGCTCAGATGACAACTGATGAGCAAAGTGAGGTCTCAACACCAGGAGATAATCTCATTTTAAAGGAGCAGTTTAAGCAAAAATGATAAATCTGTGTCATTCGAAGTTTATATGACTGACTGACTTACTACAAAGGAACAAAAATGGAGAAATTTGTCATGTAATCGTAGGGCTCTGTGATTTCTGTGATGCGGAAAGAGTAGATGTAATTGTGGAATCCAGTCATCTAAATTTAATTAGCTATATATAACAGGGAATGTCAAGGAATTTGACTTGAATAAAGTGATGAATATATCAAAAGTGGCTCTAAGAGTACCATACACAGGAACAGTCAAAATAAAAGTCCTGTTTAACTTAGAAATACACTCACTGGCCACTTTATTAGGTACACCTGTCCAACTGCTTGTTAGCGCAAATTTCTAATCAGCCAATCACGTGGCAGCAACTCAGTGCATTTTGGCATGTAGACATGGTCAAGACGATCTGCTGCAGTTCAAACAGAGCATCAGATGTGGGGAGAAAGGTGATTCAAGTGACTATTAACGTGGCATGGCATTACAACCGAGATATGCAGAAGAGCATCTCTGAATGCACAACACCTCCAACCTTGAGGCAGATGGGCTACAGCAGCAGAAGACCACATCGGGTGCCACTCCCGTCAGCTAAGAACTGGAAACTAAGGCTACAATTCACACAGACTCACCAAAATTGGACAACAGAAGATTGGAAAAACATTGCCTGGTCTGATGAGTCTCGATTTCTGCTGCGACATTCGGATGGTAGGGTCAGAATTTGGTGTAAACAACATGAAAGCATGAATCCATCCTGCCTTGTATCAATGGTTCAGGCTGATGATGGTGGTGTAATGGTGTGGGGGACATTTTCTTCTGGCCTATTAGTACCAATTGAGCAAAGTGTCATCGCCACAGCCTACCTGAGTATTGTTGCTGACCATGTCCATTCCTTTATGACTACAGTGTACTCATCTTCAGGTGGCTACTTTCAGCAGGATAATGTGCCATGTCATAAATTGCAAATCAACTCAGACTGGTTTCTTGAACATGACAATGAGTTCACTGTACTTAAATGGCCTTCACAGTCACCAGATCTCAATCCAAAAGAGCACCTTTGGAATGTGGTGGGATAGGAGATTCACATCATGGATGTGCAGCCGACAAATTTGCAACAACTGCGTGATGCTATCATTTCAATTTTGACCAAAATCTCTGAGGAATATTTCCAGTATCTTGTTGAATCTATGCCACAAAAGATTAAGGCAGTTCTAGGATGTCCATAACAAAGTATACAACACTTTATGGCAAAATGCACTTCATAAAAATTAATTTTAATATCAGTAATAATAAAAACTATGTTTATAAAATAATAATAATTAAATTCTTTCAAAGTCACGTCAATCAGCTGGATTGTCTATAAGCTGACATACGAGAGATCCACTGATGAATCTCAGCTTTAAAATGCTCCAGTGTCCCTTTATCTGTGGTTACACTCAGTAAACAGCGGTGAGTTCGGTGAACTGATGACCTTCACAGCCAATCACAGTAATTTCTGTTGAGCACGTGAACACAATGGCGAATCAGAGCTGTTTAAGAACGCTCAAATGTTAGCAGGAAATTGACATTTTTAAAATTTCAGTATCGATTGGTACCAAATTCAAGTATCGTGACAACCCTAGTATTCTCAATACTGTACAGCTAATAACAATGTTAAAATGCTTTGAAAATTTGAAATGGTAATACTAACCTTTAGAAATTTTGCAGGGCCTCTACTTGAAATTGGTAATTGTGACAAGACTGTTTCTAATAAAATCATAGGAAAAACTAAAAACTCAAAAACCTTTCAACCACTCACACACTCAACAAAACAATATTTGACACTACCGCTCCGATCAGATAGCGCTCATCTTCCCAAGGCTGATATGTGGCTTAAGATTTCAAATATCACACAATAAAAATCACACACTGACATATTTCTCATGCCACAGAAATGCCAGTTGTCCCTCAGAGGAGGAGCTGCAGAACAAAGCTGTCACTTTGCTTTTTTCCGAAACAGGTTTGCGTATCATAGCCGCCTCATTGGATCCATTTCAACTGGAGCCTGTTTATAATCTGAATTAGAAGATATTAAAGTGCCTACATGAGTTGATGAACCTAACACACAGGAAGGCAGTATTTACCCAAATGCCACAAAATCCCAGGTCTCGACATACAACAGCGCTGTGGGGAATTCGGCTGCGACCACCCTGACATTTCATTACATTCAATTTGCCCTCTAAAGGACACAGCGGACTTGATTATAAAACGACTGTGTTGAAATAGATTTTTTTCACAGGGTTACATGGAGAGGATATCTTTTGGTATGTGTTGAATTGCAATGACGATGAAGACAGGAGTTTGGTGGTGACGATCAGCTGAGACAGGTCATTAGTACCTCCTGCCTGAGAGACAGACATTCACACTCATTAATACATATGGATATTTTCCCTCCGGGAGCTCAGGGGCATCATTCATCTCCTGTGTGTGTGTGGGTGTGTTTTTTATCCTCAAGCACCACTGTGAAAGTCCCACTTCGCTGAACTTGCAAAAAGCTCCCGCATATCCTTCTAGCAGCTCAGGATGAATGAGCGATCTACCGGCAAGCCACTCAAGGTAAAAAACGGCAGGCCTGAGAAAAAAAAAAAAAGTTCAAAATGGAAATGGCTTTTTGCATTGTTTAAATACTGACAGACAAGGAAATTTTCCATTTATAGGACATTTATAAAATGAAATGCATGGTCAGCGTTGAGGCCTAGGTGATTTGTCCAGATGCCCAAAAACATTTGGTACTTAAGACCCGTATACTTCAAATGAAATGGAAAAAATTACTAAAATGACGGCAAAAACAAAGTTTGTTTAAGTAGTTCAAAACAGCTAACCAAAGCTAACTTTTTTGGAGAGTTTGTTATGGCTCCAAAACACCTTAGAGCTACCATTAGTCCAAGGTAGGGCTGCACAATATATAGTTAGAGCATCGATAGTGCAATGTCTGCGTCCGCAATAGTCATATCGCAATGTTGAGATGGGATCAAAGATGATCAGAAACCAGAGGTCAAACACACAAGACTTGTGGAGACGCTGTAGAATTGAACCATAATAGAGTAAAAGTGCATCTGCATGTGTTTTTAATGCCTGTGACTGTGTGAGCATTTGAAGAGAGTTTGAAGCATTTTAGTAGTGCATAAAGATTTACTTTATTTAATTATTTATATGAAGTTGCTCTCTCCACAAAACCATGGTTTATTTCACTTTAATACTTGCTCCAATGTGTTTATCACTGTGGTTTGTTAATTATATATGTATATAATAAATTATATTATATCACCATATCCCTATACATCTGGTGGAATTTTTATCGCAATATATATTGCAGCACTAGTTCATGGCAATTCAGTGGTGGTGTCCTGAAACTCAGCGCTTTTTTGGCGCATTTCATATTTTGACGTATTCAATCCTAAATATCTATCTCCCAAAACCAGTCAATGAATTGTTATGTAAAATTTGACTTCTGGTACATCATGTGATGCGCACAAGTAGCCAAACAAAGTTGTTGATATAATGCAATCTTATGCCTGTTTCACACCGCAAGCGCGAGCAGAGCGTGTTTTTTCGGATTCTATGTTAAAAGATTAGAGCTTTCATACCGCATGCAGAAGCAGCGCATCTGCGCGAGGCGTGAGCATTGCTAAAGCAGCAGTTTAGTTTCGGCACTGGGTCTATTTTTGCCGCGCTGCTCACGCTCAAAGTGACAGTGCATTGATAATGACGAAACACATTGAATGACAGTAAAAAGTAGCAATTTTACCCAATAAATGCATCAATAATATCCACTGATGTTTATATAGTCAATCAAATGAACTTAAACATTTTACAAACGGCAGCAAATATTTATTTAGACCCGAACTACAAAATCAAATGTAAAACAACTTTAGTATTAGTTTTGCTTAGCAAGTTGCACACTAGTTTGATCATGTATAAATATCTTTATAACTATATTGTATAAATATTATTATAACTATAGATCTACAACATCCTGAAAATCAATTACAAAATGATATGATATCACAGGCGATTGTATTCTGAGTGCAATAGACATGAATCAGACTCCTCATAGAGCTTGAGAAGCATGCAGTCCTGTAGGATCTATTTAATTTGTAAAATAAAGACTTGCAGGTTAAGCCTAGTTCACACTACAGGATTTTAAACATCGGCAGATCGCTGTGCAGTTCACACTACATTGATTTTGTGTCTTTTAATCAATGTGGTGTTCACACTACGCGACACTACGTAAATAGGGGGGTCACACACTACAACAACATGTTCAGTCAAGCTACCAAACCACAGCCAATGAAATTTTAAGGGAGGAGTCGTCAGAAAAAGCTGAACACTATTGGCTGCCTGTGTGCTGATTACATCACTGACAGCGTTTCAAGCTTTCAATGGAGCATTTAAAAACATCATCAGTCAGCTGATGCATCAGCGGATCAATCACTCATCTGCAAAGTTTGAGTGGAAAGATACACAGAGAGTGTTTAATTTTTGTAATTTAATAACTCTTTGAAATAAAACTAACATATCTATAAAACCCTGACGGTTTCTAAATATCTGTGTAGGTCTTTCTAACACTGTAATTTTTTTTATTACAAAACAGTTAAGAGCTGAGCATGTCTACCTTTAATTACCATGGTGGTTAAAAAGACTGCATGCATATCTGCTTCTTTTCGCTGTGACTTTACATATGCATGTGTTTTTTGCCTAGCAACTTCCTGCTAAAATAAACAAAACTTTCTGATAGCAAAAACATATTTACTTCAGATATATCTTTAAAAACAGCATATTCTGTGCTGCGAAATAGCTCCTGTTTGAAAGTGAAAATGAAAGCGAGTCTCAGACCTTTGCATGTTCTAGTATCTGAACTACATATTTATAGGCTGCATTAGCAAAAAAGATTATATTTTTAGGGTAATGGTGTCATTAAATATGATGACAGACATTCAAAGCTTAATTTTAATATCGCAATAGAAGTTTTGAATGTAAATATGATGTGAGAAAGGTCAGAATGAGCAGTGAGGTAATTCTAATAGTTACAGAATTCTAGTTCCACTGTTAATATAGCCTACTCTCATGTCCTTGTTAACACAGAATGAATCAAGAGCATCGATGCCCATTCTGGCCAATCACAGACGTTTCTGTTTAGCTCCTGCTGATATACTCTCTCATTGGCCAGCACGTGTGGTCGAGTCAGCCGACTGCTCTGGAATATTTAGCATGCTAAATATTGGATTTCCCTCTGCGAGGTGTCGGCGACGCTTCAGCGAACCTCTTTGACGCGTTGTTCAGTAGTTCACACATAAAGACTGCCGAGCGCCGTGCACCCGCAGATTTTTCCCCGATCACAGCCCAATCTGTCGGCGAGCTCGTTAACTTCCAAATCGGGCTCAAATCAGGCTTAAAATCCTTTAGCGTGAACTAGGCATTAAGGAAACAGTATAGGAGGAAGTTGTTGCGGGCCTTGGTGCAGATGAAAAGTAAAAAAAAGTGTAGACAGACAGACAGACAGACAGACAGACAGACAGACAGACAGACAGACAGACAGACAGACAGACAGACAGACAGACAGACAGA
>CAIGQZ010032409.1:10383142-10393978 GCA_903798205.1 Danio tinwini
AGACAGACAGACAGACAGACAGACAGACAGACAGACAGACAGACAGATAGATAGATAGATAGATCTGTGCAGCCACTGCCAATGAGCAGAGCTGCGCGCTGCAGATGCAGTCGGTGTAAAAAGTAAACCCCTGCGCGCTGCTTCTGCTCTCCATATGCAGTGCTCACAGTCTGCTCACGCTTGCGGTGTGAAACAGGCGTTACACCTTGTGCTACTTGTTAAAAATACCTATTTAAAATGAGTTGAAATAACATAACAAATTTATTGCGATTTTTTTGGGACAACTTATTTGTTTTATGTCCCAACCACTTAACTTTGTGTAGTTAACTTAACCGATTTGTGTTGGGACGACATGAATGAATTGTGTGGAACCCTAATTTTTTTTTACAGTGTACACTCAAATAATGACTTATTTGCTTGTTCAAACTACACTGAAAAATATATATTTTTTACTCGTTCAAACTACTTATTTCAAATGAGCTGAAACAACACAATTCTTAAGAGTCATTGGGACAACATAGTTTTTTTATGTTCAATCTATATAAATTTGTTGAAAGTGAATGAATGAACATTAATGAATTGTGTGGAACCCTGCATTTTTTACAGTGTACAGATATGTCAAATATGATTCCTTGAATTTACTTTTTTTCTTGTTAAGTGGCTGTAAACTATTTATTTTGGCTGAATTTTAAGTTGAACATTACTAAATTGTATTTGTTTGTTTAAATTCAACCCATTTTGCAGAATTTTTTTTTTAAATGAGTTGACAATACAATTCTTGTGTCACTTTCAATCCACTTACATTTATAAAAATGATTAAGTTAACTTAATCGATTTGTGTTGGGACAACAAATGAATTGTGTGGAACCCAGCATTTTTTACAGTGTAGAAGGATTAATTTCACCAAAATCAGACCTCCAAGTTGTTAATACAAGAATATAAGGGTTATGTAGGTTTGCTTCATAGACTGTTGTTTTTGTGTATGACTTTTTAGGTGTATCTGAGCTAGGTTGAGCAGGGAAGTTTCTTATGGCTTGTTTCCACTGACTGGTACAGTACGGTATGGGTCACCTTTATCAGGATTGCGTTTCAACTGCAAAAAGGGTACCAATGGTACTCTTTTGGTGGACGGGGTGTACGACAAAGTTGCAGTCGACGTCATTTTCGCTTGAGAAAATGTCTAAAAGTAAAGCTGTACGGGTCGCTCACATATCATATGAGAAGCACTTCTGACAAAACAGATGCTTTAAACACATAAATACTTCTGTATAAATGTTCATTACTAACTTTTCTATGAACATGAGTTGATTATAACTGCAGATCAATGACAGCGCGAAATAGCCTACTGTAACGTCTGCAATTATAAATAAATAAATCAACATATGAGAACACATACAATCCATTAAAGTCTCCGATATGTTATCACTTACAGAAAAACTACACACAGCATACATTTAGTCCTTATTTAGGTTCAAAACAGCAGAAAATAGAGCCCAGTCAGTGCAGACCTCTCATGATTAAATGTGTCTTAATCTTTAGCAGCACTTGTAGCCTCTTGTTAAAAAGTAATTCCATCATTCTGAGTTCATAATAGTCCAAAAGGTGATGATAATAGTTAAACATGGCAGTTTGTTCACGCTTGCTGAAAAAATAATGTGCTCCTTTTTTTCCGGCTTCTCCTTTTGTTTTTTCGCGCGTCACTCTCGCGTTTGTCAGTTTCTGACAGGATCAGGTTTCAAAAGCACGTCAATAATCAAGCGCACGTTATCATCATCAGCTCAAGAAGTGTGTTATTTCTGACCGCGCGGCTCACGCAAGCAAAAAAGCAAAACCGCTCGCGCTTCAGACTGGCTCGTAAAAAACTACGGGGCAAAGGGTAAAATCAGCTTTTTTTGTGGCTTTGTCGCTGTTCATCAAGACGATGACAATGTTCATTTGAGCCCAGATCGAACAGGGCTCGTTATTATATGAGATTATATGTATATATAGTCTCTCGGCTGTGTATGAAAACATGGCGTCTCCTTTGTTTTCATTCTGGCTTGTTGCGTGAGCTCGTGACGTATCTCTGTAAACCAATAGAAAGGGTGCCGAAAAAGTGGTACGGTTCGGTACACCTTTTGACAGTGGAAACGGTCAAAAAAGCGTACCGACCCGTACCGTACCATTCAGTGGAAACGAGTCATTAGATTGGTGTGACGTGGGTGACATCATGGGGAATCCCTGTATTTAAAGCCAACAAAATGGGGGATGTCTCCGTCTTCCGTGCTTAGCTCCTTACATCTGTTTTTGTGTGTGTGTGTGTGTGTGTGTGTGTGTGTGTGTGTGTGTGTGTGTATTTATTATCTTTTTTAAAATTCTTTCATTTTTAACTTTGTTGTTTAGTTGGTTGGAATGCTTATTTTTGATTCTTTGTTTATTTTGTAGCAGATATTTTCTTTCTTAGTCAAATTTTATTTACTTCAGCAGAGGAAGAAAACACCTATTTTAATTTAATTTTCACGGTACTAATCTATACTAATCTATACTAAGATTTCTCCTAGAGCAGGTGTTTTGATTCTGTTCATGCTATTTCATTTGCTAGTTTTTTCCTCAGTGTTTTTGTTATCTTGAATTTTACATTTGATAAAGTATATTGACAAACACGTCTAACTTTCATTTTCAAGCGTCTCTTGTTTTTTTATATGCTGGGCTCATGTATTTGTTACATTTGAATGAGTCTGTTTATGGTTTGGGGGCATAAGAATAAGGTTCCTATAAAATATAATACAAGGTTATTATATAAGGCTATAATTATACATGTTGTTAATAGGAAATGAAAATTAAGCTACTCCCTCTTAAATAGTAAAGCAGCTGTTTGAGAGACCACATGGCCCTCTAAAGTTACAAAAAAAAAAAACACAGGTAGATATCCCCAATGCCAATGCAATGTAATATTCAGTCCGCCTTTTCCGTTCATTACAATAGAGTGGTTTGAAGCAAAAAAGAATCGTGAGAAAGTGGCAATAAACAACAGAAGAGGGCCACTTGTTTAATCCATTATTTGACATGAATAGGCGCTGAGGTCATGTTCCTCTTGTGTACTGGTCACTGCTGCCCGACCTGTGCTACTTTGAGAAGTGTGGTTTAGTGCAGAACTGTCTGATCCTTTTAATGGGGAAGCTCAGAGGGCAAAACCTCCAGCACTGCTCTCTCTTCACCTGGATCTCCACAACCACACTGCAATTTACACCAGCAGGAGCCAAACGCATACATAAGCGGCTGGGGATAAAATAGTGAGCCAACAGCCTGTCGAGCATGTCTGAGGGACAAGGAAAAGGAGACCAAAAGTAAAGGAGAAATTAAAACAAGAGGATTGAAAACAAATGAACAGCACCTAAATATATGAAAAGAAAAGTGGTGAATGACACCTAACAGATGGAGATTTTTAATTGGCTGACTAGGCTTGTTGAAGGTATCAAGTTCGGCACTAAACAGCATTTTAAATGTGTCAATCTCCTGCTAAAATGTGTCTTCTTAAACACCACATGACCCATGACTGATCCGCTGATGGATCGCTGCAGCTTTGAAATGCTCCAGTGTCCCTCTGTGTTTACACTTGCGGTGAAGAGTGGTAACTTGATGACCTTCACGGCCAATCACAGTCATATCTCTTGAGCATGTTAACACAATGGCCAATCAGCGGTGTTCAAGAACATTCTCAACATCGCTCAAATGTTAGCAGGAAATGGACAAAAGGGGGTACATTTTGTTACATGCTTCAGATACACGTCCTGCTTGACATGCAGTTCACCAAGCACTGTCCTAAACCGTTCTCTAAACTCAACCTAGTAGTGTTTTTTAAAGCAAACGTAAAAGAAAAGCGCATCGTAACCACATTGCTTTACCTTTATTTTTCATTGCTTTTATCTTTTTTGTGGAAATGTGCTTCACTGCACTCGAACCTGAGTGCTCTGCATCACAGGTACAAAACCGTACAAC
Source organism: Danio tinwini (assembly GCA_903798205.1). Classification (NCBI taxonomy): domain Eukaryota; kingdom Metazoa; phylum Chordata; class Actinopteri; order Cypriniformes; family Danionidae; genus Danio; species Danio tinwini. The sequence continues at coordinate 10,387,121 of CAIGQZ010032409.1, forward strand.
AGGAGTTACCGCTGATCATGCTAGGAAAGTTGTCCATATAAGGATAGATATGTGATGCAAACGGATTTGATTGAAAATCATAGACACTACAGTTTTGTGGTATTTATTTGGTGTTTTTCAAAGCTCTGCAAAAAAAATAATCATTTATTCATCGATAATATGTCCCTGTACGTTTTACCTAGAAACTGCAGTCAAATATATGTTTAAGAATCAGAACCCGACAATAAGGACTGGCCGCTGGTCCAGGGCCAGCATGTGAGACGGCCCGATAGGCCTTTTTCACTAAGGTTTAATTTGGCTGCAACTGTTTGTCAATTGTGTGCAAATACAGGGTGCTTTCACGCCTAGATATGTGTTTCGGAACCCGTCTCGTTTGCCCAGTAAGCGCGGTTTATCTAGCATATGTGAATCCAGCAATCGCTCTCGGGTCAGCGCCAAATCATTCGGCCTGAGATTGCCTAAATGAGGTGGTCTCGGCTCCATTGAGCGGATCGATTGTAGTGAGAAAACAAAACGATCCAACGAACCAGGCTATATCACAGTGTAATATAGTTGTGTAATAGTCATATATATGACTAAATGAAAAGAGAATAATGAGTAGCGCAGGATGTTATTGTTACCGATAAATGTGCACTTCATGTCCAATATGAAAGTGAAAGCAAGCTGAAATATTACCGAGTACTGTTTATCCATTAGGAATACCAAATTAACCGAAGTTACCATCTGATAATTTTATCATATTTTAATCTTATAATATTTTGTATTATTTCATTTCTGCACTGACACCTCGAAAGAAAAATCAACATTAATCTGCTTCATGATCAGATTGCAGTCTCAGTGTTGTGATGAGAAATGCACCCCTGCAGTAAAATGCACGTGAAAAACAACAACGAAAAACATAAAATTGCTGTAGTTTTCAACTACACCACACATTAAACAACTCACTTTAATTAATCTAATCAGTGTTGTATTTAAATTAAATATATTTATTTATTTAAATATGTATCTTCTGTAAGGTAAGGGTTCAATTCATGGAACTCACCCCAGTCACTGTCATTAGTTGTCATCACTCTATTATTAAACAATTTAAGTTAATATATGCACATTTCAGAGGGGGTGCAATTTATAGCAGAGGTGCCATTTTTGGGACAACACTGGTGCATCTGTTATTTCTATAATTTAAGCCTACAATTCATAATTATAGAGAGATTTTTACAAAACTTGACAGCTGTCAATCACTCAGTTTCAATGACAGGGAGCTACAGCCGCGAAAATGTAAAGGTCTGGATCCGAGAGAATGAAAACAACACTGACAGATTTTTAGTTTTAGAAATCACCTAAGTTACAAATAATGGTAGATCTGATTAGTGATCATGTGCTGAATGTCATTCCAGCATTCCATACACTTTTCGAAGAATGGATAAAAGACTTCCAGTGTTTAATGTCTGCTATAAAAATGATTAAAGCATTCACCGTAAAGCCGGTGGGACGGAGTTTTCAGGTAACAGTGTTTGCCACTGAATCTACACATTAAGCACAAGATGTTCTAACATTATTTAATCATCATGATGCTGTCAGTCGTGCGACTGACACTGCGTTCACCATCGTTAAAGAGCATGCATTCATTGAGATGAAACTAATGTTGCAGCTCATGAAAAGACCGTTATTGCTATTAGGATGACGTATGCAAATAATAAGTTATATGTCAATATCATCTGTGCAATATGAGACACCACCCGTGAGAACAGCACAGTTATTATTGTTAATTCAGTTCATCTCATTCACGTCAAGCAGTGTGTGCAGGGCCGGTGAGCACATGCCGATTTTTGTTTATTTGTTAGTTGTGATTAGAGTGTAAATATATAATAGAATCTGTTCATATAAAACGTGTAACAGTGCTCATAATTTTTGGTGGGTGCGACTAAACGTTGTCTGGTGCACCTAAATTTTAAAGTTAGGAGCACCGGTGCTACCAAGAAAAATGTTTAATTTCGAACCCTACAACAGGAAAAATTACAAATTGTACCTTGTCCCAACTGAGAAAACCGAGAAGGGTCTGGCTGCAGACCTGGTGCAGTGCAATCTGAGCTGCAGCAAATGATTTTTTATGCGCTTACCTAACCCCACCCCTAACCCTACCCGTCACAGTGACGTCACTCACTCCATTGAGTGCATTGTGTCTGACGTTGCATCGCTGAGTGATGCAGTCTCAGCTTGCATCATGAAGGCTGCATCCAGATACTGAGAAAACCAGCAACAATCAAGAATGCATGAAAATGTAATCAAAATGCATCAAAAATGTAGTCATAATGAAAGTCAATGGGGCAAAAACGGCCACTAACATCACAAAAGGGTTATAAATTTGGGCAGAAGAGATTGAGTTCTTGAAAAATGTCAAAGCATTTTCCTAAAATATGTGTCAAAATAAAAGTTGTCACCAAAAATCATTCCATTTGCTGAAACACAGAGAAAGTTGTGGCCAAATTAAAACTCAAAAACATCCCAAGAGTGGATGAAAACAACCCCAAAAGCACACAAGGGTTAAAAACTCTGCAAGTCACCATTTGGCTATTAGGACTTCATTTCACACTGATATAGAGTTGAGTGTTTATGGTTAGTGCTTCCAGAATGAGAATCGACTATAATATCAGCATAGATACAGCATGGGGGAAAAAAACTCAAATGTAAGTGGCACAGCAGTTTTAATGAGCTGTTGCTGTTCTGTTATTAGCTCCGTGTGTAGGAGGTGACGTTTATTACACACACACACACACACAAAGAAAAATAACTATGCCATTTCAGATGCGTTTCAAACCACCAGTGCACACAAGGCAAGCTAAAAGTAGTTTACTCATTTGTGAATGCGCTAAAGATGAAATCTACAGGTAAACTTACTTTGTGTTTCAAGGACAACACAATAGGTAAAATCAAAAACAGCTTTCAAATCAAAAATATACTGGGCTAATCTATGCTAGCTGTTTACACCACAGGATAAAAAATTAGAAATTAGTTTAAAGCAATGAATAACACGTTTACATCAGACAATTCCAAGTCCATGTTACCCAAATATGAGTTTACAACACACAACTGCAAGCTTATATCTTGCATTTTCAAGTTTACATCTTGAAATTTTAAGTTTGCTTTGCAAAATTCTGTTTACTGTATATCATTATTAAGTTTACATCACACAATTGAGTTTACATTGCCCTATTCAGAATGTATCTTCTACAATTCTTTTTTTTTATGAAATATGTAATTTTACTTCTAATTTATAGGCCCAAAATGGACCATGACACATTTGTGAGATATAAATTTGCAGTTCTGAGAAATAATAGTTGCAAAAACTATACAAGCTAGTAATCAAACGAAAAAGATAACATTTAAACAACCATATAAAAACATAAAAATCAGTACATTAAATCTCTGATGTCTAATTAAATCTTCTAATTAAATCTTCATTTAAAGAGCCCCTATTATGCATTAAAAATATTTCATATTTGGGTTTTGTGGGTCTTCAACAACAGGCTGATATGCATGCAAGCAAAACACTTTCATTGTCTTATAATACGCATTTATTTTTACCTAATTATCCCAAAGACTTAAAGCCATCAAACTGACATCATCAGAGAAGGACTGCCGTTCTAGAGCAACTTGGTAGATTTTAGTTTAAAGTTTATCAAGAAAAGAACCTAGTGTTTTTACAGATAAATTGTTCACTTTAAGACTAACAATGAGCACTTGCAAAATAAACTTTCACTATTTTGATTTTATGTGGACTTTAATGGTGAAAAGTATTATCAAATTTGTTTTTACAATTATATTTTTTTTACAAATATTAAAGAGCCCCTATTATACAATAAAAAGGGTCATATTTTGGTTTTAAGAGTCTCCAAGTCTCCAACAACAGGTTGATATGCATGCAAAAATACACTTTCATTGTCTTATAATATAGCATTTATTTTTACCTAATTATCCCAAAGACTCCCTTATGATTCGTTCAGCGATTAATTTGTTTCCAAACCCCTCCTTAGCACGATGTTAATCTGCGCTGATAGGGCCGATGACAGTCTGTTGCAATTGGTCAACAGCGTTCAGCATGAGACAGAGAGAAACGCCCATTACGGCTTATCAAAAATATTGAAGTAGTCAGAGTGCAGAGTGTATGTGTGAGCATAACTGCCAACACTCCCGTTTTTCCCAGGAGTGTCCCGTATTTCAGACCCATCTCCCGCCACCCTCCCGTTTTGTTTTTTCTTCCGAAAAACTCCCGTTATTTCAACTGTAAATCCGTAAACAAATCGGCATGTGTCACGTTTTCAAAGTGGCTTTAGACGCGTTATGAGAATATAAAGAGGTAACCAGATACAGTACAAGCGGTTACAAGTAACAAAACACAATTAAATACATAATTTGCAAGCTAGAGAAAACAAGGCGGCAACCATTTTAATCGCACTTACTTACACTTGTGAAATGGAGGAAAAAACTGATCCATGAACTGTGTACTGTGTAAAGTCCTATACATCAATAGTCTTATCTGATCCTTCCTTTAACAAATGGTCGACGAATGCCCCATTGTAAGCCTGTAGATTGCTGAAGCACTCATCAGAAATATGACGGGAACACAGCACAAGGCTGGGGCTTTAATGCTGAGGTATTTTTGCAAAAAATAAATAAATAAAAAATACTCAACCACTGACTCATTGACGGTTTCATTTTTGGGTAGGGAAACTAACACAAATTTTCCCTTACACTTCCAATAATATCCAGAGAGCACAGCATCTTCGACATGATTCAACCGGGATCTGCTACAGTGTTCTTTCTTTTCTTGCTACAGTGTTTGTGGGCGGGGCCGGGCGTTTAAATTTTCCCAGGATTGTGTGCACAACAAATGAGCAGGGCTTAAGTTTCATATCGACATTGCGCTGGCACGGCTAAAGACTTGTTATCAAGACGATTCATTTAAAGCACTATGAGTCGACTTTTTCATAGATGAATCGATAGTTTTAAACACAGTGCACTTTCAGATTTAGGCCTTAGCTGGATATTTAACTCCACTTTAGTGCTGTGTTGCACACTGCATGGAAGGTCATTTTCAAAAACCCATAATAGGGGCTCTTTAAACTCTACTGTCATTTCTATGACTTACAGTATCCGTAAAGTGTTAAATGCACCTGCAGATGCATTTTGACTTGCTAAATCCGGCTCTGATCTTGAGTATATCACTTCTCCACTCATAATTAGAGGTCAGGAATACTGTTCGCATGCCCAGCTTGTGAAAGGGAAACGGGGATTCAAGAAAAAGGACACTGGAGGACAGAGCATCTGCAGGGTGTTTTCACTCTGTCACAGGATCTGAATGAAAACTGGTGCCAGCCACGACCAGAATATTAATAGATAATGCCAACAAGTTGGTACAAGGACAAAACGCAGCACTATGGGCAGTGTATTTGTACATGTTTGAAAAGAGTCTTTTTGATTAAAAGACCAACTTGCTGATTACTGAGTTTGACAAGTTTTATATTTGTAATTGTTGTGCAATGTATAGAAGCAAAATCTCAATTAGCATGCTTCATGATCAGAAATCTGTATTGTATGTTTCTGAATGCAAAACATAAATAAGATATTTGAATATTATCCTAATTTATATTAACGTTTATCTTAACCCTCTACCGCATGGTGCCATATGGCAACATGATTTATGTTTATTTCCCTGCCACTGTTTCTTTAAGACCAACATTCTAATTTTTTTGTTGGAAGGAGAAGACCTTAGTTTAGCCAATGATGTGCTTTGTTTAAGTCATATGATGTGCAGTATTTTTCTGTGGCGTGATTTCTGACAGATTGGCGTTTATTGTGAGTAATTGCTGAATGCAAATGCAAACGTCAACAAAAAACAAAGGATCAAATTATGTCAGATCCACAAAAAAATCTGAGACATCACCTCCAGTATGTAAGTTATGATGACATATTTATAACTCAAATAGTTTATCAAATTACTTTTTTGTAAATCGATCAAATGTGTGTGCTGCCAAATGGCAACACTGTGCAATAATGGAACGTGCAATATTGCAAAAGCTTAGCTAGCTAGCAAGTTCAGCTGTGATCTTTTAAGTTGCATCAATAACAACATGAATGCTAGTAATATAATGTTTACTAGTCATATGTTAATGGCATCCCTGTGGGCAATACTTTTGATTAGATATAAATACAGAGAACAGTGCATTAGCGAGCACCACCATGTTCTACGGTAAGTGAAAGAAGAAAAGGACAGAACTGGCTCTTCCTGCAGATAAAAATAAGGATGAGATGGGTTTTAGGGATCATGAGAATGATGCAGATTGGACATTTGATAAGAGCAGTGATGGAGATGGTTTAGGTAAGTTAGATCAGAGGCAGATAAGACAGGCATAGTATAGTATATAGAATAATATATAAACATTGTTAGCTGCATTATTCTGATGCATCTGGATATTAGACTTTTTATTTATTTGTTATATTTACTGGAGAATTTATTTTTTCAATATTACGATTGTTTTCAATAATATTCAGCAAAAAAAATGAAATAAATGAAAGCTGTTAGAATATCAGTTGTTGGAAAGCATGTATAAGGTGTTATTTATAAGTTCTGTGTTAAGGCGAATAATACTGCAACACCATTTAAATCATTTAAAAACAACTAAATTATTAATTATAAGGAAAGTTCTAAATCAGAAATTTCTGTTGGACGTTGTTGTCATATGGCAACATATCATAAAGTACCTTAAAAAAAAGATTTTTCAAAAAAACCTTTACAGCACTTAAAGTTAAGCCATTCTAAGGAAAGAAAAACAGTCGTGTGTGTATGTGTGTATATATATA
>CAIGQZ010032409.1:10403978-10420982 GCA_903798205.1 Danio tinwini
AAGTTCAACCTGCCACAGGAGCTGCTCGTACAGTTCTACTCAGCTGTCATCCAATCCATCCTCTGCACTTCAATCACCATCTGGTTCAGCTCAGCTGCCAAAACCAACCTCCGTAGACTACAGCGAATAGTCCGGACTGCTGAACGAATCACTGGCACTACACTTCCTACACTTCAAGAACTGTACTCTTCCAGAGTGAGTAAAAGGGCTTGTAAAATCACTCTGGACGCCTCACACCCAGCACACTACCTGTTCGAACTGTTACCGTCTGGTCGGCGCTACAGAGCACCAAGCACAAAAACAGCCAGACACAGGAAAAGTTTCTTTCCTCAGGCCATCTACCTCATGAACAGTTAAATATTCTCCTACTGTGCAATAAACGTGCAATACTTTCTCATACGCACTTGTACACAGCACCTTATAACCTGTATATTTACAACATATCTGTACATACAATTCAACATCCAGATGTTTTCTTGTTCTTTTTGACTAACTGCATCTCTGTTTAATGTTTATTGCCTTTTCTTGTATTTAATTTTGTGTTGTCACTCGTCACTTTATGTACACTGAAAGCTTCTGTTGCCAAAACAAATTCCTTGTGTGTGTGAAGCACACTTGGCAATAAAACTGATTCTGATTCTGATTCTGATATATAATTAAATATGTACAAAATATTTAAAGTATTAAAAGTGCTGTATGTAAAATTTTGACTCTTCTAAAGCATAAAAAGTGGAAATATCCAGTGAGCGGCAGTTCTGTGGGAGCAAATGCCTTGTTGATGCCAGAGTTCAGGGGAGAATGGCCAGACTGGTTCGAGCTGATAGAAAGGCAACAGTAACTCAAATAACCACTCATTACAACCGAGGTATGCAGAAGAGGATCTCTGAATGTGCAACACGTCCAACCTTGAGGCAGATGGGCTACAGCAGCAGAAGACCACAACAGATGCCATTCCTGTCAGCTACGAACAGGAAACTGAGGCTGCAAATCACACAGGCTCACCAAAATTGCTCAGTCTGATGAGTCTTCTGATGGCTACTTCCAGCAAGATATTGCTATCATGTCAATATGGATCAAAATCTCTGAGGAATATTTCCAGTACCTTGTTGAATCTATACCACAAAGGATTAAGGCAGTTCTGAAGGCAAAAGGGGGTCCAATCAAGTACTAGTAAGGTGTACCTAAAAAAGTCGCCGGTGAGTGCGTTTCAGAACTCTGGGATGCCTTGGTGTAAAACAACGCCTTTCAGTCTTGAAGGCTGCTTCAATGTATGTGAATGCAAATTCTGAAGGACAGCAACATCCTCCGAAATGAGACCGATTTAGAGTTTTAAAAATCCACATTAGGTGGTTTTTAAATTAGCAAATGATATAAATATGAAGATGAAGGCACTGCTAAGAGTGTGATATTTTGTTTCTACAACAGTTCGACAGCATAATCGTGTATAAAAAATAAAATCAACACGAGAGTCTAAAAATCCTTTTGTATGAGGAAATACTTTCTTCTGCTATTCATTCACATCTGCAGCTTACCTCAGAAAAACAGAAATGGTTGCTAATCCACCACTTTACAGCTAGTATCTAAATGATTCTATATATGAATATAGAATTCTACATATCAATATATATATGAATATATAATTCTATATATGCATATATATTTATTTCTAGTCCTGTTTGACTCAAATGTAAAGAATTTTCAATTAGAGTTTATTTTTAACTATGCATATTACCCAAATACTAACTTGCCAATTACCCAGACTTGCAAAATTAACCTAGTATTATTCATTTATGTAAAAACTGTTTTTATTTCAGCCAAAACCAAAAGAAAAAAATGACTTCATTGGGAAAAATCTTATAGCTCAGTATTTAAAAAAAAACAAATTTTTCCAGGAAGGCTAATCATTTTGCCTTCAACTGGTAAGTAAATAAATAAATAAATATTTAAGTATTTATTTGTTAGTAAATAAGCAAATCAATATTAATTTATCAATCATGCACTGATCATTTGTAATAATTATATTTTAGCATGAGTTTCAAAGCAGTATAGGTTGTTTGCAATCACATGATTCTGATTCAGATTGAGGGTAGAAAGTGAAAAACTGAATGGGAAACATTGAGGAAAGTCTTTTTTTTGCGATTTATACAATATTTAAAAGGAGATATGAATACAAAATAAGCACATATGTTGGGTATAATCCTTATATCATGAAGAGGGCCGAGTTTTCTACTGAACTAAAATATATTTGCCTGTCATTGAGGCGGTATTTCTATAATTCAACCTCTGTTGTTTTACAGTAAATTACTGTAATTTAACAGTACAGTTCCGGCACCCCAGTATGTATTATGCAAATAAGTACAGTGTAGTAATTATATTGTTGCTGTGATACAACACAACTGTAGCAATAAACCAATTTAATCGGTTTCAGTTTTCTACACTATAATTATACACCATCACAATGCACCACAGTTTACACTAACGTTACTGTATTTATGACAGTTTATCAGTTTACTATACTACAGTATTCTGTAGCATTCATTAACAAAGCGTTGTACATATTTTGCACTTTACTATGTGGTTCAAAAACATGTTTAATATAAATTACTATAAATTATAGATTAAATTATAAATTAAACTATAGATTACTATAGATTACCCCCCCCCCCCACCAAGCGAATATCTTTCAGACATAACAGGTGAAATCATACAAAAGTGTGGACGCATAGTCAACATTATTATTTGATAATTTTTTTTGTAAGTGCAAAAAAAGGTGCTTCAAAATAATAACCGTCTAGTTTTGTCGCAAGGGTTGCATTACTTTTTCGTTCTGTCGATGAACAACATAAACAAACATTCACCACTGCTGCGCATCTTGATGTTAACACTATGGTTGTTTATTCTGCCACCAGTAAAACACTAGTAAAATTTTGGATTATTGCAAAACGAGACAGAGATTACAATGCAGCGATTACATGGCAGGTATGCTATTTATAATCTTCTGGATTTTGTAAAAGTGTGGTGGTGTTTGTATCTGATTTTTATGCAACACGTATTTATACACATAGTAATGTCTGTAATCTATATTGGTGCTGTCAAACGAATTATCACGTTTAAAAAGGTTTGTACACATGGATGTATTAAATAAATGTTTACTACATGCCGCCTTTTCTTCAGTTTTTCAGACAGTTTCTTTAACTTTACCCCCTTTATGAGCAAAAACTTTTGGAAGTCTAAAAAAAACTGTTCAGCATTTCTTATTTTGGCCAATTTAAACAATTATAAACTACATAAAACAGAAACATTTTAATGTTCTGAAAGCGATTCCTATACATAAGAACAACTTCCTGCCCTTCATCTGAATTTCACACGTCATCAATGACGTCATGTGAAACAACCTATTATTTTTTTATTAAATGATCATTTTACATTTTTTAAAACATATTAAATAAACAATAATTTACTTGTTATTAAATACGTCCATAAACATTAAATTATCAATCACACATTGATAATAATATTTATAATAATTTTATTTTAGCATGAGCTTCAAGATATTTAGATGTTAAAGCAGTATTATTTATTTACTAATTGATTATTTCACAACCAAAGTTGGCAAAAGTTTTATAATGAAAGTACACCAGGCAGCACAGCAAGAAATTCAGCTTTAGTTACGATCCTGGAGAAAGGTCAGAATAAATGAGAAACTGAACGCAGAAACATATACAAAGCAATTACAAATGTTCCTACCCGGCCAAAATGAGATTTCTCACAGGACTGCAGAAAGTTGGCCAAAAGACATGTAATTTGTGCTATAACTTTTACCAAGGTTGTGCAGATCTGGATGGGATTAAAAATCACAAAGTGCATCCGTGCAACTCAAATTTACCTAATCTCTTCAGGGGGAAAGTAGTTTTGGTGGAATCGGGCTACTGCAAAAGAGGGAATCACTGAGCTGATTTGCTGCTGTAAGAGATACACCTGACTGAGTCATGCTTAGATCAGCCCCATTCCACCCGGCTTATAAACATCTGTATACGCTTTCCGCAAATCAACACTGATTCATGGAGCTGAGCAACAATCTTAAAGAGACAGTACAACATTTATACCTGCTCACATGTGTTCAAGTCACATGAAAAATATGTTCGGCGAAACATGAAACTATCATGTTTAGAAATGTGTTTTAAAAAAAATCTTTCCGTTTAACAGAAATTTGGGAAAATATATATGGGGGGGCTAATAATTCTGACTTCAACTGTAGTCTGAATCTAGTATGAGCAATTCACAGAGTCTGTGTGGGCTTATCCATCAGTACGAGCCAAACTTACTGACAACAGCACTATTTGCCTGGTATCGTCCTCATTCATCATTCAATGTCTGATCAAATTCCAACACGTGAAGCCTGAATTGAGCCGGTCGAGCCATCTGAGCGTCTTTGACTTCACACAGGCAGCTGCAACACGGACAGCAGTCCAAATGAACAGCCCATCAGAGGAAGATAATGCTGCTATTATGCAAGAAGACACTGTCAGTCTGATTTGCCCGTTTCACATGTGATCTGTCTGGGTGTCTGTGCTCTGATCAATATATGATGGACGGCAGTGGAAACAGACGGACAACATGACGGAGCCATATGGCCCTCGGCTATGATGGAATCAGGCCATTTGGGATGCAAGAGAGGAGTCCAAAACTGAGCGCACCTCAGCAACAGAAACAGCACCAGGGTCAGAACATGTGCTGGACTTAAAGCAACAGCATTATTAATGCAGATAAACCAACAATATCTTACAATGACTGTAACTTACATAAAGCCAAAAAAAAATGTATAATAAATGAATAAATAATAAAAACATTTTTGGAAAAAATGCCAATTAAACATGAATAAACGTGCTGTTAATTAGAATTATTATATTATATACATATTATTATAATTATATACACACACATACATACACAATTGAAGTCCAAATTATTAGCCCCCCTGGATTATTAGCCCCCGTTTATTTTTTCCCCAATTTCTTCCCCAATTTCTGTTCAACAGAGAGAAGATTTTTTCAACACATTTCTAAACATAATAGTTTTAATAACTCATCTCTAATAACCGATTTATTTTGTCTTTGTCATGATGACAGTAAATAATATTTTACAAGATATTTTTCAAGACACTTCTATACAGCTTAAAGTGACATTTAAAGGCTTAACTAGATTATTTAGGTTAACTAGGCAGATTATGTTAATTAGGCAAGTTATTGTATAATGATGGTTTGTTCTGTAGACTATCGAAAAAAATATAGCTTAAAGGGGCTAATAATTGTCCTTAAACTGGTGTTTAAAAAAATTTAAACTGCTTTTATTCTAACCAAAATAAAACAAATAAGACTTTTTTCAGAAAGAAAAAAACATTTTTAGACATACTGTGAAAAATTCCTTGTTCTGTTGGGAAATATTTAAAAACGGAAAAAAAAGAAAAGAAAGAAAAAATCAAAGGGGGGCTAATAATTCTGACTTTAACTCTGTGTGTGTGTGTGTGTGTGTGTGTGTGTGTGTGTGTGTGTGTGTGTGTGTGTGTGTGTGTGTGTGTGTGTGTGTGTGTGTGTGTGTGTGTGTATATATATATATATATATATACACACATACATACATACATACATACATACATGCATACATACATATAGATAAATGTATAACAAATAATTAAATATATAAAATGCATATAAATAAATAATGTATGAAAATAAATGTATATAATTAAATGTATAAAAAATAAATGTATATAAATAAATCAATGTATATAATAAAAATAAACACATTTATATAATTAAATAAATAATGTATATAAATAAATGTATATAGTGTATATAAATTATTAAATAAATAATGTATATAATTATGTAAATAAAAATAAATGCATATGATTAAATAAATAAATGTATATAAATAATTAAATAAATAAATGTATATAAATAAATGTAAACAAACAAATAAATAAATGTAAACAAATAAATAAATAAATGTAAAGAAATAAATGTATATAAATAACTAAATAAAATGTGTATATATATAATTAAATATATAAACAAATAAAATAAATGCAAGTAAATAAAAAAATAAGTAAATAATGTACAACATAAATAAATACAAACAAATATTCTGTATTAAAGTAATACAGCTTATGTGTATGCTTTTTAAAAATATATGCATTCAATTTGTCATAAAAAAAAACTTTAATTTGTTTTTCTGGCACTGCACAAGTGGAAAAGTGCAGAAATGAGTGGTTGCAGATGTTTTTGTAAGTTTTGGCATTCACAAGCGGTTCAAATATAGTACCAATTTGTCTTGCATTGTACACATTTTTTTGCCCAAAACTACATTTTTAATATGAAAAACATGAATATTCACAATACCCACTAAATCATTAATATCACCATCCTCTGATAAGCAATTGCAAGATGTAATTCACTGTCAGTGTAATTCAGTTTCATACTTCACTCCCTCTCCAACCAGGAAAAGACTGAGACTTCATCTTAAAAGTGTCATCAACAATAAAATAGCTACCATCTGCATAAAACTAGTTGATGCATAACATTTTATGAAATTTTCTGATTCTTTTGTCTATTGTTTTTCAATAAGGCTCCATTTGTTAGTTAAGTGCTTTTAAGCTGCTAGCTTAGCACCTTAAAGCATGAATATGATAAAGTGTGACAAAATTTTACATTAGACTGGAAAAAAAAACTGGCCCAAAATCTAATTTAAAAAGTTGCAAGAAATCAAAACAATGTTTTAGCAAGCGGTGTCTCACCTTAATACTAGATTTACTAAACCTGCTCAAATTTGCATAAATTCCCTGGACCTAACACCTACATGTACCCTGCTGAGATTTCCACAGGCCTTTGTCCTCCCTGCTTCTGTTGTGCAAACACACCCATTACCTGTAAGGCCTGTCACATTTGCATTTGTTTACTCAGAGTAACTCAGGCCCCGTTTACACTAAGTTTTAGTTTTAAAACGGCTTTTTAGAATGAAAACGATCCGCGTCCACACTGGCATTTCACCCAGAGTTTCTGAACAACTCTCCGTCCACATTACACCGCTGAAAACGCACATCACGTGACCACACACAAACACACTCTGGCATGCAGTGCAGCGTGCTTTGAGCACATCTACCCATAATGACAAAACTGATTGATAAAATCTGTCTTTTTTTAATAGACTAAAAAACAAGCCCTATATCTCATTAAAAAGGTGTTTTTGCTAGCAGCATCTCACCTTAAAACACAAATCTGATTGAAAAAGTGTGACAAAAGCAATAATTTCTAATGTATCTGACATTACATTAGACAAAACATATATAAAAAGGCCAAAATCTCTTCAATAGAGGTCACAAGAGGTCAAAACTGTGTTTTTGCTAGCAGTTTATCACCTTAAAGCACAAAAACAATTGATAAAGTGTGACTAAAAAAAATCACAGATCACCTTTCTGTGTTCCTCACCCATCAATACTCACCCCTCATCAACCGTGTGAAGCCATCAGTGAGGTCCATCAAAGTGTGGCCAGCGGGGGTAGACTCCACACTCCAGGACAGGTTTCAACACACAGACTGGAGTATGTTTGCTTCCCAGGCCACATGTGGCTCTCACACAGACATTAACAGCTACACTTCCTCTGTTCTGGAATACATCAACACCACCATTGACAGCGTAACAACCCAGAAACAGATCACCACATACCCAAATCAAAAGCCATGGATGAACAAGGAGGTGCGCCTCCTGCTGAAGGCACGCAACACTGCCTTCAGATCAGGGGATGCACAGGCCTACAGCACTTCCAGGGCTAATCTGAAGAGGGGCATCAAAAAGGCCAAGCACTGTTACAAGCTAAAGCTAGAGGAGCACTTTTCCAACTCTGATCCTCGACGCATGTGGCAGGGCATCCAGGCCATCAGCAACTACAAATCCAGCCATTCCACACTCACAGCCACAAATGTCTCCTTCCTGAACGAGCTTAATGACTTTTATGCCCGCTTTGAAAGAGACAATAAAGAACCCTACACCAGGATTACTTCCTCAACCGACCACTCACCCATTACACTCACCTCCTCAGAAGTCTACACCGCACTGAGTCGGATCAATGTGCGTAAGGCTGCTGGACCAGACGGTATTCCTGGGCGCGTCCTCAAAGCATGTGCAGAACAGCTCGCTGGGGTATTCACAGACATTTTCAACCTGTCCCTTAACCTAGCAGCTGTGCCAACATGCTTTAAAACCACCTCTATTGTGCCAGTGCCGAAACACTCCAGCCCAACATGCCTGAATGACTACAGCCCTGTAGCACTTACACCAATCATCATGAAGTGCTTCGAGCGGTTAGTCCTGGCACATCTGAAAGACTCTCTGCCATCCACACTGGACCCACATCAGTTTGCCTACCATGGCAACAGGAGCACAGAAGATGCAGTCTCCATAGCGCTGCACTCTGTACTCACACACCTGGACAATAAACACCTGGACTTTCTGACTAACAGACCTCAGAATGTTAGATCAGACCACATCTGCTCCACCACCGTCACACTCAACACTGGTGTAGCACAGGGCTGTGTGGTGAGCCCCTTCCTCTACTCCCTTTTTAGCATCGACTGTAGGCCTGTGAACAGACCCAACGCCATCATCAAATTTGCAGATGACACCACAGTGATTGGTCTAATCAGCAACAATGATGAGACTGCCTACAGGAAGGAGATCAAGCATCTGGCCACATGGTGCACCGACAATAATCTGCTCCTTAACACTGACAAGACCAAGGAGCTCATTGTGGACTTCAGCAAGGGACGAATACGCTCACATGATCCCATCCACATTAATGGGATGGCCGCCGAGCCTGTCTCATCCTTCAAGTTCCTGGGGACCCACATCTCCAAGGACCATTCCTGGACCACCAACACCTCCAGCCTGGTCAAGAAGGCTCACCAGCGCCTATTTTTCCTAAGGCAACTTAAGAAGAACCAGCTGACATCAGCCGTCTTGGTGAACTTCTACCGCTGCACAATAGAAAGCATCCTTACGAACTGTGTCACAGTCTGGTATGGAAGCTGCTCTGTTGCAGAGCGTAAGGCACTGCAGCGGGTGGTGAAAACTGCCCAATGCATCACAGGGACCACACTGCCAGCCATAGAGGACATCCAGAGAAAACACTGTCTGCGCTGAGCACGCAGTATTCTTAAAGATTCCTCTCACCCTGCTCACAGACTGTTTTCTCTCCTGCCTTCTGGCAGGCGCTTCAGGCTCATCTGGACAATAACCAGCAGACTAAAGAACAGCTTCTTCCCCAGAGCTGTCTCCCTTTTGAACTCTGCTCCCCACTGACTTTTTGCCCCCCTAATACACACCCCACTCTCTTCTCCTCATAACTCAGACTCCTCATAATCACTGCACTATTTAACATTTGCACATTTAAAAATTGCACATATTCATTGCACTGATTCACTTATTTGAACTGTACACACCTACTGCACATGTACATTTGTAACTATGTACACACCCTATGTAAATATACATTTGTAATTATGTTTATCTATCTGCACACTTCTGATTATTAATAGCAACCTGTACATTTATCCATCTATTGTAAATCTCTGTTCATAGCTGACACAACCTGTATATAATGTTCATAGTACATCCATTTGTAAATATCACCATAATTTTTCTATAACTGCACTTTATAACTTATACCTGTATCCTGCACTTGCTGCTATTGCACTCCTGGTTAGACCTAAACTGCATTTCGTTTCCTTGTACTTGTACATGTGTGATGACAATAAAGTTGAATCTAATCTTTAAAAAAAAAAAATGAACCCAAAATCTGATGAATTAAATTCCAAAGAAATCTAAACAGAGTTTTTGCTTTCAGCGTCTCAACTTAAAGCACAAAAATAATTGATAAAGTGTGACAAAGTGTTTTTTTTATTACAAAAAACGAGCCCAATATCTGATGAAAAAAGTCCCATGAAATAAAGTATTTTTGCTAGCAGCGTCTCACCTTAAAGCACTAAAACAAAAAGGCAAGAGTGAGCAGAACGCCTGTGGGTTGCAGGTGTGTGGAGGACACTGACTGTGCAAACACAGAAACAAGCAACTCCTGCTCATTACATCAGCCGCATTACATTTACCTGCCCTGTATTTATGCTTCTTTCAACATCTAATCTCAGTGGCGAACGGCCTGATCAAATCACTGCGGCTCTGGAAAACACATTGCAATTCGGCTTATATAGAGGCGTTACTGATTACAAACAAGCAAGCGTGAGCATTAACAATCTGATGCCTTTCTGCACCGCAGCGGTGGCAACCAAACAGCTGTTCATTTGCACGGCCCATTAAAGTGAGGAGAAGTTAATTTAGGGTTATTCAGAGATATCCAACTTCAGAAAAACTCTCAGCTTGCATCACTTCATAACAGTTTAAAGTGGAGATTGCGTGACCAAACAAAGTCAAAAAATGATTGTCAGGATTTTTGAAGTTTGCTTTAAAAGTTTAAACAAATTTATTTAGTCTCCATGCCAGCCAGTTATTTTGTTGTACTTAATTTTGCTTTGATTTTTGCTACTATTAGGGGAGATCGGGGACAAAAGTAACATTTTTCATAAAAAGATAATGTTTTTAGCAGAAATATGTTTTTGCTGTGGTTACTAACTCATAAGAGTAATCTATCAATATCAGCTGTTATTATGTATCAATTAGGGATGCTCAAAATAACTGATTAACCGTTAACCGAAAAGGTGCATTTGTAACCGATTAACGGTATCAGTTAAAAAAAATATTATTTTATATATATTTTTAAATATTTAAAAAATGTATAAAATCTTTTTTAAATTTTAAAAGATTAAAATTTAAAAGATGGAAATTAAATTTAATACATTTAATACTTTTTAATGGCCTTAGTTTTTTCTAAACTTATTTATCAACTCTGTAAACCCTTCACATCAGCCACTTTTTTATTGTTTTTAATGATAATAATAATAATAATATAAAATAATAATAGCCAATAATATAGAAAATAATAATAATAAAAAAAATTATAATAACTAAATAAAAAGTATTGGCAGAAGTATTAACAAAACAATGCACAATAACACAAATAATGCTAAAAGGTAAATAACAATTGACAGAAGGATTTATAAAACAATTAACAATAATACAAATAACAATAAAAAAAATTATATCCTAAAAGATTAATAAAAAAATTCACAAAAATACAAATAATGGTAAAAGATAAACAAAAATTGACTGAAGGATTAATAAAACAATTAACAATAATATCAATAATGGTAAGAGATATATAAAACTTGATAAACAATAACAACAATGATTAAAAAAATTGACTGATAGATTAATAAAACAAAAAAAAAGTTAAAATAAATACAAATCAAATTATTTATTTCTTTATTGCTCACTCAGTGTCTCTCTCAGAAGCTGCTCTTTTGTTTATCCTCGTCAAATACAACTCTCTCAAATCACCTGAATTAAAGTCATCAAAAAATTTAAACTGGCAACTTGTCTCTGGCCTTTAGGGAAAAAGTGGCTTTGGGCAATTATAGCTGTGTTGAGGGCAAAATGACCTTTAGGAGGGAAAAAAAAGAAAGTCACAAAAAAGCAGAAAAAGAAAGTCATTTTCTGTGATCCCACCTGACAAATGACATGATGGTTTGGCAGCAAACTGGAGATGAAAGCCAGCGATGCGCACAAGTGGATTTAAAGTTTTGGACAAATTGAATTTTCGATTGAGAAGAGTAATCAATAAAGCTAAACTAGATCAACAATTAAAGCGGTGAAACATTTTTGAAATAAATAAAATGCATTACTGTCTGCATTTTGCACTATTTTACATAATTCTGAAAAATAAAACTGTTCCCCTCGACTGCTGAATTATTCAGAATTCAACAAACTTAAAATGGTTCAAATCAAAGTCAATTTGGAAGCAGAAGTCTTTGATTTACATTTACAAAATAAAAATTAAATGTTAAAAAATGACTGAAGAATTAATAAAACAATTAACAATTGATAACAATAGATGAGATAAAATAAGAAAAAATGGTGTGTTAAGATGAGAGACAATAAGATAAAATAAAAATTGTATCAATAAAACAATAGATAAAACAATAGATACGATAATATAAGATAAGATAAAAAATAAGATTAGATGAGATAAGATAAGAAAAAAATGGTCCGTTAAGATAAGATATGATAAAATAGTCTGTTAAGATAAGATAATAAATAATAAAATAAATATTAAATTAACAATAAAATAAAAATAATAATAAAATAAAATAAAAATTACTAATAAAATTACTAATTAAATTAAATTAAATTAAATTAAATTAAATTAAATTAAATTAAATTAAATTAAATTACAATACAATACAATACAATACAATACAATACAATACAATTAAATTAAATTAATAAAATAAAATAAAATTTAAATAAATTTAAATATTTAAAATTCTGTACTGCACATTTAAGTGTCCCTGAGATGCACAAAACTGGATTTAAAGTTTTGGACATCACATTTTCAGCAGTCAGAAAGATCAGAAGTGTAATTGATAAAGCTAAACTAGATTTACAATTAAAGCTTTGAAAGATTTTTTTATGAAAAAAAAAGCCTAAACATTACTGTCTGCATTTTGCCGTTTGACTGCTGAATTATTCAGAATTCAACAAATTAATATGGTTAAAATCAAAGTCACTTTGGAAGCAGAAAGTCTTTTGATTTACATTTACGAAATAAAGATATTAAACAATGACTAATAAAACAATTTACAATAGAATTAACATCAATATTAACACCTTAACAATTAATCTGTTAAGATGAGATATGATAAAATAGTCTGTTATGATACGATAATAAATATTAAAATTAAATTAATAATAAATAAAAAAATTACAAAAAAAATTATGAAATAAAATTACTAATAAAATAAAATAAATTAAAGCACAATTCTTTACTGCTCACTCAAGTGTCCCTGAGAAACACAAAATTGGATTTAAATTTTTTTTACATCTACAAAATAAAAATTAAATGTTAAAAAATGACTGAAGAATTAATAAAACAATTAACAATTGATAGCAATAGATAAGATAAAATAAGAAGTGTTAAGATGAGATACAATAAGATAAAATTAAAATTTAATTAATAAAACAAAAGATAAGATAAAAAAATTGTCTGTTAAGGTAAGATAATAAATATTAAAATTAAAATTTAATTAATAATAAAAAAATATAATAATAATATAAAATAGAATTTAAAAATAAAATAAAATACAATTCTTTACTGCGCATTAAAGTGTCACTGAGATGCACAAAAAAACTGGATTCAAAGTTTTGGACAAATCATATTTTTTAGCAGGGAGAAGGTTTAAAAGCGTAATCGATAAAATGCTACAATAGATAATAACAATACAATAGATAAAAACAGATAGGATAAGATAAAATGGAGTGTTAGGATAAGATACAATAAGATAGTCTGTTAGGTTTAATAAGTAATAAAAAAATAATAATATAAAATAAAATAAAATAAATAAAAATAAAATAAAACAAATACTTGACTGCTTAATCAGTGTCCCTGAGTGATACACTGATGCACAAAAGTGGATTTAAAGTTTGACACATCGGATTTTTAGCAGTCAAAGTCACTAAAAAGTTCAACTACGTTTACAATTAAAGCTTTGCCGCGTTTTCAAAATCAAAAGAAGTAAAAGCCTATACATTACTGTCTGCATTTTGCACTATTTTACATAATTCCAAACAATAAAACTGCTCCCCTTGACTGCTGAATTATTCAGAAAAACTTAATATGGTGTAAATCAAAGTCAATTTGGAAGTAGAAAGTATTTTGATTTACATAATCAAAAACTGAACCTTTTTTTTTTCAGGCCCTCATGAGACACAGCCGGGGTCTTTTCTCAGCTTAGTAGAAATGACTTGTGTGGACCTGCGGCTTTGATGTTTAATGCCATGTACAGCCTGTCCAGTGGCCAGGAAAGGCTGATTCACAGGCTCAAGGCATTGTGGGTCAGAGGGCAGTCTAAACAGCTCTCAGTTATAACAGCTCTTTGCTAGTCCCATACCAGAACACACATATGTGGCCCATAACTCAAACATGATTTAATTTAGCGCACAGATGTGAAACCTGCGCTTGTGCACTAGTCAAACCACAAACACTGCACCTGAGCTTTTTCCTGAACAGCAAAAGTTGCAATGACAACAATGGCTGCTTTATACTAATGAAGGGCTGGTTCAGCCAAAAATAATCATTCATTTATGCACCAAAATAGGTGTCGTTTTTCTTCACTTGAACTTTAAAGATTTATCATTATTATTATTATTATTATTATTATTTGCTGAAATCATGGCTATTGGTGATTCATAAATATATAATGAACTAAAACAAAAATTTTGTAGTGAGTTTTCGAAAGTTTTACGCCAATACTTTTGTTTTGCTGTGAAAATAAACTTATCTTAATCTTAATTCATTATTCATTTTTTGACCTTGAGAACCATTGAACTTTGTAATTTATATAAAGGAAACACAGAGTGCCTTATGATACACCCAGTACAACAAGGCGCAAGATGTGTTTAGTGTGATTTGTTGCTATTTTCAGACCAGTGCAGCCCTAATTTTCACGTTTTGCGCCACCTTCGTTAAATAGCAAATCCATTTGCGCCACTTTGTGGACTAATGGGTGTTCTGGTCTAGAGAGGAGGTGTGCTAAGGCGTATTGTTGGTGCGTTGCTATTTTGAGGAACTGAAATAGACTGCGCCAGTGACTAACTGAAAGCTGGTCTAAATTCCAGCGCAGAGCACATTAGTTATGTGCCGATGCAGGTCCAAACACTTACACATTGCCTAACACACACAGGATGTACAGCAATACACAAAAATCTTTACATATGGAAAAAATTAAGGATTAAAATGTTACAAAAAAAAAGATTATTAACTACATAAATGTAAAAACCACTACATCCATGCCTTCATGTCCAGGAGGCTTTTTAAGTTTATTCATGACAATTTGCATATATATATACACACACACACACACATATATATATATAAAATTCTAAATGGATTATAGTTTGAAAGTGTACAAAAAGGTTCAGTTTATAATTGATAATAAGTCCATGACTAACTTCAGTTCATCCCAATATCAAAAATCTTTAAGAAAAATAAATAAATAAATAAAATAAAATGAATAAAGCTACATTTCACAACCAATCTATATATAGCACTTTCTACACTTTGCTTGTTACAATTAGAGAATATGTAAAAAAAAATCTGTAAGAAAAGATGGGCAAGAACTGTGATGGAAACTAATTAAAAAATATGCCTCAAGTCATACGACAGAATAATTCAGAAGCACAAGTAATTTATTACATTTATTAAACAAGCCACAGTGGCATCCCCAGTGAAAACAACTTCAATTTCCATTGCCATTTTCCGCCAATTCCTCTAAGTTGTTTTTTTGTGATGTTTGCTCTCTCAAATAAATTAAATGCGCACACAAGCACATCTAGTCAAGAACTCCGCATTGAAATCAATTCAGCACACAGATTCAGCTTCTCTAACACAAGTGGATCAGATACCGCCGCCATTCACCCCTGCCTCAGAAAACGATAGTGCTCATGTCGACGAACACATCTGCTCTGAATATTCCAGATAAGACAACGCTCTGTAGAAGCAGAGTCCCCGGGTAAAGATCTGCAATATCACTGACAGCGTGCAACTTCTCCGCCAAAAGGGAAAAAAATTTATTACAGTGACTGATTCAACAAGCCTCTTTCCCAAAATCCACACGTTTCTGATATGAGATACATCTAGAGCTTTATTAAAGCACTGTCAAGGCCTTAAGAGACCTTTCCTCTTCCTTCAGCTTGTATTAGGTTTTGCATGTAAAAAGTCTGCAGTTACAAAACTCACAAAAAGCAGAATACAGAATACAGAGATTCAGATCTGGTTAAAAAGCATTGTTTAATTGCTCATTTATTTATTTTTTATTGCCATTTCAGCATCATTGGCTGTATTCATGGAAACACTTGTATTAAGTATTCAATATATAATTTACAGTCATAACTGTTTTTTTAGTAACCATGCATTGCATATAAAAAAATAAAAAAATACACGTAACAATAACACTCATCCAAAGAAATGAGATATCTGTTAATTTAATAATGATAAATATTAAATATGCATATAAAATAAGAACATATATAAATATAAAACATTTAAATATAAATATTGCATCATCATCATCATCATCATTATTATTATTATTATTATTATTATTATTATTATTTTATTATTATTATATTTTCCATTTGATTAAATCTTAGAACAAAATAAAATTTTAAATCAATAATAAATATAGATATAAACATTTATAAGATATAAATACATATAAATCTAAAATATATATTTAAATAAATATAATAATTATTTTTATTATAAAATATTACCTGAATAAAACTATTGTTAAAAAGCATTGAACTAATTCCTGCAATCACAATTTGAAATATATGCATTACATAAAAAGTAATGCAATATATTTCTATTTGATTAAAGATAAATTTTAAATAAATAATAAATAGATATAAAAATGTATAAAATATAAATAAATATAAATCTAAAAAGATTAAATATAAATGTTATATTATTATCATTATATTATATTATATTATATTATATTATATTATACTATATTATAATATTTCCTAAAAAACACTGTTAAAAAGCATTGAAATAATTCCAGCAATCACAATTTCAAATATCTGCATAACATAAAAAGTAAAAAGTGATGAATTAAATAAATAATAAATATGAATATAAATAAATATAAAAAATGAAAATATAAATACATAAATACATAGGCATATTATTATTATTATTATTATTATTATTATTATTATTATTACTATCATTATTATTATTATTATTATTATTATTATTATTATTATTATTATTAT
>CAIGQZ010032409.1:10438496-10453293 GCA_903798205.1 Danio tinwini
TATACACACAATCATAAATTATAAAACATTTTAATTAGAACTTAAGATAACTATCCTTTTACATATTTAAAAACAATATTTATTCCGTTATTCCTATAAATTCTGACAACACTAAATATTCAAGACACATCAAATTGGTAAATAACTGATATATAAATAAAATAAAAAATAAATATATTTATATTACAAACAAAAGATTTGTTTATGTCTAATTAACAATAACTGAATAATGAAAATTAACAGAAAATATTAAGCATAAAAAAAAAGACACGGATGAAGCTGAAATCCAGCTCATTAGTCAAAAATACCAAGTACGTTTATTTCATGTATTTGTGGTCGAGTTTATTCAAGCCTTTCTGAAACGATGAGTCACACAAATGCCATTTGCAGTACACACACACACACACAAATATGCACGTTTACTGACAATGCGGCCGTGGTGATTATAGCGGTTATGAATTACATAGTGATTTTACTGTCTTTATACATACTCTGTATCGAAAACTGTTCAAACTCATAAAACTTAAAAAAAATAAATAAATCACAGAGTTGAAACAGATTTTTTAATCTCAGTTTCTTTGCAAAGAAATGTTCTGTGGACGTGTGTATACATGTTATTATAGAAACATGGTGCCTGTCAATCAATTCGGTTGGCGGGGAAAACCTCACTCCTATGTCACTCTGGTCCTCAAAAGTACTGGGATTTGGATCCTATTTTAACGTCAGGAAATTAAAAAAAACTTTTGTGAGACTTGTGTTTCGATCACTCCAATATGACAGTGGACAAACTATACATACAGCTCGGTCCAAACTGCTTATAAAAGATGATGTTCATCATGTGTCCTTTAAGCATAAACATACTTGATATCAAATATTTACTTTATTGAACGGATTTGTAATTTTATTTTAATTTTTTTATTTAAAGCAAACAAACAGAGACAGCAGGTGGCATCTTTCAAGTGCCCTTAACTAGGGCATGTTTTGAACATTTTTTCTCACTGATGTCACTACCGAGCATCAAGTTTTGAGTTCTTCCTGGCAATGGACTTGTTGGCATGAGAGAGTGTTTTACAAAGCATACGGCAATCTTTTGAGCCTCAGACTGCAGTTCATAGTAAAAAATTGGTTCCCTCATCATCTGTGGTGTAAAGAAAGGCTGTCAAAAGAGTGACTGCACCTCTTTGTTATCATAAACGCAGGCCTGAGAGCAAAAGGAAAGAAAGCTCAATAGAGGTTTGAAAATAGATGACATCATGGCTGCCCTCAAATGGAGATCTATAAATAGGAAGCACATCGCGGTGAAGGAGACTGACAACACACTTCAATTAGAATGCTGAGAAAATAGAGAGACAGATGTATAGAGATTGTAAATAAATATGATAACATCCCTCTGAGGGGTTTTATTACATGCTTCTGTTGACTGACAGATGCTTTCATGCTTTTTGTGAATTAAGATTTAGTAAGCCACCAGTTGGGTGGTAGTGTAATAGCAGAAATAAAATAAATATAATAAAATATATATAATGAAATAAAATAAACATATTATTTAAATTATAAAATTATTTTTATTCAATTGTAAATTAAAATAAAATAAAATCTAATAAAATAAAATAAAGAAATATATAAAATTAAAAACAAAATGAAAATAAAAAGTAATTAAATTAAAATACCCCAAAAAATTAAGTATAAATTAAATAATAAAATAAATTAAATTAATTAAATTAAATTGTAAGTTAAATTGTAAATTAAATAAAATTAAATAAATACAAATATATTTAATACAATTTTAATTTAAAATAAAATAAAAACATAAAAAATAAAAAAAATATATAAAATTTAAGACAAAAAATGAATGAAAATACCAAATAAATTATAATAAAAAATAGATAAAAAATTAAACCAAAACCAATGTACTTAATTGTTTTTTTATTTTATTGTATTATTAGATTGATAGACAGAATGATAGATAGACAGAACGACAGAATGACAAAACGACTGATAGATCGATAGATAGATCTTTCTTGTATTGCCAGTGCTTGTTTTTCACCCTATAGTTCATTAATTCATTGGTTGTGTTCATGTAATCCATCTAACATTAATTTAATTAACCCAATGTTGTGTTTTTGTCCATCTATGTTTGTCTAACTCGATGCTTGGTAATGTAAAACAACAGAAGATATTTTAAAAGTGTAGTAGTAAGTCCCAAAAACAAAAAAGTGGAAGTGCCAGGTGAAAAAAGAAAAAAGTGAAGTAAAAGCACAACAGGCTTATTTTCTGCCTCAATGAAACACAGCAAAGCTAAACATAATGGCTCTGCTTTCCACACAGGCAACGTTCTGTGAAAACATCAATGTCCAGGCAGAAGCAGAGGGACGAGTGGATTGTTTTAGCAGCCGTCATGGATTACTGCCAAAATACATGTCAGTCTGCGAATAATAGATGTGTTTGGAGAGTCGGAGGAGATCGGGTTAGGGCAGGTATACCTGCTTTGCTGTTCAGCTGGAGGACAGACACAATGTGCAGGCAGAAGGCCAGGAGTTCAGTAGGATAGGGATATGGTTACACATGGGAATCGGGTTAGAGGTTTTTCCTCAGGGAACTCTTACAGTATAGATGAAGAGAAACAATAGGAGATAACGTGACAAAAGATGGACACGATCCTTTTAAAAGCTAGCAGGTAATTTGAATGTTGACTGGTAATACAACATCCTATAGTTCCTGTGTGTGCAGTTTGTAGTAGGTGTTGTAGCACTGAATGATATAAAAAAATAGAGGAGTTTGTTAAAATACAATCCCTGGAAATTGCAAAAACAGCAAAAACAGAGGAAGTTAAAAATACCCGACTTCCTGTTGGGTTTGAGATTTCGCTTCAAGAGACTTTTCTGTAGGTATTGGCATGTTTGAAGTGTGTGCCAATTTTCAAACTTGTGCATGAAACGTAGCTCAGTGGCCACGTAATCAAATGTTTATAGGTGGCACAGTCATTTCGCCACACCTACTTCTGAACCCCATATCAAACGATCCTTTTCACCAGTTTGAGCATGTTTAGACCCTCAAAATTCCCTTGATTAGGGGTGGAATAATAATAATAATAACAACAACAACAACAACAACAATAATAATAATAATAATAATAATAATAATAAACAGAACAATTCCAATAGGTCCTACAACCTACTTACAAGTATAGATAAATACAGTAGAGCAAATACGCAAATGAAGGAGTCTAACAGTATACAGTAACATAAAATAAAATAATCAAATGTACAATAAATCTGAATAGTCTTCATTGTGTAAAAAATACAATTATTGCTTGTTAAAATTATAATGCAAAAAATCCTGGGTTTCACACAATCGATTTGTGTTGGGACAACATGAGGGAATTAAGGCCCAATCCCAATTCTACCCCTTAGCCCTTCCCCTTACCCCTCGTTTTGCGCGATAATGTCAAGGGGTAGTGGTGTCCCAATTCTCTTTAGCTTGAAGGCGTAGGGCTAAGGGCAAGGGGTATCCACCCCTTTGAACAAAGATTTCTTAGGAGCACTCTTGAAACGGAGGGGTATGAAAATTTCCCAGAATACACCAGCCACAAGGACAGTATTGCTGAACCCGGAAGTAAGGAGATCCACAAATTAGTATTTTTTGTCATTATTATGAATTTTTACGACAAACATATGTTTGAATATATTCATAACTGCGTTTGTTTTACCATCACGCTTATAAAAAAAAACAAAAAACGCAAAAAACCCGCTAAATTTCACGATCTATAATCCATAATCATAACTCCTGTACAGCAGTCCCACAACATTCTGACACTCGATGACACTCGAATACCCTGTCAGAAAAGTCTAGTGGCTGAGAATGAGCCTTTTACAGTGTCTGCTATAATGTTAATTTTCTTTTCGACTGTTTACATAGATGAATATGGCCACTGTGTAAATACACAGTACAGTTACAATCTTATTGCTACATTAGATCATTATGATAACATAATATATGCCTTCAAAGATT
The DNA here is from genome assembly GCA_903798205.1 of Danio tinwini. Lineage (NCBI taxonomy): Eukaryota > Metazoa > Chordata > Actinopteri > Cypriniformes > Danionidae > Danio > Danio tinwini. Next base: position 10,442,508 of record CAIGQZ010032409.1, read on the forward strand.
TCCTGAAGATAAATACCACAAAATAACACAACTGGAATAACTACAGCAGTCGCCATTGTCTGATCTCATAAGAAGCAAGAGATCACGATGACGTGTGCAGGTGTTGAAGTGCTGTCCCAATTCTTAGGGGTAAATTTTAAAGCCCTTGTTGTAAGGGCCGAGGGGAAGGGGAAGGGGTAAGGGTACAAAAATAGAATTGGGACTGGGCCCAAGTCAACTTGTTAGTTATTACAACTTTAAGTGGATTAAACATAAAACAACTAAGTTGCTGCAAAAAACCTCAACAGTGTCATTTCAGCTCATTTTTAATAAGTAGCCTAACAAACAGCAAATGTCATTGTTGGAGTGTACAAATGCAATAATTCCTTGTGTCCAAACGCTTTAAGCTTGCTTAAATGCTTACACAGGCCTTAAAAACACAAGCAACTGATTAACTTTCATTTAATTATGGTTAAACTGAAATGACTCCAAAATGAACTGTTGTATCAGATCAACTGTAATCCTGACTTCACATAGCACAATCTGCGATGTGACTATTGCTGATTCACACATTGTATTATCGACGCTTAAACAATACAGTAGTATTGTATTAATGTTACTTCGAAAGGCTAATTGAATGGATTTAAATGGCTGTTTTCATACAAGTTCCCTACACTGTATTTATTATTATCATCGCTTATTTATCTTGGATTATTTATCTTGGATTAAAGCTATTTCATGTGTGGAAAATAAAACCCAGCTGGAGCGGGACAAAGAAAACAGACCTCTAATGCAAATCATTTTTAAAATCAATTTCATTGCTGTTAATATTTCTCAAAAAAATTAATCGTAAAAACAGGTTTGATGATACTTTTCACCATTAAAATCCACATAATATCAAAATCGAAATTTATTTTGCTAGTGCTCATTGTTAGCCTTAAAGTGAACAATTAATTCGAATTGGAAATGTGTCAACAAACTAAAATAAAAAGTCTTCCATTTCATTAATTCCGTTCCACAGTTTCATCTCCTCAGTGTCAGTATAGGGCGCATGCTCATATGTTGTGCCTCTGATGTATTACCTCGAATATGCTCATCCATTGTTTTAAACAAAGAAAGTCAAGCATATGCAACAAGTGGGTATACATCACTGCACAGTGTTCTTGAATGTGCGCAATATACTGACACTAAGGAGAAGAAAGAGTTGAATGAACCCATCATTTTTATTTTATGTGCAGTCAAAAGTATTCTTGTAGCTTGATAATAATCCATGTGAACCACTGAAGGCATATGGTCTGTTTTAAGGATGTTTTTGAGTTCTTAATAATATCAATTACATTTTTACAGTTTACTAACGTTTTTAAATCCAGTCCTAAATTTTGACACGTGCAAGAAGATATTTTACTCCTCTTGTGGAGAGTACAATTTCCATTTCACATGGCTTTTCAGACATTTGACCGCAGTAAGAGAGTGATTAGTGACTGCGGTCAACACTGACACACTGTTCACCCTTTTGGTCAGTCTGCCCTAAAAACCACAGAGTCTGCCATTCACATCAGCTCAACAACCTCTGCTTCTGTCCTCAAACACGGCATGATTCAAAATGTGAGTAAAAAAACTCCTCAAAAAACATTCATTTTCTTTCCTCTTCTGCCTTTGAGATAAAATGGGTTGTAGAATGAAGAGAGAGTTATTTTTTAAATATTATTTTATAAATTTTGCACATTTCCTTCCTTGATGAATGAATTGTGCAAACGTATTTTTGATCACCTTATCATTTTTTTTCCAACATGCTTTTGTTTTTTTCTTGCAGACAAGTAGAATGATAGAACAACAGATAGATAGACAGACAGACAGATATACTTTGTACTCTCTTGTATTGCCAGTGCTTGTTTTTCACCAAGTAGTTCATTAATTTATTGATTGTGTTCACCTGTGCCTTATATGCCCACAGATCTTAAGTACATTTCCCAGTATCGGCTTCAAATAAATACTACAGACAATAGAGAGAATGACAGAGAGAACGATGGAACAATTGATAGAACTTTCTTGTATTGCCAGTGCTTGTTTTTCACCTAGTAGTTCACTAATTCACTGATTTGTGTTCACCTTAGCCTTATATGCCCACAGTTCTTAAGTTATTTTTCCAGTACTGGCTTCAAATAAATACAACAGAATAATAGATAGAACGATAGATAGCCAGACGGAGAGACAGATAGATAAATAGATAGAACTTTCTTATATTGCCAGTGTTTGTTTTTCACCCAATAGTTCATTAATTAATTAAATGTCTTGACCTGTGCCTTATATGCCCACAGTAAATTTTCTAGTATTGGCTTCAAATAAATACAATAGAATGATAGATAGAATGATAGAACGATAGATAGAGTGATAGATAGAACGATAGAAGGATAGAACAATAGAAGGAAAGATAGAATGATAGATAGAGAGAACGATAGAGAGAACGATAGATAGAATAATGGAAGGATAGATAGAATGACTTTTTTAATGTGTTGTCAGAGCTTGTTTTTCACCCAGTAGTTAATTATGTGTGTTCAATGATTGCGTTCACCTGTGCCTTATTTGCCCACAGTTTAAATAAATTGTCTATTATTGGTTTTAAATAAATACTACATAAATAGATATATAGAATGACAGAACAACAGACAGAAAGACAGGTAAAAAAAAAATCCTTATACTTTTTTTTTGCTTTAAAGTCATGCCTACCTGTTTCTGTAACATTTCTGACCCTTTTACAACATCATTTTTGGTTACTTGAAAAACCCGCAAGTCTTTTCAGATAAAAATAAACCGCAAATAACATTCAGCGAATCAGCACATTTTCCTGTGTTACACAGGAATGTGTGAGATTGTGTAATTTGGTCCTCGCCTGACTGAATAAATATCCCATAATAAAAATAACCCTGTAGTCAAACCGCTCTCTCAGCGGTGCAGTCGCTTTAAATAATGCAGTTTTAAAAAAGCTCAGATGTGATCTATGAGTGTGTTTTTCAGGTCCTTACTTTATATCTGACGATCTCTACCTACAAAAAGGGGTTTATGTTAGTCAATTAGCTTATTAACTCGACCGGTATTAATTGTGTGATACATTTCAGAAGGAGAATTATTAGGGATGTCAGTAGGGCTTTGTTGAGGGAACAGAATTAAGACATTACAGGCCTAATGAGTGCTAAAGAGCCGCTGATTCAGCAGAAACCCACACACACACACACACACACTGCAGTCGACTGGGTAAAAGAAACACAAGAGATCTACAGCGTATCTGCCTCTGCATACTAAACCAGCCTTTAACAATTACACACACGGAGAAAACATCACCATCATCATCTTCATTAATGTAAACACTGATGATCATTTGCATTTAAATAGCATTACTCTGCCTCTATATGTTAATGATAGCCCCAAACAAACAAAAAAAACATCTCTCTGCCTCATGTTATCAGAAAACCCAAATTACTTTTCCATATAAATGTTTCGGTCATTCTATCTTAAAGACTTACAGTAGATGTCATATGTTTTTTATGATTTTGTCTGTGGTTTTTCATCTTTGTTGTATGCTTTAAAAATGAATCATGCTAATTTGTATAATACTTAGAGAGACTTTGTATTATTTTGTCTTTTTTTTGCATCTATGCTGTTGTTGAAGGCTGTCTCTTTTTCCTGGTAGCAAACTACGCAGTCCCCAAATCAATGACCATCTCTCAAGCGACCTTATTAATATCGTCCAAACATGATTTATTATTTATTGCAGCTGAATGTCTACAAGGGTGCGGGGTCTGTCTGATTGATATCTGTGCGACAGGAGCCCATTATTTCCAGCATGTCATATTGAATTCTGCAGGAGTGCACTCAATTTTCCCTGAGCCGCAGGCCTGGGGCCGAGGGGACACTTTCAGCTGGGAGAGGGGAAATCTGACAGGATTTCGCTCTGTCAAAATTACATTTCAGTCAGATGGAGACGGGCTTCTGCATGCTGCTAATGGATTGCTCTTCTTTCCCCCATCCTGACAGAATGGAGAATCAATGACTGCGGGACAACAGCTCTCGATTCAATGAGCGTTGATGACATTTACAGACAGAGGAAGATCTGTTCTAACTTTTTACATAATTTTGATTTTGAATAGATTGAAACTTAATTTTTTTTAAACATTTTGATCTGTTTGCTTTTTTTATTTAAAAATACGCAGACTTGGATTATTTTTGATGATTGGCTGTCAAAACTTATTAAAGATATTTTGATTCTAATGAATATTGAGTTCATATTCATACAAACTAAAGTCAAATGTTGTTGTTTTTTTGCAAATATAAAATGTTATATAAAAATTTACTAGGAGGGTAGCAAATTTTCAGCTGAAATCAGAAATGGAAAGCACTGCATTATGAAACCCATTCATTTCAATGGCTTGGGCTATTTGTTGCTGCACTGACCAAAACGCAAGAGCTACGTAGGTTGTGTGCGTCAAAGTCACAATTCTAAAAACCTTAATATTCTGCTCTAATAATGGCTGCAAAAACAAATTCAAGATGTTTTTAATTCTATTAAATATTTTACTTGAAAAATTGGTCATACAAACTATTTTTATAATATTGTTGTTTTTCTTTTGCCTAAATTAGTCATACATGCTATATAATAAGATGTAATATAAAATTACTAGGGGTGCATAGAATTTTTTGCCTCCGAGAATAATCGGAAGTGGAAAGCACAGCATTATGAAACCCATTCAATTCAATGGCTTAAGTCGTGCAAGGTTTTTTTTGTTGTTGCTGCACTGACCACTAAAATGCAAGAGCTAGCTTGTATGAGCTATGGTCAAAATTTCAAAAACCTTAATATTCTGCTATAATATGGGCTGTAAAAAAATAATTTAAGATATTTTTGATTCTAATGAAAATTTTACTTGGAAAAATCAAGTCATGCAGACAATTTTTATAATATTGTCTATCCTCATGTTTGCTTAAATTAGTCAAACAAGCAATACATAAAATGTAATATAAAAATACTAGGAGTGCAACAAATATTTGGCTGCCAAGAATTATCAGAAATGGAAAACAATGCTTTATGAAACCCATTGAGTTTAATGGCCTTGTTTTTTGTTGCTGCGCTGAACAAAACTAGAGCTAGCTTGTGCACGCCATGGTCAAATTCATAGATTTCCTTAATTTTCTGCTCTAATATTGGCTGTAAAAACTAATTTAAAGATGTTTGATTCTAATGAACATTTCACTTGAAAAAATTGGTCATACAAACGTTTTTTTTTATAATATTGTTTTTTTTCTTCGTAAATTAGTCATACAAGCAATATAATAAATGTAATGTAATATAAAAAATACTAGAGATGCACCAAATTTTCAACCGTTGAAAATGATTTAAAAAAAGAAAAAAAAAAAGAAAGCAATGCTTTATGAAACCCATTCATTTCAATGGCTTGTGCCGTGTAAGGGTTTTTTGTTGCTGTGCTGACCAAAACAAAGGACCTAGGTTGTTCACGCCATGGTCAAAATCATAGATTTCCTAATTTTCTGCTCTAATTTGGGCTGTAAAAACTAATTTAAAGATATGTTTGATTCTAATGAATATTTTACTTGAAGAAAATTGGTTATACAAACAATTTTTTTAATAATACTGTTTTTTTTCGTAAATTAGTCATACAAGCAAAATAGTAATATATAATAATAATAATAATAATTCTGATTCTATTAAATATTTTACTTTAAAGAAATTGGTTATACAAAGTATTTTTTAAATATTGTCCAATTTCATGTTTTGCTTGAATTAGTCATACAAGCAATATAATAAAATGTAATATACAAATACTAAGAATGCACCAAATTTGCACATCATGGTCAAAATCCTAAAAACTTAATATTCTGCTTTAATATTGGCTGTAAAAACTCATTTAAAATATTTTTTATTCTAATGAAGATTTTCGTAGGAAAAATTTGTCATACAGACAATCTTTATAATATTATTATTACAAAAAACAATGAAACAAATTTTAATTCAATATCATTATTCAATATAAATGTGATTTACTCTCTGCATGCTGCTAATGGATTGCTCCCCCCCCCCATCCTGACAGAATGGAGAATCGATGACTGCGGGACAACAGCTCTAGATTCAATGAGCGTTGATGACAGTTAAAGACGCATCAAGTCTCTGATCTGTGCCTGAACCGTCAGTTATGAGGAAGATCAATTCTGATTGTTGTCACAGATTATCTATGAGGCCAAGGGTAATTTCATATTCATGCTGTTTGTGGCATCTAATTGAGCACGGGCTTGATTAAAATTCATCTCGCTCCGTGTGGTCTCTATTTCAGGCAGGTTGGAGCAACTGCTCTGTCAACCAAATTGGCTCCGGCGAAAAGTTTGAACTTGTTAATCAGCAGAGGGAGTGATAATGTACCACTGGGAATAAGTGTTAAAAAAAAAAAAAATGATATGACAAGCTCTACATTGAAATACACATCAATCTGGTTTAACGAGACAATGTCATTGAAATGACCTGAAGGGATTTATTAAAAGGAAACATGCCAAGAGCTGAACACTTTCACATACAGCTTAAGTGCTGTAATGTGGATGGGATTGTTATGTTGAGGAAATCAAGTTGAAGTTACAGAAAATTAGATTTTGTTTATTTCTGAATACTGGGTTAAAGCCTTCTATGAAAATGACTAAAGAATTCACCGTAAAGCCGGTGGGACTGAGTTTTCAGGTAGCAGTGTTTGCCACTGAATCTACACATTAAGCACGAGATGTTCTAACTTTATTTAATCCTTCATTTAATCATCACGATGCTGTCAGTCGTGTGACTGACACCGCGTTCACCATCGCTAAAGAGCATGCATTCACTGAGATAAAACTAATATTCATGAAAAAACCGTTTGCTATTAGGATGAAGTATGCAAATAATAAGTTATATGTCAATATCATCTGTGCAATATCAGACAGCACCCGTGAGAACAGCACAGTTATTATTGTTAATTCAGTTCATCTCATTCACGTCAAGCAGTGTGTGCAGGGCCAATAAGCGCATGCCGATTTTTGTTTATTTGTTATTTATGATTAGAGTGTTAATATATAATAGAATCTATTCATATAAAACTTGTAGTAACGGTGCTCATAATTTTTGGTGGGTGTGACAAAATTTTGTTTGGTGCGCCTAAATTTTAAAAAAAGTTAGGAGCACCGGTGCTACCAAGAAAAAAGATTCATTTCGAGCCCTAATACATTTCTTAAAAAATATAATAAAAACCCAAAAAACAAAACAGTTGAATAAACAAAACAGCCATTATGCTGTGGTTCAATGAATCAGTCGTATGGAAAAGTGATTAGCCAGAGTTTCATTCAGAAAGACTTCACATTTGCAGACAACAACAGACCAGCGAGCGTCCAACTGTGAAATGGAAACGACTGAAAAGAAACACACTAGCGTTTTGTTTGAATGTAACGGATCACTCTTTGAGTAAATAACAAAAAAATAAAAATAAAAAAAGTGGCAGAGGAATAGAGGTGCTTCCTCTAAGCTTCTTCTGCGTGATAACATGCAATTACGTTAAGCATGGCACTCAGAATGAACCCAAGACTGACAGTCGCTCTTAATCCCTCCTTTCATAGTGGCGCCAAATTACATACTGCTGAGGATCAGTTACATTACAAGCAATCCTACAGAATTATCTATAATGGCCACAATGCAGTGTTTCTCCAATGAGTCATTAAAAAAAACTTGAGGAGACTTTAAACATCAAACAACAACAGCATCTCAGAAAACATTTGTTCATTTTATAAAACTGACATATGAGAAATCAAGAACACTTATTTATTCATTCATTAAACTACTCTACTGATACTACTTAATATAAAAACTATTGTATTGACTTATAATAGTATTTATTTATTTTTACTACAATTATGGGTGCATAATAAAATAACTCAATTAAAAGTGCAATTAGATTCAACTGAAACAATTTGGATATATTTAGTGTTTAAATAAAATAGTTTACTTAAAATAAAAAGCTAATGTTTGACTAGTATTATCACTGCTGTTAACTAATTATTATAGCGAATAAGGATAACAAAATGCCTATAAGTGTTACTGTATTTATATTGTAAATATTAACCAAACGTAAAACAATAACAGCATCTTCCCTATATAACACTGACATAAGAGTGAAATCAGTAAAGAACATTCATTCATTCATTAAAGCAACTTTTAGTTCTACTGCTAAAACTATTACAACTACAAATAAAATCTACTATATTGAATTATTATTGTATTATGCTCCAATAATTAATAAAAATGAATAATTTAGTTTAACTAAACAACTCAAAGTTTACAACCTAAATTTTTTAACAACATAATTTTATTTAAAAGAAAAAGCAAATGTTTGACTATTATTATATCACTTTTGATAACTAATTAACCTAAATGTTTTACTGTATATTACTTTAATATTGTAAATATTAACCATAATTGTAAATAACTAAATTTTTATTCAGATTTCAATCAATATTTACATATTTATGTACATTTCTATAAATATAACGGTGTAAAACACTACATTGATATTATGATCATAGACAATACTGTAATAATAATATCAATTTAGTTTTACACAATTCTATTTATTTAAATAATTTGTTTTTAAATAATTAGTCGCCACTGGCTTGCATGGTTTGGGATCTGTAGAGCTGCGCATCGATGGATTTGCTCTTCAGTGTTTGGACTCTCAGTAGTAATTAACAACCCACACTGAACTGAGCTAAACTAAACTGAACTGATCTGAAACTCTGAAAATCGAACTGACACTGTTTCAATTTACTATAATCTTGAATGTGAAGCTGCTTTGACACAATCTACATTGTATAAGCGCTATACAAATAAAGGTGAATTGAATTGAATTAAATGTAATGTGTACATATTGCACTTTCATTTGTGTTTTGTCACTTTTTTTGCACTATCCTTCACTTTCTTTTGCTTTTTTCCCCACTTTCTTTTGCTTTTTTGCACTTTCACTTTCTTTAGCTTTTTTCCACTTTTATATTTTTTTCCTCTTTTTTTTTTACTTTTTTTTTCCACTTTTTAATTTAATTTTTTCGCATTTTCCAATTTTTTTGCTTTTTACCCCAACTTTCTTTTCCACTTTTTCACTTTCTTTTGCACTTTTTCCCATTTTCCTTTGCACTTTTTTCACTTTCCTTTGTACTTTTATATCACTTTCTTTTGTGCTTTTTTCTGCTTTTTTCCACTTTTCACTTTCTTTTTCTTTTTTGCGCTTTCACGTTTCACTTTCTTTCGCGCTTTCTTCATTTTCTTTTGCAATTTCTTCACTTTATTTTGCACTTTACTTTCTCAAAGAAAAAAAAGAAAGAAAAAAGAAAGAAAAGAGGAAGAAAGAAAAAAGAAAGAGAAAAAAAAGAGACAGAAAAAAGAGAAAGAAATATATAGGTTTATCATACTTTTTCTTTTTTCATATTTTTCTTCTTTTCTTTAATTTTGTTAGTTCCTTTTTGCTGTTGTTGCTTCTTTCTCTTTCTTTCTTTGTGCATAAAATCTATTTAGAAGCGAAATGGCACCTCACAAAAGCATTTCTCAAAACTTATGTACCATTTCAATGATGGCTCGTTTTTTTTGTTTTTTTTTTACTTTGAACCACTTTCTGAGATATGGACTTATATATAATAGTATATAATTCCAAATGTAAGTTCATATCTCCCATCACTACCAGCCAGATCTTCGTAATCTAGTAACCTTCACCACTGAACAAAAAAAAGCCGACACAGAATGTTGATGGATTGGGTCTGGTGTTGTCCAGTAAATGGATAGCAGAGGTGTGCTGTTGGTGTGTTGATGGTGTATGTGTGGCGCTTGCAAACAAGAGGCTTTTCTCACAGGCTGATTCACTTAAGCTGTATCCTGAAGGAATATTGGCTGCTCTGGCATGGCACATTGATGCGTCTCCAGAATAAATGAAAAGCACGGCTGTAATCTGCTGCTGATCTAGCATGTCTCTGTGAGTCGGGCAGTGGACGTGACTGTGGAGACGATCTGGATCCTCTCAAACCTGCTGTATCACACATGGATCAAATCCTGTGGTCTACAGGCGCTCGGATGGAGAGCATGTTTTCAGAAAAAAAGAAAGACACAAGCCATGCTTGAAATAGTCCACAAGTTTTGAGAAACGCTTTTGTGAGCTGCCGTTTCACTTCAAAGCAGATTTCTGCACGACGAGAAGGCCTTTTTATGCAGAAAGAAACAAAGAAAGCACGAAAGAGAAAATGAGCAAAAGAAATCGCTAAATAGAGCGAGATATTGAAAAAAAACAAAGACAGAAAAGACAAAGCACAAACAGAAAGTGCAAAAAGAAAGAGCAAAAGAGACCACATGAAAGAGAGAAAGAAAGAGTGAAAGAAACAAAAACAAAAAAAAGAATCACTACTAAAAGACAGAAAAAAATGAACAAAGGAGTGAATGAACAGAACTAAGAAAGACAAAATAAAGGCCAACAAAGGAAACATGAAAGACAGATGAAAGGAAGGAAGGAAGGAGGGAGAGAGGAAAGAAAGAAAGAAAGAAAGAAAGAAAGAAAGAAAGAAAGAAAGAAAGAAAGAAAGAAAGAAAGAAAGAAAGAAAGAAAGAAAGAAAGAAAGAAAGAAAGAAAGAAAGAAAGAAAGAAAAGTAAAAAAGTAAAAAAAAAAAAAAAGTGAAAGAAACAAAAAAAGAAAAAAGAGTGACTAAGTGACTAGCAAAGGACAGAAATGAAAGACAGATGAAAGGAAGGAAGGA
>CAIGQZ010032409.1:10468163-10502822 GCA_903798205.1 Danio tinwini
ATGTCATATCTCAGCCAAATATTGCACTATAATAACCATATATAATATATTCCATACATCAACAGAACATTTATTTAATTATCAAAAACATCTTATTGACAAATTGGTAAAAACAACCGATTTAAAGAATAGGCGAGCATAAAATGATATCAAAAAATAATTTAAAGTAATTAGTATTTTGGATCTTAAATAGATCAAATGACTGCTCTAAATATATTATTTTTAGTATATATACACTATTGGTACACCCAATTAAGTGTAAATAATAGAATAAATTGTAAAAATACTGTATGAAAAATACTGTATGAATAAAAACATTTAGTAATTGTTTTAAACTGTTAAAATGGCTGTTTAGTTGAAATGGTGCTTCCCAAAAACAAAAGTGGAGCAGGGAAAGCCCTGAGTAGAACCACATACATAATTAAATCAATTAATATCAATTAGAAAATGGTGAGTAATCAGCCAGAGCTCTGCGGCTTGTTTTCCCTCAAGGCGCATCAACATCAACATTTGGCATAATGCAGAAAACGCATCCCTCTCCACAGCTCTTGACACACACTAATCAATACAGAAGAAAACAAATAATTTCACACTATTTGCTTCATCATTCAACAAAAGTGTTATTGTAAAAGCAGTAGACAGCAAGGCAGCTTACTAGGGTTTGACTAGGGCCCAAATGCAACACACAAGGCTTTTAAAATGCATACAAAAATAACATTAGCAATCTGACGGCCATCTAGGTAGGCATGTGCATATACTTTTTAGCATGGTAAAACGTATCTCAGTACTGTCCTGGTTCACCGAGCATGCAGAAACTTTGACTTTGACCTGAGTCATTTGAATATGAAGACAAGTCATGTTTTTTTGAAGATCTAACACTCTCTCTCTCTCTCTTTCTATCTTACACACACACTCTGGATTCCTCTCATTGCCAGAAGCATCACTGGCACTAGCACTGACAGCAGGCATCCATCAGTCGCACGCCTCAGAAACATGAACCTGCTGGAGAGTTGAAGAACAAGTGTATCAAATCATAAGGACTACGCTCAGTTCAGCTCAATGATAACAGACACACTCTGGATGAAGATGAGCGGATCCAGTACAGAGCTGATTTCAGCTGACGGGAGATCAGCAATGCATAAAGCAAATAAATAAAACAAAATTGTTAAAACTATTAAAATAAACAAACGAATACTCTAATAAATTCAACAACAGATCAATTAAAAAAAATGCATATTAGGGCTGCATGATAGACACTTTTCACATTTCCGGGATTCTCAATAGCAGAAGTCGTTATAGTTGGGTAAACTTAGAACGCAGTGAATAAGAGAGTAAAACAAATAATATTATTATAATAATATTTGCTAAAAAAATAAAAGAAAAACGCCATGATGGTTTTATCAAGACTTTCAGAAAAAGGTAAAAACTTGTGAGACTGATGATGGCAATCAGAGAAGAGAATAACGTCAAATTTACGCTCAGCCACATAGACGCTGTATTAGAAACACCTCGCATAAGCAGTAATTATGGTGGCTTAAGAAAGCCAACATACTGTTATACTAATTATTCTTCTTCCGACGACGACTTACAATATTTTAAGAATGCATCTTCTCCTAGACCTTTCATACTACAACCACCAAACTAACTAAACATCCAAACTATGCTGAATTAAGTTGCTATATCTTTTCCAACTGATCCTACTTACGGTTTTCCAAAAAAATGTCCCGGAAAATTCGAAAAAGTTCTATTGACTTAACATTGGACCAAACTTTGTGACCTCATAACTTTGCGCTAGACTGTCATACAGACTTAGGGTTGGGCTCATTTAACTCAGACTACCAATCTGCCAATCACTGATGACCTTTCAACTTACTAGCCACACCCTTGCAACTGTCCTATTGACTTCCATTATAAAAAAAACTGCCATTGACTTTACATTGGACATTCTAACAACATACCAATCCATACTAGCAAAACACTTATTCATACTAAAAACATACTAACAAACATACCAAAACTACTACTTCAAACTTTCAGACGAGGCTTTCTCAAGCCACCATAAAGTTGGTCTACAAACTTTTCTAGTTTGTTTTTGTAATTTGATGCAAAGATGATATACTACATACGTAAATGCATATAAATGTTCACACTTTTTTCTGTTAGTTAGTTATTCAAGGATTTAAGATAATGAACGATAAACGCGTCATGAAAAAGTTTCACTACAAAAATCTGACATTGCATTACTACGTTTTTCTGCGATATGAATACAATTTCCCCAGATCGTGATACAACCAGGTAGCACAACTTCAGTCTCGTCTTTCAGCCATGTCTCTGTTAAACAAATCAGGTTACTCATTTTAAGGTCATTTTTAACTTTTACCCTGGCAGTTAGCTCATCCATATTATTATTTAGCGACCGCACATTTGACAAGGTTATCATTAGGGGTGTAACGGATCACGGTTGATCCATAATCCTTATGGATCACAACCCACGCTTCGGAACACATGTGACCCATTGATCAATAACTTGTTTTGAATTAGTAGGTTAAACCAACATTTATAATGTTAGCAGAGAGATCGCCTCTCACATCATTAAAATCACGTGTATGAAAGCATTTTGGCTTCCCTGTAAAATATAATGATGAAGGAAGAAGTTGTGGTGGGACCTAAATGCTTTCTACTGTAATTTTACAGTATTTAAAGGTGTTTTCTGTCATTGTTTGTTTAGCCTGCATTAATGCATTGAGTGTAAAGCTGCACAATTAAACATTAAAAGATCATGATTTTTCAAACCCGCGCAACATGAATAATAAATGATGGTGATTTGCATATGTTTTTTAATCCTTCTAAGCGCTGCATTTAAATTATGTTTGATCGAGAGAAATTCAGTTTTTACACTTTTTCAGTTAGTTACAAACCAATAACACAGCGGTACTGGGAGAACAGTTTATAATTCAGATATAAACACTGATGTTAATGGTAAACATTAAAACACTGTTTAATGGAACTTGATGCTGGTGAATGTTGTAGCAATTACATCGTGTAACCAATGGGTGGCGACAAAACAACCATCAAAATTATGTTACTGACTAGGTTTTCAAAAATAATCCACCTATAATGAAACAAAGTTTTATGTGTGAATTGTTGAATCATTAATTGAAAATGAATATCATCTGTTGTACAAGATGTTAAGATTTCTTTATAGATTTGCATTATTAGCAACAGTAGCAAAGATCATTTTTCGTATTGAATATTTTCCCCTTTTCAGCAGTTTTTTTCTTGATTTTTATTTTTATTGAAATTAAAGGTGCTTAGTTCTGTTTGTTAAAACTAATTATTTTTGCAGTAGTATTTTTGAATAAATGTACAGCAAATGACATTTGTCTCCTCCCTTTTTTGCTGTTCCAAAAAATGGTCCGATCCGTGACTCAAAAACCGTGTGATCAGAACTATGAGATTTGTGATCCATTACACCACTAGCTATCATACTTACCGATTTAATATTCATCTGTCCTGCATGTCTTTGTAGAGACAACAGGTGCGCTCTGGAATAAATCACACCATGCCTAGGGACAGCTAAGGTGTTGTTGATGGAAAACAATGACCACAGAGCGTTCAAAATTATCCATGTCCTAATTAACTCCATATTCCACAGTGCAGAAAGCTCTTCCACACAGACGCGTAAAACATAAAATACAAAGAATAAAAAATAAAACAAACAAACCACATATGTTTGGCGTAAGGCCAACTGTTCTCAACTGTTGTGCTGATCAACTATAGTCCTAATTCAACATTGCATTCCCTGCAATGTGACTAGTGGGGACCTGCAAAGTGCAATATCGATGCTGAAATTATATATTGTGCGCCCCTAACGCCTATTAAATAGCATATAATAAAATTTGAAATGTGGCCATAAATTTGATGTACAAGTACAATATATATTTAACCTTCAACATGGTTACTGTAAGAAAAAATGTAAACAAATATTTATTGAAAATTATGCAAAATGTACAAAAACATTTAAGAGTAAACAAAGAACAAATATTTATGACCACAAAACCCACCACAAGTATAATCTCTCTTTTTTTTATTGTCATTGACGTTTACCCTGTTATACATCACCTGAAAGCTGATAAAAAAAAATAAATAAAAAAAAACATTGTATTGTTAGGATATAGGACAATCTTTGGCCGAGATAGAACTATTTGAAAATCTTGAATCTGAGGGTTCAAACTAATTAAGATAATAAAAAATAGCTTTTAAAGTTGTCCAAATTGAGTTTTCAATGCAGATTACTAATAAAAATGTAGTTTTTATATATTCATGACAGGAAATGTACAAAACTAGACTTGTGGCCTTTTGGCTGAGGCCACGCAAGTATGGTTAAGGGCTTTGTTTTTGAACACACTTAGCTGCATCCACTTTCATTCCATTTTCGTTTATTATACAGGTCATTTATCCAACAAAAAATACAAATAAAAAAACTGTTAAAAATTATATCAAACAAAATTTATTACAAAACTAAAATCATGAAAAAAATTTGTGTTCGACCCACTTCCATTCTACCGGCTTACTGGCGTACCATTTTCCAGACCTTTATGACATTTATATTCAAATTCAAGAACAAAACAAAACAACAAAACTTAATGTTTAATCTAAATAAATTATATTTACTTAATATTCTGATGATTTTTGCCATCTTTTTGAAACAAAACTCTTCAAGATTGTAAAACTGCATTGATTTTTGTGAATAGTCAATAGCTGTGGAAAGGGCTAGAAACTGATTGTCCTCAAATACAAATAAATATAATTCAAATAAATATAAATGAAAAAAATGTAATGAAAAAAACAAAACACAAAACAAAGAACAAAACAATTTAGAAAAGAAAAAAAGAAAAAAAAGGAAGAGTATTTTAAGCAAATAAATCCATGACCACAAAAACACCAGAATAAAAAAAAAACTAACTGGGATTGACTAAAAAAATATGTCCGATTACGCAAAAGCATAATTTGCATGACAACTCGAGCATATTTGAAATTTGTTGACTAAAAAGAGCATCAGCCCAACAGCAGGCACAGAGATGAGACCCACTTATCTTCATGCTTCAACAGCATCAGAACCACATAGCGAAATGTCACATCTAGGGATGGAGGCTGACAAATAACTCCAACCAAACTATCAATCACAACTCTCAGCATTAGTGGCACTGACAGCAGCTCACAGCCTCTACGCTGCCTCTCAAAACCACGCTCGCTCCAGCGTCTCAGCTCATTGGCTGACTAATTTACCAACGCCCTCTTCATCTCTGACACATCAAGCCCAAAGTCTGCCCAAGCCAAAACTGGAGAAAATGCAGCTGCTAATTAAAAGCAGGGATGGCTGATATCCTATCATTTGCGATGCAAGAGATCATAGTTTTTGTCTATATCAATAGCCAAGTTGGAACATACTTGAAGATATCCAATGAATTAACTTATCGTTTTTAAAATTATGCTATTAAAATTTAATAATACTCATATTACTATTATTACTACCACCACCATTTGTGAACATCAACAGATTAAAATCATTTAAAATATAAAATTATAGAAATAAAATGAAACTATTCAACTGATATTTTCTCCTCCGCCCAAGCATGACAACTATTGAAGGTTTGGACATTGACATTATTGACACAAATATCTAAGAGTTGTTATCGACAATATGTTGACATTCCAATCTAACACCCAGGCTGTCTATAAAAAAAAAGTGCAACAAAGAGGAAACGTGGTTTTTACTTCTGCGTCGAGTGATCATCGTGACCCATGCCACCTGCCATGTGTGTAGCCGTACATTTATACTTCTGCACACTGTTTGTGTACTTCCAAAAAGCTAGCTGGCAGTAGGTTTTTAGGTTCATCTCTGTCAAGTTTCTTTGCGGGTAATTTTTTTTTTCTGAACACTACCTTACTGTACAAGTAGCTAAAAGTCGCTTATTCAGATGCGGAAACCGGCAGACGTGCAACAACTTTATTCATAATATAAACACAAAACAAAAGTTTCCATCTGGAGCTCGGCACTAGTAAACAATCGCTAACATCGGGTTCGCGGCCATCAGGAACCGCCCACACTCTGCAAAGCTAGCAAGCCGACCAATCACAGAGCTTGCGCTATCCGTCGGTGTGATGTGTAGTTACATTTTTTGAGAGGTGCGTGTCAGTGTCTGCATCAGCCATGGCGAGGGCTATGCGACCATGCGAAGGCTGCGCCTGATCATACACATGCGCTTGACGCAGAAGTACAAATCAATCTTAAGGGTTTGTACCTCTATGATGTCACTGTTTTATAAACAATTTATTGAATCCGTTTTATCTTTCTGCATTGTAGCTTGGTACGGTAATCTGAGTCTGTGAAACAAGAACAGGTTGAGTAGCCTTGTTAAGATAGCAGGCAAGATTATCATTTTTTTACCAATGGTAACTTATAACATTTTATCTTAAATAGAGCCCAGGTAACCTTATATACCCAGATCATCCATGGTATTTTGTAGTGGTATAATGGATCACAAATCTGCAGTTCGGATCACACTACGTATTTTTAGTCACGGATTGGATTATTTTTCGGATCAGCAAAAAAGTTAGGAGACAAATGTCATTTGCTTTCCATTTATATAAAAATATTACTGCAAAAAACATTGCTTTTAACAAAAATAACTTAGAACCTGTAATGTTAATAACAATGAAAATCAAGAGAGAACCAGCTGAAAAAAGAAAAGTATTCAATATGAAATATGATCTTTGCTACTGTTGCTGATAATGCTAAATATAGAAATCTAACATATTGTACAACAGATCATATTTATGATTCAACAATTCACACATAAAACATCATGTTTTATTATACTGCAGGTGTATTATTTTTGAAAACCTATTCAGTGACATAATTTTGATGGTTGTTTGACGCCATCTGTTGGTTACACAGTGTAAAAAATTCACCAGCGTCGTTTCATTAAACTGTGATTTTGGGGTTGTTGGGGCGGTGAATGGCAGAGGAGTTTCGAAGATAATGGTGGGCAGAGGAGTTTCGAAGATAAAGGTAAGCAGGGCGGAGGTGTCGCGGACGAAAGTGAAGAGGGTTGGGGAGTCGTGGAAGAAAGTGAAAGTGAACAGCGGACAGATAGGGGAGTGGTTTAGGCGATCTCTCTGCAATAGTTATAAATGCTGGATTAACCAACAAGTTCAAAAAAAATTATTAATCCGCGGGTCACATGCATTCCGTACCGTGAGCTGTGATCCGTACGGATCACTGATCAACAGTGATCTGTTTCACCCCTAGTATTTTGTGTTTCACTTATTGCCACCAGGACATTGTTTTAGCGTTCCTATATGCAGGACAAACAGAATTAGGAATTCTTTAATTATGGTAGCCATTAGGTTATTAGATGAGTCTAAAGGGGAGGGAAATGTATTTAAAAATTGATTTATTTTATGTTTTATGGTAATGTGTACATAGAACCTGGCCTGTGTTGTGGCACCTTGCTGAAATTTTTGTTTCCCTAACTGGGATAATAATTTTGATTCTGAAACAGTAGTTTTTTCAATAAAGTAATTCTCTAATATTCTTCATGTGTTTGTGGTGCTTGCAAACACAGACTATACAGCTGAGGATTTAAATCAACCATAGACACTTTCTCCATGTTCTTTTTTTTTTTTTTACTACATTTCACATTGATAATGGTCAGCTGCAATGTCAAGCAATGACAAATGATTATACGCACTACAGAGGGTGTGATGTGACTTTGCCGTTATAATGTGGAAACAGCTTCAAATCCTCAGTGATTTCACTCAAACAGCTGTATTTATGATGAGACAATCCACTGCTTAATATAGCCTTGTGCATTTAAAATGCTCATCTGAAATGTGCAGCATACAGCATCACATGTTATCAGTAATTTATTAAGGTCACTCTCACTATAGATATGTTTGCTCTTTAACTGTATAATGACAACAGACTTTTCTCTGATAAAACAGATAACTATATTTGGCCGACAACCAATAATTCCAAAAATCAAAACCGATAAGTCAGTCAACCTCTAGTCAAGATGATTCGTAGTACCCAGAAGAGCAACTTTTTATTTAAACAAACCTTGGAATATCATGATTGACCAATTAGAATCAATTATTACACAGAGCCAATTACAACAGACATAACAGAAAAACCGATAACAATATTTTGCCAATAACTGATAGATCTGGAAATCAAAACTGATATGTCAGTCAATCTCTAGTCAAGATGATACACAGTACCCAGAAGAGCTACTGTGCTTGTTAATTCAAACAAACCTTGGGAAATCATGATTGACCAATTGAAATCAATTATTAGACACAGCCAATAATTACATAGACACAAACCAGAAAACTGATAACCATATTTTGTCGATAACCGATAGTTCCGGAAATCAAAACCGATACATCGGTTTACTCTAGTCAAAATAATTTGTAGAACCCAGAAGAGCAACTTTTTATTCAAACAAACCTTGGAATATCATGATCAACCAATCAGAATCAATTATTACACAAACAAATGATTACAATAGACACTAACCAGATAACCAAAAACAATAGTTTGCCAATAACCGATAATTCCGGAAATCAAAACCAATAAGTCTGTCAACCTCTAGTCAAGATGATACATAGTACCCAGAAGAGCTACTTTTTTATTCAAACAAACCTTGGGACCTCATGATCGACCAATCAGAATCAGTTATTCCACAGAGGCAATTATTACAATAGACACAAACCGGAAAACAGATAACGATATTTTGCAGATAACAGATAGTTCTAGACATCAAAACTGATATGTCGGTCAACTTCTAGTCAAGATGATTCGTAGTACCCAGAAGAGCTACTTTTTAATTCAAATTCAATTTCAAATTCAATCAGAATAAATTATTCCACAGAGCTAATAATACTGATATAACTTGTTTACAATTTGGAATCTGCCTCTACAATATGGAATTGGTTTGTTCAGGGCTACAATGCAACAAAAAAAGTGAGTCTGTTTACCACCCATATTTACTGACTTTACATACTTTTACTCCAAATTCACTTCATAACCAGTGTTTAAAATAACTTTGTGACCAGCTGTGGTATCAAATAAGGAAGGAGGAGAAAGAACTTAGCAGAATTAAAAAGAAATCATACTATTTTTTAGTACTATTGTTAGATTTAGCACAGTCAAAATAGTCAAATACATGTTTGTGCTTATGTGTATTTCATTTCCTGTTAGGCCTTATCTTTTAGAATATAAGTGGAGAATGTAAAATAATATATTTAAAGATGCAGCAAAAACTTAAAAGACTAAATCACAATACTTTGTAACAATTGAGAAATTAAAAGAGTACACAAAGCATAACAAAACCCAAAAACAGACAATTAATCCTCCCAAAACAGCCAAATAATCAGCATAATTAAGCGCATTTCTTGCACGATACATCAGCAGGTGAATTCCATAATCGTGACAGCCCTACAGTACATCTGACTGGAGAAAATGTGGCTGGTAATTGAAAGTCATCACCACATGCTGATCCTGAGGGGGTGAAAAATATTTACCAAGCAGAAGCATTAATTATTAAAGTCTCTCCATGACCTTAAGCAAAGAAAATATTAGGTTTGAGCCGGCCTTACATCAAGCAAGCCAGCTGAAAGATTAAATGATCCTGCAGTGCTGGAACTGCAGTAAAAGAGAAAACGGCCTTTCATAACACAAAAGATCTGTTTGCGTTTGTTTCTTTTGCTGCTGGACAAAAGAATATTAATGTCTACATGTCAAAATGTAGCTTGTGACACAACAGTACATCTGTAAAGCATTTTCAAATTAAAATAAATAGTAAACTAAAAGTAATCTCTTGGGCACACTTTTTGAAATGGCTAGCACACAGACAAATACAAATGCATGGTTAGCAAGATGAAAGATGGCATTGCATATATATATATATATATATATATATATATATATATATATATACACACGTTCACCAGCCACTTTATTAGGTACACTTTACTAGTACCGGTTGGACCTGCTTTTGCCTTCAGAACTGCCTTAATCCTTCGTGGCATAGATTCAACAAGATACTGGAAATATTCCTTAGAGATTTTGGTCCATATTGACATGATAGCATCACGCAGTTGCTGCAGATTTGTCAGCTGCACATCCTTGATGCGAATCTCCTGTTCCACCACATTCCAAAGGTGCTCTATTGGATTGAGTTCTAGTGACTGTGGAGGCCATTTGAGTACAGTGAATTCATTGTCATGTTCAAGAATATCCCCCACACCATTACACCACCACCAGCCTGAACTGTTGATACAAGGCCGGATGGATCCATGCTTTCATGTTGTTGATGCCAAATTCTGACCCTACCATCCAAATGTCACAGCAGAAATCTCACCAGGCAATGATTTTCAATCTTCTTTTGTCCAATTTTGGTGAGCCTGTGCAAATTGTAGCCTCAGTTTCCTGTTCTTAGCTGACAGGAGTGGCAGCCGGTGTGATCTTCTGCTGCTGTAGCCCATCTGCCTCAAGGTTGGATGTGTTGTATGTTTAGAGATGCTCTTCTGCATACTTTGGCTGTAACGAGTGGTTATTTGAGCTACTGTTGCCTTTCTATTAGCTGGAACCAGTCTGGCCATTCTCCTCTGACTTCTGGCATCAACAAGGCATCTTTGCCCACAGAACTGCTGCTCACTAGATATTTTCTCTTTTTCAGACCATTCTTTTTAAACCGTAGAGATGGTTGTGCGTAAAAATCCCAGTAGATCAGCAGTTTCTGAAATAGCATTTGGACAGGTGTACCTAATAAAGTGGCCGGTGAGTTTATATTAAAATAACAACAGTTAAATAAACTGTACTAGTATTCTCATAACCTTTATTTCCACTGCTGTATTTAAATAAATTAAATATTTCAAACAAACAAATAAAGCCATGGTAGGCAAAAGACTTTTTTTCATATCACTATGAACATACAAGAAATTATATATATATATATATATATATATATATATATATATATATATATATATATATATAAAAACAACAACATAAGAGTCTGAGTGCCAAAAACACAGCTCAAATGGACGTTTTAACTATTGAAGTATCAGGATAATGAACTGCAAATTTAGATCATAATCACCAAATATTTCTTGGATGGCCTTCATATGAAGGACTGTGAGTCAGCCATGTTTAAAGTATAGAAGCCAAACTCATGAAATTAAACCACATCAGTTGTACAATTCGACCGATATGTGTCTGACTCTGCAGTTTTAATTGATCATCATTTATATTAACCGCCAATTAGTTGATGAATCGTTAACCTTAATGTCACTTAATATCTCAGTGACATATATTCAAACCAAATGAGCAAATTATATTCAAAACACAAGCAGCCTCACCAAATTGTTTTTACTGTGAATTCTGCATACACACTGTAAGGGGGAATGTAGAAATGATCAACAATTGATAATCTACAGAATTCTATTTTATAACTATAGAAATTAAAACCATTTATAGATTTAATGTAATGCCTAATTAACAACATGCCAAAAAATGCCATCACAATGTCAACTGGTCACCACTATTTATTTTATATATTTTACTGCGCTCCTAAAATTCTTTAATGTGCTCCTAAATTTTTCAACTTAGCATGTGCTACTCCTGAAAAAAGTAAGCGTCAAGCCCTGTGGTGCATCCATGTGGGCAAATAGTTTGTGTTACTGTGTCTTAAAGTTATTTAAAAATAGCTGTAATTGTAAAACAGAATTAATTCATTCGTTTTCCTTCAGCATAGTCCCTTTATTTATCAGGGGTCGCCACAGCGCAATGAACCACCAACTTTATGCTTTTAATTTGTTTATTATATTTTTTGCAGATCCACACGCCTACAGAATCACCCCATTCAATCAAAAATGATCAATTCTTTCCAAACAGATGTATTCAAAACACCTTGTATTAATATTGCAAGATATATCAAAGGCTAACAAAATATCAAAATATTAGATTTTTCCAATATCGTGTAGCCCTAAGTTTAACACAGTTTTAACTAAGGATGCACCAATCCTGATACTTGTATCGGATATCGGTTCGATACCACATATTTTTGCTGGATAGGGTGTCGGCCAGTTGGTACCAATCCAAATCTGATCTTGCACGTCCGCTATATTCTGTGTTTATAAGCCAACTAAGCCATGAAGGTAGTCTATTATAAGGCACTAGAAAGTTGTCATGCATGCCTACTACATCCCAAAATGTTCTGAAGCCATCTTACAGTTTAATGTGAAGTACAGTTGGATATTCAAGTATTTAAATTCATGTTTACTTCAGCGCTTCCGGTCACTGCGCCTGTCAGTCATTCTCCATTCATTCACAATTCAAACTGTGTGTTGCATTCATGACAACACAAAAAACTTTCTCCAAGACTTTTTCTGTTAGTTTAAATAATCAGTGGAGAAATGGAAGTAGTTTTGCATTAAATGGGTTTATTTTGACCTGCAACAAGGCTGTTTCTAAATCATGTTGCACTGTGTTTATTATCAGCAGATCGCATTCGCAATACTAGAGTAGAGAAGGTTAGCCTATTACCTGCTCTTCACACACAAAGTAGGCCTACTTGAAATTTTAAATTAGAAAAGGCTGAATAACATATTGGACAGATCCTCAACACACTCATTTCTTCCCTTTGTGCTACTTAGTTTTGAAAGTGTCCGCAGATACCAGAGGGCTGCGCGTTGTGTCTCAGTGATGCATCAAGCGCTTCATTCATGCACCGGCTGTGCAGACGTGATGTGCGCCGCTCTGTAAGATCATTCTCACAATGAGTTTCTGTTCTCTCATCCTTCCGAGGTGAATACTTTCAGTGCTGAAAATAGTTTTTATAGGCTCATTGTGGTCAAAGTAGTTGATTAAATTAATTAAAGTGAAACTGATGGGCGCAATATGGATTGTCATTAACAGAAAATTGTTTAGCCTAATATAGGCTACTCTTAAACTCTAAATATTTCACAGTAATTTTATTTCTATTAACATTTTATTTAAGTTTGTGTTTTGGTGCTGCAGCATATAAGCGGACCTTGTTTTGAACTTTATCCTTCTTACTCATGGCGAAATTTGGCACGGGATTATTAAGTAAAACTGGCCTCAGACAGTTTAATTTAGTCTGCGTCAAACCTACAGGAAAATATCAGGCTTTGCTAAAAGGCTGATTATTTCACCAACGATTAGTGTCAATAGTGGTAGCCTATTACAGATTTCAAAGGAAAATCTTTATATTTAAAAAGGAAACATAAGCTGGACCCCAACAGATCAATATTATAACAAATGCTCAAATAATGTAGCCCAGTTTACAGCAAGCATCATGTTTTCAGTTAGATTGTGCTGTCTGTCATGTATAGGCCTATAGGTCTGTTATTTTTACTAAAGAAGATATATTATTTGAGTTTAGCACCAGAGCTAAAGAAACTATTATGCTTAGGGAAAAGAAAAGAAAAAAAAAACAGCACGATATCGGGATCGGATCTGTATTGATCGATACTCAGAATTTTGGCATCAAGATCAGATCAGTTCCAAAAAAAAGGTATCGGTGCATCCCTAGTTTTAACCTAGGTTTCCCCTTTCTATATGAACACAGAAATGTCTTGAAATAATATGTGTATAAATGCAAAAATGTTAGCATCTGCAAAGAAAAAAAATAACACGATCGTTGCTGTCTGGACTAATGCTAGAAGAAAGTGTGTGCGTGAACACAAGCCTTTATTCATATGAGCTGGTGATTTAGGGTCGCAGGGAAAGCCTTTCTGTCAAGTGTGTCTCCTTCATCACTGGACCCAGGCCATGAATTACAGAAAGTGCCGAGACCTGCAGAGGAACCTGACAGCACTTACACGCTTGCATCTGCCTTTTAACACACACACACACACACACGCAGACACACAGACATAAAGCACTCTCTGACTCTGAGCAATGGTCTTCTGGAAAGCCACAAAACCCCATAGAATGGAGAGGAACACCAATATTCATTTCAGCGGATGAGGGAGTATGTCAGAGGGGAACAGACTCAGTATAGGATAAACAGACTTTCAGCAGATGAAAAACCAACATTCAACACTTCAGCTCTGTCAAGAATAAGAGGCTTCATTCCTAGCAGATTCCACAGGAGACAATATTTTACCCGATCAGCGGTCTGCTTCAGGCTGTAAACATTGAAAGTGAAGTTCAGAGTTTTTTTCTTTAGTTGATACCAGTTGCAGATATCTGTACATCTGGATCAATAAAATGCCAATATATAATATAGCAGTTAAAGGTCTCATGAAGTGCTTTGAGATGTGCATTTTTATTTGATGTTATGTAATCTTAATCCAAACACAAAGAGAGGGTGGGACAGAAGCTCCACCCCTTTAAAATAAAACCAATAGTGTATTGTTTTATCACCGCTCAGCCAGTGAGAGTGGTTGAGCTTAAGCATAAAATGTGAAACGTCTTGAAGGGGTCAGGACATAGGTCTGGCATTCAGAACCTATAATCAATCTAATTTTTCTAAGAAACTTTGGAGTCCTGTGACCCCGCTCTGTTAAGGCTAATTTACATTTCTGTGTCGGACGCATGGGTATGGTCCAGCGCAATATTATTCACAGAATATACAAGGGTAGGGATGCATCGATCCCAATACTTGGATCGAATATCGGTTTAATACCGCATATTTTTGCTGGATAGGGTATCGGCCAGCTGGTACTGATCCAAATACAATCTTGCTCAGTACTATATTCTGTGTTTATAACCCAACTAAGCCATAAAGGCAGCCTATTATAAGGCACTAGAAAGTTGTCATGTAGGCCTACTATATTCTAAATATTCTGAAGCCATTCTACAGTTTAATGTAAAGTACAGATGAATATTCAAGTGCTTAAATTCATGTTGAGTTCAGCGCTTTCCGCCTGTCAATCATTCAACTCGAAAAACGTTCTCCAAGACTATTTGTTCATGTTAGTTTAAATAATCAGTGGAGAAATGGAAGTAGTTTTGCATTAAATGGGTTCATTTTGAAGTGCAACAAGTAGTTCATTGCTGTTTCTAAATCATGTTGCACCGTGTCTGTTATCAGCAGATCGCATTCGCATTACTGGAGTAGAGAGGGTTAGCCTATTACCTGCTCTTCACACACAAAGTAAGCCTACCTGAAATTTTAAATTAGAAAAGGCTGAATAATACATTGGACAGATCCTCAACGCACTGATTTCTTCCCTTTGCACTGCTTAGTTTTAAAAAGTGTCTGCAGATAACAGAGGGCTGTGCACTGTATCTCAGTGATGCAAACGTTTCATTCATGCTTATAGCCTTCCTAAAAACTAACAATACTGACACTAACATCTAAAAAAACTTTATTTTAAGTTCATGGGACCTTTGATTAGAGTGAACATAGCTGATATATATATAAAAAAGTCAAAATAACAATGACAAAAATAGCAGAAAACCAAAAATGCTAAATATGATATCGGGAATATTAAATTGGCCAAACAATACTTTATCATATTTTTTATTCGAAAGGGATAGTTGTAGGTAGATTTTTGTTCCTCAGTAGAGTGTTTATGAAGATTGTTAGCTAAATCCATGGTCAATGAGGATTCATATAAAGGCAGTGAATGGGGATGGGTTTTTCACATTCAAAATAAACAAGTGCAAATAAGCCGGATGCCATGGTTTCTGATGACATACACTACCTGACAAATGTATTGTCGTCGATTCCAGTTGTAAAAGCAAAAAATAATAACTTGAGTTCTAGTTGATCATTTGGCAGAAGGTAAATTTTTCTGATGAATCATCTGTTGAACTGCATCCTGATCATCACAAATACTGCAGAAGACCTATTGGAACCTGCATGGACCCAAGATTCTCACAGAAATAAGTCAAGTTTGGTGAAGGTAAAATCATGTTTTGGGGTTACATTCAGTATTGGGGCATGAGAGAGATCATCAGATTGGATGGCTACATCAACAGCCTGAGGTATCAAGACATTTGTGCTGCCCATTACACTACAAACCACAGGAGAGGGCAGATTCTTCAGCAGGATAGCGCTCCTCATACTTCAGCCTCCACATCAAAGTTCCTGAAAGCAAAAAAGGTCAATGTGCTCTAGGACTGGCCAGTAAGAAACACAAAGAGAGGGTGGGACAGAAGCTCCTCCCCTTTAAAAACAAAAAAAAACAAAACAAAAACAGCCAATAGTGTTCCTAAATAGAAATCCAAAGAATCTTTATGAACTCTGAGAATCATGCAAGAACGCTTTATTTGCATTCCAGATGGCTTTATTAATAAGTTATTTGGGTCATTGCAGAGATGTATGGATGCAGTCATCCAAGCTCATGGGAGTTATATCCAATATTCATTCTTCTTCTATTGCACCATGACTTAATATTCTGTACTGTACATTATTTCTCTTAAGTGACAAGAATTTTGTCTAAACTAAGTCAGACCTTACTGTCCTAATGAAATAATTAAAAATCAAGGTATAATCATGTTTAATAAGCATAATCTTGAGGTCTTTGCCTTCAATATAAGCCAATTCTGAAACCAAATGATCAACTAGAATGTCAAGTTATTTTGTCAGGTAGTGTGCTGAGGTCTTGTGACTTATGCCCATTGCCTGCCATTATATGAATCACAATGAAATCCATGGAATGCCCTAGGGGTGAGTACATTTTTAGGAAAAAATAAATAAATAAAAATGTACATTTTTGGGTGAACTATCCCTTTAACATGCCCCTCCAAGGCCGCACTGCATTAGCGAATCAGAACTTTGTGCTCACCTGTCAAAACAAAAACCACCATTCATAGTTACCCACATTAATGAAGGAAATTTATAGAATTGGCCACACAGAATTGTTCACCCATGCAACCAAACAGCAACAACCAGAAAAAAAAATCTTGATTTGATTTCGCCTCAGCCGTGCAACAAGTATCAAAGCAAGCATAGGACTTGAGCTCCTATTGCGTGACGCATTGCAAACACAAAAACCCTTGACAGAAGGGGTCCTGGTGAGACTGAACCCCATGTACAGAAACAACAGTGACGAACACAGATGTCAGCCCAAATTTAACCATACCGCATGCATGACGAGGCTTTAGCACACCTCTAGGCTGTAGACTTGAGTGCAGAATGAATAAACGAAAGAAGAAGAAAAAAAAAAACATGGGACAAATGGGATAATTTTAGCATGCCATCTTCTGCAAATGGTATTTAAATTTGCAATTATGCATTCATTGCGATTTGATCTGACAGCCTCAGCCTTTGGGGCAAGAGGGGGGGTCTGTTATTACGCCAACTCTTTAATTGCTTTTGGAAGCGGCAGGCCCAAATCAGCCATCTATCTGGATGATGATCATTCTGGTTCTCCTGCAGACAAACATCAAAACCCATCAGAGGTTTGTTTGGATATGGAATAAAGCGATGATGAACTGATCTTCTTTTATTTATGGCTGATTTAGATTGGCGATTTTTTATTTTTATTTTTTACAAGGAAATTGGTTGATTCTGATTCTAATACAGACATTATTATTATTATTATTATTATTATTATTATTTGATTGTTTAGTTTCAATATATAATTAAGTAATAATGAGATGACTTCTTGAAAGGACAAGATCTCGGATACAAGTGGCTGAAATGAGCTTCCTTCGAAGGGTGGCAGGGCACACTCTTATAGATAGGGTGAGGAGCTCTGTCACTCGAGAGGAGCTCGGAGTAGAGCCGCTGCTCCTCCACATCGAGAGAAGTCAGTTGAAGTGGTTCGGGCATCTGTTCCGGATGCCTCCTGGACACCTTCCTAGGGAGGTGTTTCAGGCATGTCCCACCGGGAGGGGGCCTCGGGGAAGACCCAGGACACGCTGGAGGGACTATGTCTCTCGGCTGGCCTGGGAACGCCTCGGGATCCCCCCAGAGGAGCTGGAGGAAGTGTCTGGGGAGAAGGAAGTCTGGGGTTCTCTCATAAGACTGCTACTCCCGCGACCCGGCCCGGAAAAGCGGCAGAAAATGAATGAATGAATGAGATGACTTCAATTGAGTGAATTTATGCTGCATAAAAACATACTACAAACATACTTGTACTCCTTATAAAACGAAAACAGTACACAGGATGAAATAAGGGTGTCTTTCACACTAGCACTTTCGGTCTGCAGCTGGGTTCAATTGAAGTCACAGTTCGGTACATTTAGGTAGTGTGAACGGTGCGAGTACTCTGGTGCACACCCCCAAACCGAACCCAAGTATGCCTGAAAGAGGTGGTCTGGGGTCTGGTTCGTGCAAACTCTCGTCCGGTTCACTTCTAATATGAATGCCAAGTGAAAGTTCACAAACTAATTTCGAAATGAGCACATGTATGATTGAGTTGGTCTCTTATCCTTAATCATTAGTAAGCCAATCAGATTATTCCAAACTTGCTATAAATAGGCCATCTAGTATTACTCCCTTATCTTTGTTTTTTGAAGAATCCCCCCATCAACCCCATATTCCCCTTTTCCTCATTTGCCAGGGGGAGCTTTCGAAAACTACCTGATCTCGTACCCCCTTATGGCCCATTTCCACTTAGTGGTATGGTACGATCCAGTACCCTTTTATGGCCTGTACTGTACTGTACCAGTCAGTGGAAACGGGCCTTTACATGCTCATCGACCAGGTGGTTCATGGTTCACTCCCAGGACAACATGCCCCAACCTGCTTATATCATCAAGCAATATCTAAGTGCGAAGTCTTGAAATAACGGAAGTGAACCGCTAACTGTACAGCAAACGTTAGTTTTCATAACATTCGTTAGGTGTGTATGTCTGTGTGTCACCTAACAGTACCTTAGCGAAAAGCGGGACTGACCCAGTGCAGAGAGCATGATAAAATCTGCTTGTCTCCTCCATAAACAACTTCTGCAGACATTGCATTACGTTCTGAACATTTTTAGTATTTTTGCGTCAGATAGACGCAAGTCGCTCTCTGTATGTTACCAAAGCCAAAAGATTTGCTAAAAGCTAAAAGATGAAAACTAAATACAAAAAAAGTGATGACAACTATAATAAAAAATACTGACATTTTCGTTGACTAATAAAAAAATGGGAGCCTAGGCGTTTTTAGGAAAAGATCCAATCAGATTTTAGTCTTGGTGTGCGATGTATGCTATGGTAGGGTCGATAGACGATGCCATCGTTCATCGCCGATGGCCCATAGACATCACGATGCTGAGCTGGCATCGCGATCCTACGACCCACCCCCATCGCAGCAGCAACCTGCTCGCGAAAAATACACACTTAGGCCCCGTTTACAATAATACGTCTTGGCACAAAATGGCATTATAGAACGAAAATCAATCTTTCAATCTTTTGCTTTCATGCTTGCACTTAGTAATTTAAGCGAAAACCTCAGATACTGTTGGTTGGTTCCTGTTGGTTGTGCACCTTTTTTTACCAACCAAGTTTGTCGACGCCATTATAACGACACAGATCACTCTGCCTATTCATGCCAGAGTCCCACGGAAAAAGTGATTGACAGGTGGTAATTTGTGTGTAACTTCTCTTTATTTATTTATGATTTGGTTATGGATAAAACAAAGACCATGCCGGTAAGCTACAAATAATTAATTAGTTATGAATTAATTATTCATAAATAATTAATTCACCTCCGCCTATGACGACGATGCCATCGTCCATCGCAATGTTTCACATTAGACATCGTATGATGCCAAATTGGTCGACATCGCCCAACCCTAATGCACATACATTTGGAAAGTAATTTATCCACCAGTGGGACGTGGGATGCGATTACATGACCTTCTGTACAAGTGCCTGTATGAATGAACTAAAGCAAAAGCAACAGCTGAGCAAAAAATATATAAAAATACAAGAATTTGGTCAATTTCATGTTTGATAAGACAACAAAAAAGACCATGTTGTGTAAATTGTGTGGGGAGGATATCACTAAAAAACAACTAATCTAAAAAGAGACATCTGCAAGGCCAAGGAATCATCCTGAATTTCATACAGAGGTAAACGCAATTTTTTTATTTAGCCGAGAGTGTGCTTTTGCTTAACTGAAACAGTGTAGCCTCTTACTGACCTGTAGAAAATTGACTGCATTAATTTTTTTGTCAAAATACTACAACTAAATCAGAACTTGCTGTCAAAATTAACACTGGTCTCTAAAACTGCAGGAATATCAATGTTTCGAAACTCAGTATTTAGTAAATGTACCTAAAATTAAAGTTAATGCAGAATATTTCGTTATTCTTTGGATGCTCAGTCATTCCTGTGTGGTCGAATTCAAAAGAAAATAAATCCACACGTTTAGAGCAAAAAACTGGAATGAAGGGCAGCCAGAATTGGTCTAGCCTCCAGTCTTTAACAAGAAAGGGCCCGGGGGCATCTGAAAGAGCCCCCTTGGTGCCACAATCCAATACGTCTTCAGTTCAAGAGCGTTGGCCAACACGTAATCCGTTCCACTTCATGAGGTCTAGGGACGTCTTCAAGATGGTGACAAAACATGTCGTGCTCTGGGCAAAAAAAAAAAAAGCATAACATCTTTGGCGCCCCCATTTCATCAGGGTCACTAGAACATTCCTCTCTTGAGCTGAAGCGGGTACTTGGATGTCATCCAAAGCAGGAGTGCTGGAACCATCTGAAAAGCTGGGGGACACTTTATAAAACGGCCCTGCCTGACTCATGAATATGAGTTACATGATATGACGCTCACCCAGACGTCCAACACGACTCGTTGATAATGCAAAAATGTAATGAAAGATTTGCTCAGGAAGGCTGCAATCAACAATATGGCAAAAAAGAAGAATTTATTACAATTTTTAATAATCATGGGAAAATAATGATTTTGATGATAATATATTTGAAAATGTATTTTATTCTTGTGAATCAAAGCTGAAAATTTATTTTCATTATTTGTTAATTTTGGTTATACATTATAAATAATATATTATAATTACACTATATCATGTTATGTTATATTATAATATTCATTCATTCATTTTTTTTGGCTTAGTCCCTTTATTCATCAGGGGTCGCCACAGCGGAATGAACCGCCAACTTATGCAGCATATGTTTTACACAGCGGATGCCCTTCCAGCTGCAACCCAGCACTGGGAAACATCCATACACACTCATTCACACACATACACTACGGCCAATTTAGTTTATTTAATTCACCTATAGCGCATGTATTTGGACTGTGGGGGGAAACCAGAGCACCCGGAGAAAACCCACGCAAACACAGGGAGAACATGCAAACTCCAAACAGAAATGTCAACTAACCCAGCCGGGACTCGAACCAGTGACCTTCTTGCTGTGAGGCGACAGTGCTAATTACTGAGCCACCATGTCGCTATATTATATATTACTATGACAGTATACTTGTATTTTATCATACTGTCTTATTCTATATTGTATTAGATTCAATTTAAGAAATTGCCTATTTCATAATGTACATATTAAACTCCCCATTTCAACATTTAAAATATGGCAAATACCAAGAAAAGTGTCTTACAACTAGGAAATGGCTGGAGCAGCTCTTATAGCTCAAGATTACAAAAACCTGAAAGGTCTCTAGCTGTTTTGTTGTTTTTTTTTTTCTCATAACACTGTGACCCTGCAAAATGAAACCCTTTTAAAAGTCCAAGTTAATGGCTGCTATGTCAGCATATGAAAAATAAAACTTTACAGCAAAAAAATCCCTTGAAAACACTCAGACTTGAAGCTAGTTTCTTGTGCAGATTAGATAAACTGAGAAATGTAATGTATCATAACATATCCTATTGTAACGTATCCTATTGTAAGTAATTGTAGCATATTGTATTGTAACATATCCTATCATAACGTATCATAGCATATTGTAACGTAACATATTGTAATGTATTGTAGCATATAATAACAATGTAATTGACTGTATATTGTTAATGTAACAATATTGTGTATATACGTCAGTTTTTGAAAAATTAAACTTTTAAAACAAATATTTCCTTGGAAACACTCAGATATGAAGCTAGGTTCTTGTGCAGATCAGATAGACACAGAGAAATGTAATGAATCGTAGAATATCCTATTGTAACGTATCCTAATGTAACCTATCCTATCATACAGTATCATAACATATCCTATAGCAACGTAATAATCATATCATACCAGGGCTCGAAATTGCGACCATTTTGGTCGCATATGTGCCCAAAATTTTATCTATGCAACCTCATAATATATTTGGGAGCATTTGTGCGACTGCATATAATGGTTGTAGTGTGACTTGTTTAGATTTTTTTCTAAAAACATGCTGAATCTGACTTCTCTGCCGCTATATTGGTTCATACTAGCTGTCAATCACTCAAGGCTTTCAGCTGTCAGAAAACAGGGAGCTTTTAAGGGTGCCAGCCGAGATCAATCGAGTGTTTTCGGAGAAGGTGCCTGAATCTCGATGCGTTGCATTCACTGCGTGTTCAGCGCAAATGTCCGCTAAATGTAAAATCCAACCCTGTATACATCATCGCCAAAGAAGATCGCCTTTACTAAGTTTAAACTGAATCTGCGGCTCATAACAAAGAACGGTATTTGCGCCGGTGGTCATCAGGAGAATCCTGCTCTGCCTGCTCTTATATTGGGTCTGCTGACTCGTCTGCTTTTCCACAAACACAGAAAAATGAAAATCACCGCATAACGAGACTGAGCATTTACAATGACACAAACCGAAACCAAAACTTTTAAAGAGTGGTAAAAGTGAGACTTTTCTTAATTTCTTTGGTCCATTCTGTCTTGATGTATATTATTTTTCTATTTACTGATGACTGCTTTGCAGCTTTCAGCATTGGATTGAATGATTTATTATAATCTTATGTTTGTTTTGTAGCAGAAATAGTATTTATTAAATTGACATGCATATAAAAACAATAGTGCAAAATAAATATTACTTACTGCAATGCGTCATTTTTGTTTGATGCAAACCATAAATTTTTTTTTCATAAAGTAACAGCAGGATCTTTTACATACATAACTAGCATTCAAGCACATTCAGGGCAGCATGATAATGAGAAATGTAATTTATTGCAAGTATTATTGACATCATCATCATCATTAATAATATTTTATAATTATTAGACATTCATTTTGGAATTATTGCACAGATATCAATAAGTCATCACAGCATTAGTTAGATAGTTGTTTCTGTTTTTTGTTAGTCCTGATTGATGTTGTTTTCAAATACAATAAATCCCTTAATATACAATTTGCAGTGGTGCTCATTCAATTTTGCTGGGTGCTCCAAATTTTTTTCTGGTGCTCCTAAATTTTTGAAGTTGGGAGCACCGGTGCTACCAAGTTAAAAAGTTAATTTCGAGCCCTGCATACCATACTGCAACGCAACGTATCATAATGTATTGTAAAGTAATGCATTATATCATAACAATGTAATTTACTAAAAAGTTGCGTAAACTGTGACAAAAAAAAAAACAGTACTGCAATGTTTTATTTTTATTTTTTCTCATAACACTGACCCTGCAAAACGAAACCCTTTAAAAAGTCTGTCTGTTTAAAAAGTTAATGGCTGCTACTTCAGTGTTAAAAAAAAAAAAAATTCCATAAATTTTTTTTTTTTTACAAACATTAAGCTAGTTTCTTCTGCAGGTCAGATAGACATAGAGAAATGTAATGTATCATAGAATATTCTATTGTAACATATCGTATCATAACGTATTGTAGCATACTATATCGTAACACATCCTATTGTAACATATCCTATCGTGATACGTAACATATCAAAATGTAACGTATCTTATTGTAACAATATATCACGATGTAATGTATTGTAGCATATTGTAACTGTCATTTACTGTAATGTAACAATATTGTGACAAAACAAAATTTTGAAAAATACTTTTTGCAACGCATCCGATCATAACATAACGTAGCATATTGTAACAATGTAGTTTACTGTAATGTAACAATGTAATGCTGTAGTGCTTTATTGTTTTTACTTTTTTACAGTAAAGATGCGCTTGGAAACATTCATGTAGCTACTTGGAGCTAGTTTCTTGTGCAGATCAGATTGATACAGAGTAATGTAATCTATCAGAACATCTTATTCTTACTGTAATGCATTTTAAAATAACGTAACGTAGGATATTGTATCGTAAGTATCGTAATGTATTGTAACGTAATGTATTGTAGCATATCATAACAATGTAATTTCTGTAATGTAACAATATTGTGACGAAACACTACTGCAATGTGTTATTTTTTTCCTCAAAACACTGTGACCCAGCAAAACGAAACCCTCTAAAAAGTCCAAGTTAATTGCTGCTAACGGTAGTTTTTGAAAAACACTTATTGTAATGCATCCTATAGTAACGCATCTTAGCATATTATAATGTATTGTAGCATATCATAATGTAATTTACTGTAATGTAACAAAATGTTATTTATCGTAGCATATGCTATTGTAATGTATCTTATTGTAGCATATCGTAACATTGTGTCGTAGCATATTGTAATGTAACATTGTAATGCATTGTAGCATATCATAACAACGTAATTTACTGTAATGTATATGTAACGTAACATGACAGAAGGATTCTCAAGTAAAATACGTCACTGATTTGGTTCAACTGCAGTAAAAGAACGACAACCTTTAGATCCGCAGTGCTGGGACAATTCCTCGTCTGAGATGCTCTAGCTTCCGTGAGCAGACAAAATCAGCCGCCAAGGAATCCCAGTGGCATTCTGTGCCACGGCGCCCTATATATAGCTGACAGACCCTTTCAGAGATCCTTCAAGTGCTGAGCTGACGCAGTCCTGCTCTCTCCAGGCTAACACAGTTTCCCATAACCCTCAGCAGTAAAATGATCAGTCCAAGAACAAGTAAACTGGCTCTTTTCAAAGTAATCATCAAGCAATCTGCAACATCCCTAAGTCACGTCTGCATGAAATGAATCCAGATCAAACGGAAAAATAAAGCAGCAGAGTCCATCGTTTTTTGGTTCATGCCAATAGAAATAACCGCAGTAAACTGCAGGGTTATGCACATGCATGATAAAGCACAGGCATATACACCAAATTAATATTTTTGTCATTTAATTAGAGGCTGCAGTTCAGAGTTACTTCTATATTTTGCATGAGTCACACTGAGTTATGATCTTAATTCCATGCAGGTCATTTAATTAAAGCTATTTTGGACGCCGTGGTGGTGAATCACTCACAAGGGAGCAATGCCGAATATTTACGGTTTATAGGGCTGCGCAATTAATCAAATAAATTATTGAGATTATGATTATGGCTAAAAGGTTTTATTACAGCATTCCACTCTGGTGTACACCCGCTGCGTCAAAGTTCTGTTTTTGTCATTGTGAGTATTCTTTGTAACCAATGACTAGGCCCACATGGAATCTGCAAAGATTGTTTAGCCGATCGAGTGTACTTAATTATGTTAATGGGTGTAAATATTAAAAAAATTTTAATCAATTCTCTAATTTTAGAAACTAATATGTAAATGCTTATATGATTTATTTACAATACAGTTTGTAAAGCAACATGTTCCGTCTTTTAGTAGATATTAGGGCTGCACAATACTGGAAAAAAATGTAGTATAGTGATATTTATTTATTCTGCAATATATATATTGCGATAGGACTACAATTTCATCAGATGACTTGCATTGTGTTCCACAGATAAACTCAAAGATTCATATCCACTTGATGGTGAGTAAATAAAGAGTAAATGTTAAATTCGAGGTGAACTATCCGTTTAATCACCACTAAAAGTAATGACTATTCATATTATTATTAGTTTACCAAACAAGTGAATCTAAATGGATTTGCATTGTAAACCTTTTAAAAGTTAAGTTATTTTTTTATTTAAATTATGTTTTTCTGTTACTACACTCCCAAATAATTCTGCACAAATATGCAGATCATAAAGGTTTATCTCCACTTGATAGTGACTAGTGATAGTGATAGTAAAATTTGGGGTGAACTATCCATTTAATCACCACTCAAAGTACAACATGACAAAAATAACTATTAGTTTTTGTATTATTATTATTTTTATTATTATTATTATAATTATTAGTTTACCAAAAAAGTTGGTTCTAAATGGATTTGAATTGTAAAAACTTTTAATAAAACACTAGTAATAATAAAGCCAAAACAATTAAGAGTTTATATTTGTTTTCCCTTGACTCTAGGCAAGGCAAGTTTTTTTATATAGCACATTTCATACACAGTGGCAATTCAAAGTGCTTTACATTACCAGGAGAGACAAGTATAAGAAAACGAAAAACAAATAGTAAAAATTATAAAAAAAAAAACAGTTAAAAATGTGTTAAAACAGGTTATAGAAGAATGAAAAAGAAGAGAAAAACATAATACACACAGTGCTCATTCAGTAAAGGCACAGCTAAACAGATGTGTTTCAGTATTGATTTGAATGTGCCTAATGTTGGAGCACATCTGATCATTTCTGGAAGCTGATTCCAACAGCAAGAGGAGTAGTAGCTGAAAGCTGATTTACTCTGCTTTGACTGAGCTCTTGGAATTTCTAGTTTATATGATCCTAAAGATCTGAGTGATCTGATATGTTTGTATTCAGTGAGCATATCTGTAATGTATTGAGGTCCTAGGCCATTTAATGATTTATAGACAAGTAGTAATACTTTAAAATCTATTCTGAATGTAACTGGGAGCCAGTGTAAAGACCTGAGGACAGGTGTAATATGCTCTGATTTCCTGGTTCTGGTCAGAATCCTGGCTGCAGCGTTCTGATTGTCTTTTTACTCTAAGAAGTATCTTTAAAGCAAAATTTAGCAATTTAATCAGAATATTATAGGATAACAATTTAATAAGTGATTTCTATAGCACTATTGTGCTGCATAAGTGGCAAAGTATTATTATTTATAATAATAAAAATGAATTAGATAATAAATGCATTTTCATAATTAAAGCGGCAAAATTTCATGAGATTCAACTCAAACATAACATTCTGGCCACAGAGGTGAGCGACAAAATGATATTCTAAAAGTGCCAGCAGGTGGCAGCAATTGATTGCATTACTAAACAAGTCATTTATTTAACCGATTCATTTGAATCAATGATTCGTTCAGTAAGATTTGTTATTGAATGGATTGAATCCAGCCATTTGGGAATAATAAATGATCATTGTACTTAATATGACTGATATGTAACATTACTTAACATTTAATTTTTGACAATTGTCTAATAATACTGCTAAAACAATTTATTTTATTTTACATAAAAAATAAATAAATAAATAATAATGATAATAATAATAATAATTAAATGGTACTTTAAAAAAAGTTTTTTATTTATTATTAAAATAATAATAACAATAATAATAATATTAATAATAATAATAATAATAATAATAATTATTATTATTATTATACTCTAAATTGAGCCATCTTCTACACAAGAATAAAACGTATGTCAAATATGTTGCAAGGTATTTTCCTTTAGAGTCACCGCCGATGTCCTTACATCAGCAAAACAGATACTGCTCATTTGTTACAGTGCGTCGATCCAATTCCCACCCACCCATCATAAATAAACACCCACCAGCAGCAGGCGGCCCGTTTTCCAGCGTTACGGAGCGATGAGATCTTTGCAGAAGAGCAAACGTCCATTGATCTGTGTGCGCAAGCAGAATGAAGGAGAGTCCACTCGGCAGCCCAGCGGGTACAGCGTTTCACCAACTGATTTCTTACAGAGAGACGAAAAAGACAAAAGACCCTTAGCAGCAGCTTAAACAAACAGACAGCATCTGAGCCGCTAGTATGGCCGTTTTCCCCAATCGCTAACCGCATCACTCATGCAAACGGCGGAGCGCTGAGGCCTTCGGGCCCGACCAGAGAAAACGCACAGGGTAGAAATAAATAAATAAAAAAAACAACAGGGGCGAAAAGCCACATAAACTGGCTTGCTTTGAAATAATTATGCACAGCTCATCGCACAAAGAAGAATATCTGCGAAAGAGGTCTTGGGGTCCACAGCTGCTCGCAAGACTGGAGACGTCAGCAGAAAAAGGCAGAACCGTGTCACGCTGGATTAAAACCACGCTCTCCGCCGTCCCTGTAAACTAAAGCATGCTCGTGTCAGAAGTACAATTGCTGAGGAGGCTTAGAATAACTAAATCCTCTCAGACGGCAGTGTGACACAAACCTCCTACAGAGAGAGAGAGAGAGAGAGAGAGAGAGAGAGAGAGAGAGAGAGAGAGAGAGAGAGAGAGAGAGAGAGAGAGAGAGAGAGAGAGAGACAGAGAGAGAGAGAGAGAGAGAGAGACGCACGATGGACGCCACGGAAGAGAGACGTCGCTCAAGGATACATTACGAAGCAAACACGCATTACAGTGCAGCTCTGAGGAGATCAGCCTTTGTTTTTTTTCAATGTCTTTGGCCATTTGTGATGTTTTCAATGCTAGTGTATAATTAATGGCACTGATTGTCGTGGTATCTGGCAATTAAAAAAATGCTTTTTGTTGCTTATGGAGCTAAATCAGTGCCTAAAGAATTGAAATAAAGAATTAAATCTAAAGAATTGAAAAAAGCTTGTTGAATAGTACGAACTAAAAAAAATAATACACTGAATTAACAATTGCTTGCATTTTAACCTTTAGGGGTCTGAGGTGATTTTGGGGCTCCATGTTCTGACATGCCCTGACATTTGTGCGCATTTCAGATACTTATTACATAGTATTGGCCAACATGTATTTTTTTGTATTCAGCACAAACTGTGCTACAATAATATGTGAGAAATATTGATGTACATGCTTGTGTTTTTTAGAAAAAAATAAATTATGCGTGGTTAGTAGGTTTTGAAGAAAAAAAATGTAGCTGAAATTAGGTCCAAAAAAAAATAAATAAATAAATAAACACACTGAATGTGCCTGAACAAGACTTTTGAGTAACCAGTCTTATAGGCTAGAACATTTACTTCCCAATTATGTGAAATTTGGGAAGTACTTGGACATTGTAAGTAGGCTAATAATGGCCCATTTCCACTGAGTGGTACGGTACGGATCGGTTCGGTTCGGTACGCTTTTATGGCCGTTTCCACTGTCAAAAGCGTACCGAACCGATCCGTACCGTACCACTTATTCAGCACCCTTTCGAAAGGGTACCAAAGACGAGAAAGGGTACTAAAAGGTGGAGCTACACGCGCAGCTGAACGCTGATTAGTTTACAGAGATACGTCACAATCTCGTGGAGCTAGCCAGAATCAAAACAATGGAGCCGCAATGTTTTTAAATGCACAGCCGAGACAACTATATGCATTATAATAACGATACATGGATGACCCGGGCTCAAAACAAACCTTGTCATTGTCTTGATGAACAGCCACAAAGCCAAGAATCTGCCGTGTCCTGTTGTTGTTTTATGAGGCCGTCTAAAAGTCTAAAAGTGTGAGCGGTTTTTCGCTTTCTCCAGGGAGCCCGCGATCGCGTCAAGATTTGATATAACAAACTTCTTGAGCTGACAATAATAACGTGTGTGTGTGATTAATGAAGCGTCTTCGACATCTGATCCATTCAGAAAAAAAAGGACAAACGCGAGAGTGAAGCGCGGAAAAAAGGAGAAGCTGACAGGATTACAAGGATTCCCGGCAGGAGCAAATAGTTTCAGCAACCTGAACAATCTGCCATGTTTATCATCACCTTTTGGACTATTATGAACTGGGAATGACGGAAATTCTCTCTAACAGAGGCTACATGTGCTGCTAAAGATTACAGACACAGATGAGAGGTTAGCTCTGACTGTGGGCTACTGTATATGTTGCGTGTTGTTTTTGAACCTAAATAAGGACTAAATGTATGCTGTGTGTCGTTTATCTGTAATCGGTAACATATCGGAGACTGTACGGGTCTGTATGTGTTCATATATGTTGCATTTATTTATTTATTTTATATAATTGCAGACGTTACAGTATGCTGTTACACTGTCATTGATCTGCAGTTAAAATCAAATCATGTTCATAGAAATGTTAGTAATAAACATTTATAAACAAGTATTAATATGTTTAAAGCATCTGTTTTGTTAGAAGAGCTTCTCATATAATGTGAACGACCTGTACAGCTTTACTGTAGACATTTATTCGTTCGAGCGAGAATGACGTTGACTGAAACTCTCTGTAGTACACCACGCCCACCAAAAGGGTACCCTTTGTAGTGGAAACGCAAGCTTGATAAAGGTGACCCGTACCGACCCGAACCGTACCGTACTGTACCACTCAGTGGAAACGAGCCATATAGGGATTATGGGTAGGCCTAATAAGAGTAAATGATGTTTTGGATCATTGTCTTGCTGAAATATCCACCCTGATTTCATCTTCATCATCCTGCTAATGTAGATGTTGAACTGAAGCAGCATTTACAATGACAAAGAGCAAAGTGTTGCTGAAGAACTACTAAAAGATTTCAGCTGCTGCTAGGCTTTCACTGCCTTTCTACACCTCACTTTCTTTATGTGTTCAATACTTTTTCCCTGTGTCATTTCATTTTATTACACATAACTTGACTTGTAAACTAATTATTTATTTTGTTTCTTTGCATATATGGATTTATTTGGCTGTTACAACTATCCAGTGAAAATTTCAAGTCAACAGCACCTTTAGAAATATGTTTTCTGAGAAAAATGGTGACGTGTTCAATACTTATTTCCCCCACTGTACATGTTTTAACAAATGCACGTCAGGCTACGGCGAACAGTATGCAACTGTGCAAAGCCACCACTGGACCATCCACAAGCACTTGAAGCAGAAATATAAACTTGCCTTTAGGCTCTCTGGGCCAGAACTGCAGTGAAGTAATGGCCTGATTCACAGAGACAGAGGCCCAAACTCTCCTTCATCCCCTGCGGCTTCAACATTCAACACCAAGACCATCTGAGAGCTCCAAGTCCTCTCCCTCCGGCCTGAAAGCCTCTGCATGCTTTGTCAGCACTGTAATACTACAGCTATACTCAGCATTACACAGTTTTTATTATTTACAACTGACACATTTAAAGATCAATTGAAATCAGCTTGCAATTAATACCACTGGACGTTCAATTAAGGCTTAGCCTCCACCCCCAACCCCACAAAATACAAACTGTATTTTTTTTTTATTGCTAAGCAAAGAAAAAAAGTGCAAGTCAGTCTGTTCTACAGTACATTGAAACTGTAAATTTAAATATTACCACATCAATAAAGCTGAATAAAAATTACTAATAGTAACTAAATAAAAATAAACAACATAATAATAACAACAATTCAACACCGGTGTGATGACTTTTGGGAAGTAGTTGAACATTACAGTTTTAAAGGCACCATGAAAAGATTTCATAACATTCAATATGATTTTACCATCAAATATCGAAAAACAATTCTGAATCACTGCTCTAGGCAATTGTAATAGATTAAACTACAAAACATTTTTATATATATATTTTTGCAACTAATATGGATCAATACTTGAGCAATAAAAATTCCATTTAATAAATAAATGTAAAAAAATAAATAAATGTAAAAAAATGAATGTAAAAAAATAAATATATATATAATAAATAAATTAAATGTCAAAAAAGTTAATTCATGTAAAATAAATAAATAAATTTAATTAAAAAATATATATAAATGTAAAAAATAAATGTACAAAAATTGAAATACATGTAAAAATGAATAAATTTAAAGAAATGTAAAATGCATGTAAGAATAAATAAATAAATAAACAAATGTAAAATAAATTAAAAATACATGTAAAAAATATATAAAAAATGTAACACATGTAAAAAAAAATTAAATACATGTAAAAATGTATGTAAAAAATAAATTTAAATACATAAATGTAAAATATAAATAAAATAAATACCAACATTTAAGTAAACAGTGATAATCATTCAGCACTGATCTTCCTAGGCTTATATACAAAGCTGTTGTACATTGGTCTTTTATTCAGAGGAACTAATAAAATCACAAAATGTTGTTATAAAATTTATTTATTATTTCTTTTAAATATAAATGATTCCCCATTTAAAAATGGGGAATAATTTATTAGAATAATACCGCTGTTCACTGAGTGCAAACACAGATACAAGAATACTGGAGTAGTGCTGTCACGATTAGGGTTGGGTCGATAGACAATGCCATCGTCCATGACACCATATACATCACGATGCTGAGCCAGCATCATGATCCTCTGCCCCGCCCCTGTCGCAGCAGCAACCCTCTCGTGAAAAATACGCACTTAGGCTGCGTTTACAATAATATGTCTTAGTTTTAAAATGGCATTTTAGAAACAAAAACAATCAACGTCCACGCTGGTATTTCATCTAGCATTTCTGAACAGCCAATGCACATCATGTGACTATACACACACACACACACACACACACACTCTAGCGTATATGCACATCTGAGGCTGAGCTTTATGGGCAAAACAAGACCATGC
This sequence comes from Danio tinwini, assembly GCA_903798205.1. Lineage (NCBI taxonomy): Eukaryota > Metazoa > Chordata > Actinopteri > Cypriniformes > Danionidae > Danio > Danio tinwini. Next base: position 10,500,646 of record CAIGQZ010032409.1, read on the forward strand.
AGGTCTGGTAGGTGAAACGGTAGGCTACAAATAATTAATTTTTTATGAATTAATTAATTCTTCATATATAATTAATTCACCGCCACCTATGGCGACGATGCCATCGTTCATCGCAATGTTTCACATTAGACATCGTACGATGCCAAATTGGTCGACATCGCCCAACCCTAGTCACAATATTGGAATTATTAAGTACCAATTGATACTTACATTTTAAATCTTAAATAAAAAAATTTAACTGCATTCTTAAACACCGCTGATTGGCCATTATGTTCATGTGCTCAACAAAAATGACTGTGATTGGCTACACAGACACTGGAGTGTTTCAAAGTCGTGAAGATCAGTCAAAACATCAGCGGATCACTCGTATGTCACCTCACAGAGATCTTCGCAGCTTTAAAATGCTCCAATGTCTACACTCCTGTGTTTACACTCGGTGAAAAGCGGTGAACTGTTGACCTTTGGGCCAATCATAGTCATTTCTGTTAAGCACGTGAACACAATGGCCAATGAGCGGTGTTTAAGAATGCACTCAACAGCACTCAAATGTTAGCAGGAAAGGGACGTTTTTAAAATTTAAGCACCGATCGCCACCAAACTCGATACTTCTGACAACCATATTTGTACTTAAAGGGTCCATATTGGTACCTCAAAAGTATATATTAGTACCTAAAAATTAAGAGGAACACTTTTGTACTTTTTAGGTACTAATATGTACTCCTGAGGCATTAATATGGACCTTTAAGGTACAAATTTGTACCTTTTGGAAAGGTACCACCCCAGTGACAGCTCTCGTACCTTTATTTCTGAGAGTGTACCATACCATATACTTACTATATCATTATATCATAACCAATACAAATCTATTTTAGGCAGACATGATATAAAAACTTAAATGCTTTAAGCACAAAGCCACTGTGTTTCTCTCACACACACACACACACACACACACAAACTCCAATTTAAGCATCATTACACGAGACCATATTTCTGCATAATTGACACTTTCCAAACAAGGAACTGCAAAACGGGGACACAGTATTCTTCATTCAGGTTCACACATTACTAATGCAGACACTTTTGCCTAACAAGCTCCAAACAATTAGGCTTTTCAGAGGAAGGAAGTTCATCTCAGAGTCGCTCCTGCATCATTATAGGATAAATCCAGCTGGAACTGTAATTCACTGTCAGCAGTGCAACAGGAGCTTGTAAGTTTATCCTGGACGTCACAGAACACACTCAAAACTGCTGCATTTCTGACACGCACAAGCTGAAGTTGACCAGGGTTCAGTAAAAAGACATACAAGATAGGGCTGCACAATATTGGAAAATTCTAACATTGCAGTATTTTTGTTTTATTTTTCGATATGAATTAGGGTTGACTTTTAGAGCTGACTGCATAATTTCACATAGAAAACATATTTTGATCAAGCTTTCCATTCAGAGCATCACATCATTGGAATTCAATACCACAATCAATTAGAGAATGCATATAGTTAATCCCATTTAAGTATCATTTTAAGCAATGGCTTCAACAATGTGAAAATAAACATTGTTTATAATTTCCCCCCTTCCTCTAGTTGATTTCAATTATTGTCTTTCTCTAGTATTTAGGCCTAACAGCATCTGGCAAAAAAACTACTTCTGAAAACTAGTCTTTGGGCTAATTTTAAAGGGCACCTATGGTGAAAAAAATCTACTTTTCAAGCTGTTTGGACAGACATATGTGTAGGTATAGTGTATAGACCGTCATACAGGGGTGATATAAACACACCCAGTCCTTTTTTTTTCAATTTAACAACATAAAAACAGTGGACCAATTGGAGAGGTTTTAAAACCCCGCCCACCAAATTGATTGACAGCTGCGTATTAACATGTCTCCGTTTAAAATGTTTTTAAAACAGTGCATGTTAATGAATTACAGCGATTTACTTTATCACCACAGCCGCATGTCAGAACAATTATAAAAGACGACGCTTCAATCCCGGTTTGTGGACGTTAAATCAGGTTTATTTTGTACATCAACATAACAGATTTCCATACAGCAGTGGATATTAACCTGTATATTTGCATGCAAAAACAATGCAAAGCTAAACACGCGCTGTCTGTGTGTGTGCGCGCATGTCCGCCGTGTGTGTGTGTGTGTGTGTGTGTGTGTGTGTGTGTGTGTGTGTGTG
>CAIGQZ010032409.1:10512731-10539242 GCA_903798205.1 Danio tinwini
ACACCCCTAATCTACATGAATCAAATCTTTCTAAACAAAGCATTTTAAATCATCGGTCCCACTTTATATTAAGTGCCCTTAACTACTGTTGCATCAAAATATAAATACAATGTACTTAATGTGTTCATAATGTATTGCAGAACATTTTTTGTGCTAATGAGTTGGGATATGGGTAGGGTTAGGGACATGTTTGGTGGTATGGGAAGGATTAAGGGTGGGTTAAGGTGTAATGGATTGTCAACAGTGCCATTATAAATGTAATAAAGTAATTACAGATGTATTTGCAAGCAGGTATTTAATGAATCTTAAAGGGTCACAAACCACCCTGTCTCAGCAGGGTGTTTTCACACCTCTAGTTTGGAAAAAGTCAGGAAAGTGAGTGTGTCCAGCTCTGTTTAGGTGGGAGTGTCGGGGGAGGGAAAGAGGGAAGATTTTGCATAAAAATGGGAGTTTTCATTTAGGCACGCGCTGATATTCACAGAGGCAAAGACAGTGACTGTGTTTACATGGACATCAGTAATCAAATTATTTGCCAAACTCTTAATTTGTCAACTTTAACTGCAGTTTGGCACTTTCACTTTTATTCAGGAATATTTCATGCAATAGAGCTCGCTGATTGTTTTGAACCAAGTCTTTCTCATGAATTAATGCTGCACACTTATGTTACGATGTAATCGCAGGCACAGACATCCAGTCTCCACGCTGGTCTACACACAAGTATCTAATCGCCGTGAGGTAGCTTCAAAAATTCATTTCAAACGGGAAGAACGAATTCTCAAAATAACGCAAAAACTACAGATTTTCATTTTTTTGTGAAATATGTGTCCTAATAGTGTTTATAGCAGCGTGGGACACATATATGACTGTCAACATCTCGAAAAATGTGTTTTGGTGTTTCGTGACCCTTTAAGCACAGTAATATCAGATCTTTCAATGTCATGGAGCCCTACTCAATTTCTTAAAAAAAAAGCAATCATTGAAAAGAGAACACACTGCAGCGATTTTAGAACAGACAAATGGGTTTTAAGCAGCAGAACACTTTGTGCCTGTTGTGAAACCACTGACAGACAGATTTCCATGGCTTACTGCTTTATTAAAGCGGCAAAATATCCACAGAAAACGGAGCACATGGCAGTGATTGACATGAACTAGAAAACAGTGCTGCATCACACTCCCCCCGCTGAGCGAGTGCTCCTCTAGAGACAGAGAGAGAAAAAACATGCTGACGAAATCTAAAGAGAAGAGGAAAAAAAAAAAAAAAGAAAATGCCAGAAATAAACAAACAATCTCAGCAAGGCAGATGACAACAGCAAAATAAACAGGAACCCTCTGCTTGTCCGCAATGCACCTCATTGCACTTGACATTGTTTTGGTATTCCGGTTTCATTATCGGACTACGTTCAAAATCCGAGTGCACTCACTGAAATGGGACCCTGTTGACAAACGGGACGGTCAAAACACTAGAGCTTAACTGAGCACAAAAGAGTGTCATTTCAAGCCAAGCAAAAGACAAATTAGCTTCCTTTTCCAATGCAAGCTGTAAACGTAGATAATTCTTCATCTCAGGTCATTAGAGGAGGAAAAAGAAGAGGAAAGTGTTATACTGGATTATACCACAATAATGAGCAAAAAATTATACTTGTTATCATTGTTATGTTTTGTTAGAGATGCCCTTAGGCTGTAAAAAAAAACACAGGGTTCCACACGATTCACTCATGTTGTCCCAACCAGGAAATATGCAGGAATCCTAAAGATATTTTCAAAACCTTTTTAAGACTTTTTAAAGACCTTCTCAGAATATTTTAAGACCTAATCAGTACTTTAAGTTCTAATCAGTACCAAACCTTTAACTTAATAAACAGTTGTTAATAAACAATTGTAGTTAAATAAATCAATGGGGCACAACCATGCAACAGAACTCTGATAAACTAGGAAGAAACAAAGCTTTTTCGCGGTTGTAAAAAAAGTTTACGCGGTTGTTTTCAGCGACAACTCGTCGCTTAAGCCACTGATTAAACTCGTCTTTCTCTAACCAAGAGTATGCAAACTTACATTTTCCCATTTTGAAATCTGTTTCGTTCTATGGTTTCGCTACATTTGGAGAGCGTCATCACCTCCCTGCGTTTGTCACAAATTACATCACATCACCCAGACGGACGAGCTTGGCCGGACACACCCCGGCCTGAACCAATCGCGAGGATCAAGCACGCCATTGTTAATATTAGGAGGAAAATAAATATATTTATTCTTTTTCAGAGTCAAACACTGAACAATGCTGAAACAAAATTTAAGACCTCGTAAAAACGCATACCTTTTAAGAGCCTTAAATTTCTCACAATTGATTTTTCAAATTTTAGCACTTTTAAGACCCTGCAGACACCCTGCCAACACAAATCAATTAAGTTAACTTAACAAATGTAAGTGAATTGAACAAAACCATTAAGTTGTCCCACAGAAATCCCAAGAATTGTGTTGTTTCAGCTCATTTTAAATAAGTAATTTGAACAAGCAGCAAAAATCTTTTGTGTAGTTCAACTTGTTTTAAGTTTCAACTAGGGACGGGCCAATAAACGATATCATTTCAAATTGCGATACAATTTATTTCGATAACAATGATAAGCTCTGGACATTTTTACTCCATATTGATCTAAGAGCCAATCACACAACAGCAATATGCAACAACAACCAATCTGCATGATGTCAAAAGACAATTTCCTACTGCATTTTGCTAGCAAACTCGACAAGATGACGAAAATAAAGATTTAATGAGTGGAAGCCGTGATGAAAGTAAACTAACCTTGAATTATTATCCAAAGATCATGACGTTATCGACAAAAAAGGCAGCACAAATTTTATTATATGGAAGTGGTTTGGCTTTTTGAAATGTGTCAAGGAGCAGATTAAAATGATTTGTAAACCGAACCGTACCGTACCACTTTTTCGGCACCCTTTCGTTAGGGTAACAAACACGAGAGAAAGTACCAAAAAGTGGAGCTACACGCGCAGCTGAATGCTGATTGGTTACAGAGATACGTCACAATCTCGTGGAGCTAGCCAGAATAAAAACAAAAGGACCGCCATGTTTTAATACACAGCCGAGACAACTATATGTATATAATAATGAGCCATGGATGACCTTAGCTTAAACAAATCTTGCTGTTGTCTTTATGTACAGCCACAAAGCTAAGAAAATCTAAATCTGCCATGTCCTGTTTTTGCCTTACGAGGCCGTCTAAAAGTTTGAGCGGTTTTTGCTTTCTCCAGTGAGCTCGCGATCGTGTCTATATTTGATATAACGAACTTCTCTAGCTGATGATAATAACGTATGTGTGTTTATTAAAATGTCTTCGACATCTGATCCGTTCAGAAAAGAAAAGGACAAACACGAGAGTGAAGTGCGAAAAAAAGGAGAAGCCCGACAAAACACAGGAGCGAATTTTTTTAGCAACCTGAATCAAGAACAAACTGCCATGTTTATCATCACCTTTTGGACTATTGTGAACTCGGAATGACGGAATTACAGACACAGATGAGAGGTTAGCTCTGACTGGGCTATGTTGCATGTTGTTTTTGAACTCAAATAAAATGTATGCTGTGTGTAGTTTTTCTGTAATTGGTAACATATCTGTAAGGGGCTGTATGTGTTCATATATGTTCATTTATTTATTTATTTTATACAGATGCAGACGTTACAGTAGGCTATTTCGCACTGTCATTAATCTGCATTTATAATCAAATCATATTCATAGAAAGTTTAGTAATAAACATAAGTCTCTTTAGCAAAAGTTTCCAGTAGCAATACATCACCCAAACAGATGCATTAGTAGATCCACCAGGTTTATGAAATGTTTTTTAGACAAAAATCACAAAATGGAGGCGATAATATTTCAGAAAACACTTATAGGCAGGGTGTGAGTGCAAAACTTAACACTGAAACTGCCCATGGGAAATAATAATTTGACAAACCAGTCCTTGTTAGTGTGAATCCAGCTCTTCTACAATTTTATTTTTAGCCGCAATATTTATATGCTGACACAATAAAATTGCATTAAGCACTGACAGGCAAGTCATAGCTGGTCTGACTCAAGAAAACTAGCTATAACTAGCATAAAAACAACATCAGTTTGACATGTAATAGCAATTTTAGTTCATTTTACGTTTTAGAATGCACACATGCACTGTAAAAATTATATGATCAATTTGTCCTGACAGCATATGTTTTAGGTCATTGTAACTTATAAAATTAAGTTAGAACATCATTAACTTAAGTTCAATAGACTCATAAGGTTAATTTGATTCAGCTCAGAAATTTAAGGCAACCTGGATTTTTCCAGTGCACCTACTTACTGGATATTCAAAAGATGAGCAACAAAATATTTATACATATTTTATCATTCATAATGGGGCTGCACAACAGATCATTTTAGCACTGGTATCGCAATGTGCGCAACCACAACAGTCACCTTGCAAAGATATGCAATGTTGAGTCTGAATTAGGGAGTGCAGAATTATTAGGCAAATGAGTATTTTGACCACATCATCCTCTTTATGCATGTTGTCTTACTCCAAGCTGTAAAGGCTAGAAAGCCTACTACCAATAAAGCATATTAGGTGATGTGCATCTCTGTAATGAGAAGGGGTGTGGTCTAATGACATCAACACCCTATATGAGGTATGCATAATTATTCGGCAACTTCCTTTCCTTTAGCAAAATAGGTCAAAAGAAGGACTTGACAGGCTCCGAAAAGTCAAAAATAGTAAGACTTGGTTTTGATTACTTGGTTTGCGCTACGTGTACATTTGAGTGTTCTGTCTTCGAGGAAGTTGGGGTTTGGATTGGTATTTAATTTTTTTGTGTGTATCTCATATTTTTATATGTGTATATACATGTATATGTATATTTTTGTGTGTAGACGTGCTTGTTCACGGGCTTGTTGGCTGATTGTGGTGATTGGCTGCAGGTGTATTGTGTAGAGCTGTTTCACTATTTCCTGAGGATTTCCATTTGTATTGTTTTACCTGATGAAGGCCATGTAGGTCGAAACGTTGTGTGAGTTGTGTGAGACTTTTTTGAGAGCTAAAGTGGCAGTGTTGCCAATTTTTTTTAATCTTTTGCTACTGTATTTATTTTTGATCGAGCACCTGCCTCTGAGATTTTTTAGAGATGCGCACAATTATATTTTTTGCTAGAATTATTCAGTGGCATATTTTTGAGGGTTGGTTGTCGTCATCATTTTGATTAAATGTTATTGCTGCCTACAGCTTTCATTTTTGAGCATATGATAGTAAGTTTAACATTTACCATAAACATCAGAGGTTTTACCTATACTATAAAACTGTTATGCCAGTACTTCTGTGCTATTTGACTGTTTGTAACTTCATACTTATCTTAAGAGACTAAAGACTCTCTTAGGATTAATAAACATGCAAATCCCTATTATTTATTATTTATGTTGCGTGGGTGTTGAGATTCTGATTTTTCAATGATTAGTCGTGCAGCTTACACGGAATGCATTAATGAAGGCTAAACAAGTAGTGACAGAAAACACCTTTAATAACCTAAGAAACCCACAACATCCTGAATAACCCACCACAACTTCTTCCATCATCATTACATTTTACAGGACAGCCTAAATGCTTTCATACATGTGATTTGAATGACGCGAGAGGCGCTCTGTCTGCGATCGTTACAAATTTAGGATTAATCTACAAGTTTAAAAAAATATATATTACTCCGCAGGTCAACTGTTCCGAACCATAGGTTGTGATCCGTACGAATTCCGGATCAACTGTGATCTGTTACACCCCTAGATAATATATTATTAAAATCAATAGAAAAGTCATATTTCACTTTTTATTTAACTCTAAAGTAGTCTTAAATTACAACGTTCATGACTATATATCATTAAAAAGTTAAAAACACAAATAAAAAAACAACAGGAACTGAAAATGTGGAACTTTAATTCTAATAGACACCATATGCTGATTACTACAGTGATTTTTCCATTCATTTTCTACCAAGTGGTCCATCCTTTCCTTGGTTGCCTTCCATGAAAAACTGGGTCACATTAAAATGTTCCCACTACACTGTAAAATAAAATGCTGGGTTCCACTATGCCTTCATGTTGTCCCAAAACAAATTTATTAAGTTGCTTTTACCAATTTAAGTGGATTGAACATAAAACAATTAAGTGAACCAAAAACCTAAGGAATTGTGTTGTTTCAACTCATTTTAAATAAGCAGTTTGAACAAGCAGTTTTTGAGTGTAAGAGAACTATGCGTTAAAAATATATAAATAATTATCACCCTATCATAAATCCATCAGCCTTCAAAACCTGTCAAGAGTGCAGTTAACCACCTATACTTTCCAGCCGTTTCGTTATTTTTTCATTAATAATTCCAGGTCCACCTGCCTAAAACACTTTTCTCTTCAAGATTACAGGCATGTAGCGCCATTCACACAAATGAGCGAGGGGAGAATTGGAAAGTGCCTCATAATGCTGTAATATACCTCAAGTCCTTGTGGTGGTTTTGTTAAAGACAATCTCGGCAAAAACAAACTCGATTTCAAAAGATTTCAGGCCATCATCGACCTCTGGCCTGAAGTAAAGATCAAGCAGAGGAAGGGGAGACGGAGGGAGAGTTACTGACTCATCCATCAAACACACATACACACACACACACACACACACACACACACACACACACACACACACAAAAAAAAAAAGAGCTGTGAGCAGTCATGACAGAAATGAAGTGTAAGAGCATGACAGTTCGTCTGAGGACTCGGCTAACTAGGGCTGGAAATCCAGAGCTTAGTGAGCTCGCAATCTGAACTGAACGTGATCAGAAAGTTACTGCTGTGAAATAAGACAATACATTACCAGTCAAAAGTTTATGTTGAGTTTTTTTAATAACTGTATTTAATAAGGATGCATTACACTCAAAAATGACATTTGCAGTTTGTTCAAACCACTTATTTAAAAAAAAGCAGAAACAACCCATTTATTGAGATGTTTTTGCAACAACATAATTGTTTTAAGTTCAATCCATTAAAGTTTGTAAATGTACATATACACATACATACTAGGGGTGTGAACCTATACTGGTTTTACGGTTCGGTTAAGGTCATCATGCCATCGATTCGGTTCAATTCGATATCTCGGTGCATCACGGTGCATTGATGCCGCTTTCCATACATCATTTGATTTTTTTCTTCACAACACAAGCATTATATTTTTATTAAAATCTCTAAATATTTTAATATTAATAATAATAATAATAATAATAAATAATAATAATTAATATTATTTATAATACAATTTTGTCCTTTAATACAAGCGGTAAGATATGAACTGTACCTTTAATTTGACCTGCTTAAAGAAAACACTGTTTTTGAATGTTTCAAACAAAACTCCAATACATGCACAGAACAACATGAGCATTTATAGCAAATATGTAAATAATTTCCTGCTTGCTTTTTCAGTGCTGCCAAGCGAGGTCTTATACCCCTATGATCGGTCATTGTCCGCTCAACAGAAAGGGCTGCAGTTGGCTTTAGAAATGAAATTGCTTTTCAGCCGCATTTACAGTCTATATGCGCATAATACGAGGTTATCACAGGTAATCCATAATAGACACAGTGGAGAAAACTCCCACATCAAACACGCTCATGTCTGGATCCACAAGTATCGCTTTAACAGTCAAGAGGAGAGGAAAAGTTATCTCACGAACACGCCGTGGGTCAAATGTCCAAAGTGAGAGAGAGAGAGAGAGAGAGAGAGAGAAAGAGTGTGTGTGTGCTGTGCCTTCTTCAGTGTCAATGAAAGACTTTCCAGCAAACTCACAAGCAGTTGAATTGTGCATAATTATCTACCTTTTAAGTAGTTGGAGCGTTGTATTTACTCGCCCTCGCCTCCTTCACTATAGTATTCTACTGCGACACTGCACAATAACCGTAATAACCGGATCTATTACTGAACCGATATCGAATTGTCCCCATCTGCATCGCGGTGCAACAAAGAAAAAAATTATTTTGACACCCCTAATACATACATATATAATATTAACTTAATTCTTTCATGTTTCCCAACACAAGTTAATTGTGTGGAACCCAGCATTTTGTAGAGTGTAAATTGTTTAAATGTTAAAGTAAACGCTTTTTTAATGTTACAAAAGATCGGGTTTGAAAGTAAACGCTATTCATTTCATATTAATGAATAATCAATCACATTTTCAGCAAAACATTAAGCTGTAAAATAGTTTTCAGCGCTAATAACAATAATGTATTCTTTTTAAGCACATTACTGTATTTTGGTCAAGACATATGACCAACTTTTTAGTCAATAACATTTTAATATGCGTTAGAGTATTGCTATTATTGTGTTTGGGTCAATTAAAAACCCAGTTTAAAATCTACAGGCTGCATTTGCTGTAAAAGCGTTACACACAATAGTCAGAATGCCATGGATTAAAGAATTTTATATGCACAACACAAAGGCAAAAAAACAACAATGCCAAGCATATTCTTTCATTCCGAGATCAATTGCCAAGTTATACACAAGTTGAAACGAGTTTTGCTCTTTCGCAATATTTCACAGAATGTTCCATAATTTTTGCCATGTTAGATCTACAGGACCTGTTTTGATTCAGTCGAAGACAGAGTGGGAGTATGTGCAAGAGAAAGGGAGAAAGAGAGAGAGAGAGAGCGATCGAGAGAGATCTATGTGCGAGTTTATGTAAATGACATGGGCATATCTAATAGCTCAAAGTAACGTGTTAGCTACCCCTTCACAAATAGTTCTAAAAATATACTAACGAGTTGGTTGAACTCCATTGGCTCTCTGGTGAAGCTATCATTGGTGTGCTCTAGATCTCACAGAGGAATGAAGAAGTCTTTCGAAACAAACTGGATTTATTTCGAACAATTATCAAAATTCGAACTATTATTCAAACTAATATCTGTGCATTGCAACTGTATTGCATTCAATTGTATATCGCACACCTGCCAGCCAGCCAATCAGAATCAAGAATTTCAATAGACTATTGAGTAATGCTTTATATACACATTTACACATGCACAAACATATGTGCATATGTATATATATATTGCAAAACGATATATTACAATCAATATCTGTGTGTGTCTGTGTGTGTTTTTTTTTTATCCCATTAGAGACTTAAACATGAACGCATAAAGACTTGTTTATGAGGTCTTGCCTCACTGTGGGGACCAAAATTGAGGTCCCCATAAGTAAACATCCTTAAAAATTACACAGAATGAAGTATTTAGAAAAATATGAAAGTGCATATTGTTTCCTGTGACCGTTGGGGTAATGCAGGAGTGTCCACACTCGGTCCTGGAGAGTTTAGCTCCAACCCTAATTAGGGATGCATCGATCCCGATACTTGGATCGGATATCGGTTCGATATCGCATATTTTTGCTGGATCGGGTATCGGCCTCAACGCACTGATTTCTTCCCTTTGTGCAGCTATTTTGAAAGTATCTGCAGAATGCGGAGGGCTGCGCGCATGCATCAAGCGCTTCATCAAGCGCACCGGCTGCGCAGAAGCGACGTCCGCTGCTCTGTAAAATTATTCTCATAAAGAGTTTCTGTACTCTATTTTTCCGACTGAGTTTATTCTTTCGAGGTGAATATGTTAAGTGCTGCTTGTAAAGCCTTACTCATTGTGGTCAAAGAAGTTGATTAAAATTAATCAAAGTGAAACTGATGAGCGCAATATGGATTGTCATTAACAGAAAACTATTTAGCCTAATATAGGCTACTCTGAAACCGTGAATATTTCACTGTCATTTTATTTAATAAACCAGTTTGTCAGTTTGTGCACTGAAGCATAACCTTGTTTTTAACTTTAGCTCAAATACTCTTGCTTATTTTGTAGATAACTGACCATCATAAATACATTAAAATAACCAACAAATTATACCAAACGAAATTAGTTTCAAAAAGAGAACTTTTTTAGACAAAAAATTATTTTTCAGACATGCTTTCAGTTTCTCTGTGTCACTCACGGCGAGTTTAGGCGAAGGATTGTTTATTAAGTAAAACTGGCCTCAGACGGTTTCGTTTAGTCTGCTTCAAACCTGCAGGAAAATATCAGGCTTTGCTAAAAGGCCGATTATTTTAACAACAATTAGGGTCAATAGTGGTAGCCTACAGATTTCAAAGAAACATCTTAATATTAAAAAAATAAACATAAGCTGGACCACAACAGATCAGATCAATGTCATAATGAATGCTCAAATAATGTAGCCCATAGTTTATAGTAACAGCAAGCATCATGTTTTTAGTTGTGTGGTCTGTCATATAATGTAAGCCATGGGTCTTTTATTTTTACTAAAGAAGATATATTATTTCAGCACCAGAACTATAGAAACTGCTTTAGGTTTAAAAAAATAAATAAAAAAAATACAGCACAGTATCGGGATCGGATCGGGATCAGTCGATACTCAGAATTTTGGTATCAGGATTAGATCGGTTTCAAAAAAATGGTATCAGTGCATCCCTAACCCTAATCAAACACACCTGAACCAGCCAATCCAAGCGCTAACTAGGTATACTAAAAACTTACTGCAGGTATGTTAAAGCAAGTTGAAGCTAAACTCAGCAGGGATACAGTGGTCCCTGGCTAGAAAGCTGTTCACCTTTCACGGCCTCGCAGTTTCGCAGATTTTTATTTTGTGCAATTTGACCTTTGCGCATTGCATTCCTCATCCTGATTGGCTGTAGACCATTGTCAACCAATCTCCTCTGTGTCTCTTTACAGTACAGAGTTCAGCTTGCCAATTTAACAATCTTTGATTGCTAGAAGTGTGAGTTTCAACAAGGATGGAAAAAAAGGGTTGTAACTGTCCGCAGCAAGACCATCATAAAGGGAGTCACACAACGGATGCGCCGCGCCACCCATCGCCACACCACGCAGTGCCCTGCAAACGTACGTTTATATCAGTGTACGCAAGTTGGCAGCTGTCTGTGATGCCCAGCTACAACTCAGGATACTGTTCATATTTCTGCCATGCCACAGAGCACCATCTGAATCATTTCATTTTAAATAACATGCAAATGTGCACGTCTGGTGTGTGTTACTTCCAACTGTCATGTGCTCGGCGCATCCAGTGTGAAACCCCCTTAATGATGATAATGAGTAATGAGTCTGCTTTAGTTTTGGGAATCAGTGACTGCAGGAATTAGAACATTACGCTGGAGGCCAACATTATCTGACACAAAAGCTAAAAAAGTTTTATGAACCTTTTGCTGACAGCGATAAATGTTGTGCCTGACAACAGGTTTTGATCTTTGGTTTCATTCTATAATAAGTTTATTCTATAATAAGTTATAAGTTTGAACTTTGAGAGTTTTAAACGAGAGAAAAGCGTGAAAATGTTAATGCATGTCTGAGAAAAGTGTATCAAGTGTGTGGTGAGGGGTTTTACAGTCTTAAAACATTTATAATAATTGTAAAAAATAAAAGCGCACTACTCTGCGGTTTTCGCCTATTGAGAGTAACTTTTAAATCGTAACTCCTGCGTTAAACAATCGACCACTGTATAGAAACTAGTGTGTGTGTGTGTGTGTGTGTGTGTGTGTGTGTGTGTGTGTGTGTGTGTGTGTGTGTGTGTGTGTGTCTGTGTGTGTGTGTGTGTGTGTGTCAGAACTACCCCTTCAAGATTCTCATTCCATCTGCTAAACACCATTTCCCTACACACAAAAAGCTGTTCTTTAAAAGATTGCTCTTAAATTCATGCTCTACATCTGTATAAAATCCCGTTGTTTGAAAAGCAAAGTTAAGTCTTTTCAATTGAGCAAAAAATAAATAAAGCAAAACCTTCCACAGCCTCAGGTGAGAATGATAGTCAGCATCCACATGAAGGCGACTGTGATCAATTATTCATTAAATTAATTCCTGAAAGCCAATCCGCCGACCCACATAATTGGGGTGACGTCGACAGCAGCCACGTCTTAGTCACGACAGAGGCCGAAATCCAACAACATCCGAGCCTGTGTTGCATTACGCTGGCTGGATTGTTTGCAAGTAAAAACAAACAATTTCTCCCATCATTAAGCAAAGAAACTGCGCATCATGTACCTACAGACAATAATGCATTACTTTTGCAGTTACCCATATGCACGACAAATACAGTAGTGCATCAGTAATCCGCCATTCCCACTCTTGCGCAGTTTCGGAGAACCAATAAAAGCAGACGCAGTACGACACCACCGTTATTGCAAGGCAGAGAAGCGTGTGATGAAGTTTCCATAAGCATCTGATGGGAGACGAAGGATGGACAGACACAGATTGTGCAAAGACGCCGAGGAAAGAGCAGATGGCCTTGCTGCCTCTAACAGAACAATGGCTCCCAGGGAATCCACTGTCGGCCAATCACTGAGTGGCGGAAAAAAAAAATGCTCAGATGCTCCTTTCAGACTCATGTGCCGTAGTACACTAGCAAAAACAGCAGGACGGGGCAGAAAAAGACAGTAAATCTTGTGAATCTGTGTGTGCCTTTGATTCTTAAATTGGTGACAACAAAGAGAGCAAACTAGCATTTAAAAGGCTAATCAAGGGCTGCATCTGAAATTGCATTCTTTCAGAGTATGTCTCATAAATAACAACTTCATGGCTGTTAAAACAGAGTATCTGCAGGTTTCTAAAGGCGTCAAGCGCATGCGTATGGTGCGGCGCAGCCTTCGCGCGGTCACATAGCCCTTGCCATGGCTGATGTAGACGCAACGACGTATAGCACAAGATCTGTGATTGTTCGGCTTGGTAGCATTGAGGGGGGGTAGACATGGGCTGGTATAAGAATCTGACGGTGTGATAACCTTAGATAAAAATATCACGGTTTCACTGTATTGTGATCACTGCTCTAAAATATGTTCTTTTTAATGTCTCGGTTAAAAACTTTTTTCCCCATTGAACACGGTATATATTTTTTTAAAGATTTAAATTATTTTGAAATAGTAAACATGTCAGGCTAAATAAAATAAGTCATTGACTTCTGCTGTCTTCGTTAGTTTCAAAAACACAGATTTATTTACAACTTGGAAAAGGCATCTTTAGATATCTTTCTTTTCTTTGGATATAATGTAAAGCCACTCGACTGTTCAGGTCTACAGGGTGCTTGGATTCTGGTTTATAAGCGAGTTGTTTTTTAGATGTTTCCTAAATCGTGGGCAGACCAGTAGCTTTTGATGTGAAGGGCCCTTTTCTGCTAGAGATACTGTTAAAAATATATATATAAATAAATTTAATAAAATAGAAAAACCTTACAAATACATTCGAAACGATATAACAGAAATTTTTCAAAACCCTGGTAAACATTAAAACCGCTTATCGTCTCATGTGGGTGGTGCTGTGAGCAACAATCCCGATTGAGCAAATTTTTACATGTGTCGAGTCCCGTGAAGGAGCTCCAGAAGGAAACTTTTGTTTTGCGTTTACCTTATGATTAAAGTTGCGAGTTTTAGCTACTAGTACATTAAGGTAGCTTTCAGAAACAACAAAACACCCATGAAGAAACTCGACACAGAGGAACATAAAAGCGTACTGCCAGCTAGAGTTTCGGAAGTGTTATTACAGAGCAACACAAACAGCACACAGAAGTATAAATGCATGGCTTCGCGCAAGGTAGGCGCCGTGGGTCATGGCGATCACTCGACAAGTATAAACCAGTCTTAAGAGTTATATTGAAGTACATTAATACCACACAAAATGAAATTTAAGACCAATTTTATAATATAGAATTTGCAAATTACACAGGAAATGTTTTAAAAACAGCTTAAAATAAAAAAATATAACTTAAACTACATTTTAAGGCATTTAACTGATTGTATTCTTAACATAGTGCTGCTTTCACGCTGTGAAAAAAGTAAGACTAATGACACGTTATATGCGGCTGTGAGTGTTTAAGGGTGTCGCTATGAAAACACTGTGCTCTGGTCATAAGTCAAGCTAAAAATCAGCAGGTCTTTGACCAGTCGATCAGTGCATCTCTAGTTCTTAATTTGTAAATGTACAGGTTGGCGCAGCTGTAATGATCTATTTTAAAGCGTAATGCCAGTTTAGTTAAGCGAAATTCCAGTGAACGTTAATTGTGTAAACAAAATCCCTGCGTGTATTTTATTGCGTTCCGTCAAAGACTATAAATGAACTTTGGTTCCGGCTAATGTTGTTCTGATGATAGACAAAGAGATTTGAGTAGATTTCAAAATGGAAACAAAATATTATTTACGAGGTGGGTTCGATTGCATTTTGAAGAGGTCTGAAATGCGGATTTAAGACAAAAAAAAAACTAAATTAATGTCTTATTTTTATACTACGTAATTTAATAATCTGCAGACACCCTGTAAAAAGAACTCTAAATATGAATTTAGTACCAGTCTCTTCAGATTTTTTGCAGCCTAAAAAGACTTATTTAATTGTGTTTACCTCTTAAAGGATTAGTTCAACCAAAAATGAAAATGCTGTTATTAATTACTCACCATCACGCCCTTTCAAACCCCTGAGACCTTTGTTCATTTTCGGAACACAAATTAAAGTTTTATTAGTATTTCAGATTGAATCCAAGAGCTTCCTCACACACTTGTGAACAAAGCTGTTTTATAGTGTTTTATAGTTTTATTTTGCCACACAAAAGTGTTTAAGGAGCTTTGTATGATGATATTTGAACCACTGAAGTAATTTTAATGCTTTAAATCAGTGGTTCTCAAAGTGGGGGTCGGGACCCCCTGGGGGGGTCGCGAGACAATCAGAGAGAGGGGGGGGGGGGGGGTCGCTTGGTGATTTTAAAAAATCTCATATATTTTATTAAACTATTAAAATTATCATATTTTATCCATAACCTGCAGAATATAAAAATAGTTTTAACTTATTATATATTTAATATATACTTAATATTTAAAAGTTACATAAAAAAACATGCAAATAAAGTCATCAGCCATTAAATTTTTTATTTTTCTATTGGATTGCGACACCTGGGGTTATTATGCTAGATTAACATCACAGCAATAGCGTTAGTTGCAGCAGATTGATTTTACTGTACAATGTTAAACTATGACACCTTTATGGCACTCACGTACATAAAAAAAAAGCCACGACTGAACGAGGAGGATGATCTCCAAGTGGCTCCAAGTCTCCAAAATTAAACCAAGAATAGTCTTGTGCTATAAACATTGCGCACACCATTCTCATTAAGTGAGATTAATATTTGATTAAACAAATGAATAATGATTATAAAAAATAGGCTGTTGCACTTTTTTGTGTCGTCAATAAGCTTGTTTATATAGTTCCTATTGGTGTGTGTGCACAATTGTGAGCAATATTTGTATGCTTATAACCACCTCCGAGCATAGAGGGGGTCGCGAGTCACTGGTGTTGTTATTTTAGGGGTCGCAGGCTGAAAAGTTTGAGAACCCCTGCTTTAAATGTCTTGTTGGTGTTGCTCTGTATGTATGGTGGAAATCTGACTGAGCTCTCAGTTTTATCATGATTTAAAATATCATGAGGACATGAGATGGATTATTGAGTTGTTCCTATACATTCTCATAGATATCATCTATATTAATTCTGATGCATCATCTTAAATAATACATCACAAAATCCTCCAATCCTGATGCATTATATTCTCCATGCTGCAAGTTGCACTGCTACTCTGCCATTCACAAATCCTTTCCCGTGGTCTCATGGGACAATTGATTGTCAAAATCTCACCAGAAGTATTAGTTAATATAAGAAGTATTGGAGATGGCTACAGACCTACATTCAATGTCTTTTTTTTGTCAGCTTGCACATTCAAATTATAAATACTTCTTATTGTATGCAATCTTAAGGGTGCCATATACTGCATTGATTTAATAAGTTAAATTGTTCTCTGACGTCTACATAGTAGGTTTACAGCTTCGATAAGTTCCAATAAATCTACATAAATGGTTTATTAAGCTCATTTAGAACTCCATAAAATACTCCTAGAATCAGAACGTCCATGACACAGAAAGAGAGAGAGAGAGAGAGAGAGAGAAAGAGTATAACGTACGCTGAACACGGACAAATATAAACCCAATCAGAGTAATGTTAACCTTTTTTGCTCACCAGATCTGTTGTGGATAAAAGCTAAATTATAATTGAACTGGACAAAAGAGAGTGATAGAGATGTATTGAGTTGTATTTTGAAGCTACAGTCAAAGAAAACAGCCAGGACTTCGTATCAACCTCTGCATGAACATATGACATTTGAGCTGAGTGATTTGATTCAGCAGTCTACATGTGTTTTTTTGAAACATACGCTTCAAATTTCACAATAAACACGATAAACTAACAAAAAATATATATAACTAAACAAACCTTATGTCTCTTCGGTGTGGAGATGAACACGTGTAATCTGTAAATCTTGCATTTTGTGTTCTGAGGTGACTTTAAACATGCCTTTTGCTGTGGTTGCCCAGTAACACACAGTAAACAATTTGGGGCTGATGTTTTCAAAATAAAAGTCCCACATACATAGTAAGTAAATATATATGTTGTATCACTAGAAAATGTTTGGCTTTCCAAATGCAGCCTGAGGTGTGCATATTAATGATTTCAGAGCTTTTTGATGATCTCGGAGGTGCATATGAGTTGGTACACTCTTGATGACGTCAGCTGCTTGTCAGGTCTGGATGAACGACCTAAAGTAGGCATACATGCAAATAAGGAGGGCATGGCCTGTGAGTCTTATCACAGTTTTTGTTTTGTTTTCTGATTGGCCAGTTGTCCATTGAGGTTTTACATTCGTGGAATTTACATGAGAATGAGGAAATTGTGTCTGAGGCTCACAGTATGCCCATTTCCATATACTGATCTTTTATTATTCTACTATGCCTTGGTATACCCAGATTTTCATCATAGGACACCTTTAAATTCATTATAAACCCAAGTGTATAAATTGCTTCCATTGAACTTTTCTTCAGTTATTCACTTGGTGACACTAGCAAGTACAAGAAACTTTCTTTAGACAATAAAACAACCACACATAACCATTTTATTTTTGGCCCACAGCGAACAAGGTGTACCAACCTGACACTTCATTTATACTAAAAACTAGCGCAGCCAGTTTATGCTAGCAAAAACAAAATTAGTTTATTCCCAGAGGGACTTAAATCTACGTGTATTATTCATGGATCCTACATTCCGACTAAAATACATGTCTTCCCCGATCATGACTCCTCCAGAAAGCAACAGAACACACATGACTTGCAGATATGTGCTTGTCCTTTGCTGTTATTTCACTGCGCTGAAAACAAAATGGGCTGAATTATGGTGAAATGCACCGTGCTGACAAAAGAAAGCTTTCACCAGCGCTAGTGGAAGAAGCACCGATCACACAAAACAGCCACGTTTCAGCAGATCAAACCTGCAGTCAAAGTGAAGTTAATCAAGCAGAACTGCTAACGGCCTGGCAGTTGCATCTTAGCATTATGCTATGACTCACGGTGGCCCTGATCTTAAAATATGCCTTGAGCGCGCACACAAAAATCAAACAAACCACTTTGTGTAGGATCAGAGGACCAAAGTAGGTTTAAATGGATAGTTTACACACACAAGAAGAAAATTTGCTCACTTTACTCAGCCTCAAAGTGGTAATGAAGATTTATGAGTTTTTTCTGTTGAACACAAATGATAATATTTTGAAGAAAGCCAAAAAAAAGTAACAAAGTAGTAGTAATAGTAGTACAATTACTACTACTAATAATAATAACAATAATAATCAGTTCCTAAAGGATTATGCGATTACTAAATTTAATCGTACAATTTGGCGAATCTTGCATTACTGAAATGCCACATTATTTCCCGCAAATTCGGGGTCTAGCTGATTTCTATGAAGTTATTACAACAACTCACCCAAAACAAAGGCCATACCCAAACAGCCCTCGATAAACCATGATTTTACATGCATCATGATCATAGGTGGCAGTATATACCTTTACGCTGATCTGTAACTTTATTTAACCAGTAGAATAAGACACCGCATGTTAAATACGAGTAAACTTACGAAGTCGCATTTACCAACAAACATTACTGCAAAAGACAGTGAACAATTGAGGTGAGTGAAATTAGTTAAATAAAGACTTGTTGCGGGTACAGCACATAACACAGGCATTGTCATGCCTCTTTCACAGCGCACAAGCAGTAGCTGCATCCCAGATGGCACACTACACTATGCACTATGTACTTACACACTCAACAGCATAGTATATGTGTGTAGTGTCATCCCAAATGGAACACAAAAATATTTTTATATTTTTAAAAATTCAAAGTTTCCCTGATGACGTTTGACGGTTTCCATATTAGTCAAATAAATGACCAAACTACCAAATACCTGCCTTGAGTATAAGCGCATGCACCATTTTGAGGTGGTACAATCACTCTCATAGCAGAATTTTGCTTTCACAATCCAAAATCAATAAAGTAATCCTCCATGAGCATGCGATAGCTCCGCCCCTTCTGCTCCGTAAGCAAAGCTGTGGTTGTTGAGTGCGTGAAGTGTTCAACATTCCACACTTTATTTTAACGGTTGAATAAGTGCATCAACTAGGTATCTGAAGTGCACTTATTCTTTGTAGAGTTTTCAGTGTCAACGCACTACTTACACTATTTATACTACAAAATGGCGTAGAATAGTGCTTAAGTGTGCGATTTGGGATGCAGCTAGTGTGTGTGTGTGTAGCACATGAGCAAAAGCAGCGAGCCGGCTTTCACATCAGTGGCATCTGCAGCTTGTATTTCTATTTACCTATCTATATAGAGCTTAAGTCAAAATAATTAGCCCTCCTGAATCCCCCTGAATAATTTTTTTTTATTTGGACAGTGGTCTGAAAAATACTATTTCTAAATAACTTAAATTATATAAATAACTTTAATTAAATTTATATAACATAAATTAACTAAAAATAAAATTTATTCAAAATAAGAAAAAAAGGTTAGAAAATAGTAAATTATTAGTAGTAGTTAGAATTAAATAATTCCATAATGACTACAAAAAATGGTTGCATTAATATAATGGTTTATTATAATTCATAATTAAAAATAAATGTCTATAAAACTGTTGTATACAAGTATTATTATTATTAATAATAGGAATTAAATAATTTAATAACAACTACAATAATATTTGCATTAATATAATGGTATATAATAATACTAATAATAACAATAACAATAACAACAACAACAATAATAATAATAACAATAATAGCAATAATAATTATGATAATAACTATTATTATTATTAATATTATTATTAACAGTTATTTTGCAACAATCATAATTATTAAAAATATATACAACTACATTACTACTGCTAGTATTAAATTATTGTAAAACAAACTGTGGAGTAAACATTTGCATAATTAATGAATAATAATCATAAATCACCATCATCGTCATCAGTAAATCACAAAAAAAAATTATAATTTTGAAAAATAAAGGTGTGAAATTTATGAGTAAAAAATCTCTACTGTCTAAGCAAGAACCTAAAAAAATGGGTAAAAAAAGAACATTTTAGACATTCCATCTATACATATGATTCACAACCATATTAACAACTGCAAAATGTCTCAAAGTGCGTGTTGTGGTCAAACAGCAGTACAGTAAGGTGGTAACCTTTGACCCCTAGCAACATCAAACTAGAGCAGTTCAGAGAGCTCAGACATGCTTCACTGATCCAGACACCATCATATGCGTGAACCCCCTCCCCTATCCCCTCCGCTAATGGTTGACTCCTTTTGTATAAGAAGTTATGAAACGAGTTCCAAAATACATGCTAGGCTATTTAATGCACAGCTGATGCGAACGGTGCACTTTCTTAAGGCCTTGCACTTGTTCTAAAAGGAATTATGCAACCACGGTTTCAACATACAAACTTATTCAGCATGAGTAATCGTTGCAAACCTGCAGGATCTGTGCCGCCCAGATTTTGTGACGAGGAGATGGGGCGGCAATGATGTGCCCTCTGGGACGCTTTCAGGAAGTCCTAGCCATGTTAGCCTGAGTTTCATCATAGCCATGACAAAAAACCCTCTCTCACAATCCTCCATTTCTATTGGCCATGCTGCTGCCCAATTAGTCAGCCTAAAGAAGCAGCAACCCCCTTTTGCGTCTGACCGTAGGGCCAATACTTCCAGTCCAATAAATCTACTCTTAAACTTTATGCACCAGCTTTAACACAACTTTGAGTCACACTTTCCAAATATTAACACAGAATAAAGCAGAGGAGAAGTGAGAAAGCTCAACAGTGGGCCTGAATATAACAAAGAACATCAAACAGGAGGAAAGGTTTGTTTGGGCTCCTTTCAAGACTTTGTTGGTTAGCCTAATCTGAGCTTAAGAGACAAAGAAAAGGTCTTATGATTAAAGAATGTGAAACAGGCACAGCATAGCATAAAATATCAATATTGGTGATGCATATGAAGTAGACTGCGTCTTAAAAATAAGATTTAAAAACCATAATAATAATTTGAAAAAGAATGTCATGATTTTAAATGAGCTCTGCATGTTCTGTGTCTGCATAGACATGAAAACTTCTAGCTAAATTGAAAATAAATAAATGACTAAAATAAAATAATAAAATAAATCAATTAAATTAAATTAAAATATTTTATTTAAATACAAATAAATAAATAAAATAAAAATAAATTTATTTAAATAAATAAATAGAAATAAATATATAATATATTTAATAAAAATAAATACATAAATAAATATAAATACAAATAAATTTAAATAAATGGAGCTCTGCATAAATAAATGAGCTCTGCATGTTCTGTGTCTGCATAGCTAAACTAAAAACAAATAAATGACTAAAATAAAATAATAAAATAAATCAATTGAATTAAATAAATAAAAATACATAATTTAAATACAAATAAATCAATTAAATAAATATATATTAATTTAAATAAACAAATAAAAATATAAATAATGTAATAAATAAAATAAAAAATGAATTAATACAAATAAATAAAAATAAATATCGAGCTCTGCATAAATAAATGAGCTCTGCATGTTCTGTCTGCATAGACATGAACACTTCTAGCTAAATTAAAAATAAATAAATGACTAAAATAAAATCAAATAAATGAAATTAAATAAAATCAAATAAATAAAAATATTTAATAAAAAATAAACAAAATAAGAAATAAAATAATAATAAATTCATTTAAAAAAATAAATACAAATAAATAAGTAAAATTATAAATAAAAATATATAGAGTTCTGCATAAATAATAGAGCTCTGCATGTTCTGCGTCTGCTTCGACACAAACACTTCTAGCTAAATTAAATAAATTACTAAAATAAAAAATCAATAAATAGAAAATACAAATAAATAAAATATTAAATAAAAATAAATATCAATTCATCAATAAAAGTATTTATTAATTTAAAAAGCACATTTAAATGTCATTTACTTAAATACCTATCTAAATATTATGGCAGCACAATATATTGAAATATTATCTTTATTGCGATAACAGTACATGCAATATCTTTAAGGCAGGGACGCACAATAAATTTTATTGATAATTGATGTTTATTTATTTTTATTCTAATATAAAATAATAATATGTTAATAATAATAATAATAATAATAATAATAATAATAATAATAATGAGCAGCTTTTAAATGTCTACATGATTCCATACTAACTTTGAACTCAGAAGTGATCCCATCATTAACAATCATTGCTATATTTGCGCAAATGTCTACATATCACCAAAACAGCTCCTTATATTGTGAAAATAATATAGCAGCATCACACAAAACACAGAAACATACCTACAATAAAAATCGCTACCAGTAAGTATATTTAAGCACAAAAACAAGCACAGACGCAATTTAGAAAGCAACGCTGGGAGAGAAATTTGACCATTTTCATTTTCTGTTTTTTTTACTCTTCTGTCAATCTAGTTTGGAAAATGCCAACAGACACGGAATACAATTGCCTAGTTATTTGCAATATGCAAATTAGGTGACCATCAGCCAAATTCCCAAGTGCCTAAATGAAAAATAAAATATAATTTTATAAAAATATAATAAAAATAATAATAATAATAAGCAGCTTTTTAACGTCTACATGATTTCATACTAACTTTAAACTCAGAAATTACACCATCATTAGCAATCATTTCTGTATTTGAGCAAATGTCTATATAAATGTCAGCAAAACAGCTCCTTACATTGTGAAAAGTATCAAGCAACAACACACAAAATGGAACTCGGAAACATAACTACAAAAAAAAATAAAAATCAATATTTTAGCAAGCAAACAAGCACAGACATGATTTAGCAAGCGACGCTGGGAGAGAAATGCCATCAACATCTTAAAAACAATTCAGTGTAGCCTTTTCTTCCTAAAAACACTGACTTGCCTCCCACCAGAAAAAAATCTCTCCTAAATGTGAAGTATTAATGATGCAGATATTGTGAACTCGCTGCTCCAGACTAGGGTAGAGTGAGGACATGAATAAGAGCTGTGGCTTTCAGATGGTGACACACATAGCTTCTCTGTGTTCATTATTTATGTGCAACACACCATACAATAACTTACTGTATTTACTGCTGCTGAAGCTCATTATTGGCTCTTCCCTCTGGACTAACTAGTAATCAGTGCTGGTAGTTTCCACCTGACTAGCTTTCGAAGATGTGCTGTGCATCAAGTGCTGTATAAGAGGAACAGAATATCAGCAGGCATGTCTGGCCAATAAAATAAACACATTATTTTTTGCAACGTCATAAGAATTTTGGCGTGTTTAGATTTGGGTGTTTTGTTCAATCACATTTTCTAAAAAAAAAAAAAAAAAAAAAAACTATGTTTGCATTCTCTGTGTTTTGGGAGCATGAAAACTAAGGGTGCTTTCACACTTGGTTCAATTGCCTGGACCATACCCAAGTTTGATTGTCCCCCCTTGCCACCTTCTCGGTTGGTTTGTGTTTAAACTGTCTTTTTTTCTTCTGAACCCCAGCAAAGAGCTTAGACTGACCAAAAGGCGACACTCAATAGAACGTTCCATTGCAACAGCAGCGCCCAGCAACAGCCCCAGATTCCGCCATTTTGGAGTGAAAGGGATCGGCTCTCCATTGGATCTTATTGCTGTCGCGATGGCAAGCAGCTGCTTTATTTTTTATGTCTTATTTAAAAAATATGTTTTATTTATTAAAGCCGAGATACAACCTGAAAGACGACAATACAACACTTACTTTCACAATCATCAGCACTTTTAATAGTTTATTTTACAGACTTACATTATGCTGCTGTTCTATTGGAATTTTCATTCCAAAATGGCCGCCGCGCCATCTAGTGGCTGTTTCCCCAAATCGCAGTAGAGTGTCGCCTCTTGGTGATTCTATGCTCTTTGACCCTGGTACGCTTGCGTCCTCGAGCTGCTGTTTTGTTTACGACTGTTGCTAGATGACAGTCAGGAAAGCAAAGAGCCAAAATGTAAAGACGTCCGCACATCGCGGCCGATTTGCTTTTGCTGAATCTTTTAGTTTTGGACAAAGCGACTCGCGTCCATCTGCCGCAAAAATATTATAAACATTCAGAACATCACACAGTGTCTGCAGAAGCTGTTTTTGGAGGAGACAAGCAGACATCACTGACAACGTTTACATGGACATCAGTAATCAAATTATTAGCTTTAATCTAATTAAGATAATAATGAGACTAAGGTGTTTATATAAGTTGCTTTTTGAGTGTTACTTTCATGATCGCGTTTTACATGTCATAGAACATAATTCGATTAATGTCATTACGTCACATAGCTATCCGCATTTCCTCCAGAGTTTCATGTAATTTCTGGTGTTTTATTTTTTATTTGTCGACTTTAACTGCAGTTTGGCACTTTCACTTTCATTTACGAACATTTCATGCAAGCCCACCGTGACAAACGAGATATTGGATGCAACTATGAACTGCTGGAGGAGTTGTTTTAATGGAAGGTTATACCACATGCTGAATGGAAGAAAAAAAACCTCCGCATTTCACCATGCAGGTGTCTGTGGTCTGCACTGACTCGGTAGGTACAAAGAGTGTCAATCAGTCGTGCGTGCGTGCGTGTGGACTACTACCCTGTCGCAAAAAGCGGCTTAAGGTCCTACATGACAGTAATAGTTTGATTAAGGTGTTTACAGGTCTGTACTGCACTTTAATAATGCAACTAGAATCGGCATACTCCACGTCTTAATTCAATTTCTCTTTAGTTTGATTATTAAATTAATCAAAAATCGCTGTTTACATGGCAGAGTATTGTCTTAATCGCATTAAAATCAAATTATTTGTGTCCATGTAAACATAGTCCCTGTGTATCACAGTGTTTGTCCTGGCTCAGTCCCGCTTGTCACCCAGGTACAATATGTGACACACAGACACACACGAATGAACGTTATAAAAATGATAGTTTGTTGTACAGTTGGCGGTTCACTTCCGTTATTTGGTACGATTGCATTTATACCAGAAGTGAACCGTACCAGAGTTCGCATGAACCGTACCCCAGTTCAGAAGACATGTTCACACTAGCTAAATGTACCATATGACGTCAAACGAACTCGGGTGCAGACCAAAAGTGCTAGTGTGAAAGCACCCTAAGAATGCTTTCACATCTGTGGTTCGGTTCATTTGGTCTGGGCCAAGGGCAACAAAAAATACATTCTAGCATTTTTCTGCCGTTTTTGGGTCCTTTTCATCCCACACTGATTGCTTTGGTCCAAACCAGTTGAAAAGAACCAAAATGCAGACAAAAATGACAAAAATCACTTACTGGCCAGATGTTATTGAACATATTTCCTAAACTGCTTTTCGATTGGTCAGAATTAACATGTGGGAAAATGCCAATGGAACTCTCTCAAGTAAACAAACCAGCAGACACAAAATGTCACTTTTTACTATGGAGGGACAACTGCGCTGGCTGATTGTAGCCCTGGTCATACTATAAAGTTTGTATACATCACTTTAGACATAATATACATTTCAGGAACGAAGCGGTTTTTGCTGGAAAACAATGTTTTAATGCATTGCAAATGGCAAAGGCACATTGCAAGTCTCTTCAGGAGTCATCTTGCGCAAATATTACCAAAGATCCATCAGGTTATGTTTTTTCCTCTCCCTCTCTCTCTCTCTAAAATTGTTGGTAAAGCGCTGTCAATATCTAATTGCATTTTTTTTTTACATAGTTTGTGATTGCGATCTGATTTACAATTTAATTCAAACTTCAAGCTGATTCTAATTTAATTAAAGTTTCCGCTCAATAATCTGTAATTTGTGGCAACAATTCTGCGACAGCTCTTAAAAATGACCAGTTTTTGTTCTGTGTCTGTGACTTTGAAACCAAAATATTCCCATATAACAAATGCTGTTTTTCTTTAATTTTAATTTGTCTATTAATGCTTCTGAAGCAGCAGATGCCATAATCCCACTTGTCAGCGCTTTCCTGTTTGTTTTAATTTTTTTATTGTGGGCGTAGTTCAACTGTGCAATTCTGATTGGGAAGAACAAAAGTATGCTCACTCAATTGGCTAGTTATAAAGCCGTGGTCAGATCACATGATTTCAGCAAAATTTTCTTGACAAACACTCTCAGAAATAAAGGTACACAAGCTGTCACTGGGGTGGTACCTTTTCAAAAGGTACACATTTGTACCTAAAAGGTCCATATTAATACCTCAAGGGTACATATTAGTACCTAAAAGGTACAAAAGTGTTCCTCTTAAAATGTTTAGGTACTAATATATACTTTTGAGGGTTTTTTTTATAGATTAAAATGTATTGTCATGTTTACTTTTTCTATGCATTTATTTATTCATTTTACTATCACAATCATAACTGTTTTCTATGAATTAAAGGGGAAACTAATTGAAATGTTCAGTGCTACAATAGATCTCATAATTATTATATTTTGAACAAGAATCACTTAAGTTTGCAGCCTAGCCCAAAGTATTACCTTTTTTTGTCAGTTATATGAAAGATTTTGAGAAAATGATTTTACATTACTAATTAAAAAATACTGTAATATGTATATAAACTAGGGCTGAACAATATATCGTTTGAGCACTGATATCGCAATGTGTGTATCTGCAATAATCACATCACAGGATTAGATTTATTAAAGATTAAAAGATAAAGATATTATGACATAAAATGTTTTTAATTATTTATACAATGATGATCATGTTATTTTACATTGAATCATACATTCAATTTCTGTACATGTTAGACTCCCACAAAACCATAAAGCACTGTTTGTTTATTTATTTTGCTTGTGACTGATTATAATTTATGCAGATGCACAGCATAAAAAACATTTGATCATTCCAGTCAATCTAAATTAATGAAATCTTTCCAAATAAAATTGCAGCAAAGCAAAATATCACAATGTCAGATTTTTCCAATATTGTGCCGTCCTAATATAGACTATATGTGACATAATGTACTAAATGTACAAAATAAAAAGAATAGCCT
>CAIGQZ010032409.1:10539642-10555357 GCA_903798205.1 Danio tinwini
AAAAATATATATAGGCTATATGTCATGATATTCATGTATAAAGTATTTTTGATTAATTTTGCAATTTATGCAGCATGTACATATGACATATTTGATTCCTCCGCGTACCACTAGTGGTACATTTACCACAGTTTGAGAACCACTGCCTTATTTAATAATGTGTTTTTACTTCAAACTCATCTCATAAGTTACTTCAGTCAAGTGCTTGAAATAAATCATTCTGTGAGAGAATTCTGTAGTTGTGCATTTATTAGTCATGTTGAATCACTAAAAGCAGTTAAATCCTCTGCTTTGTTTGATTTCCCATGTCTCTTTCTCATGGCGCA
Source organism: Danio tinwini (assembly GCA_903798205.1). Lineage (NCBI taxonomy): Eukaryota > Metazoa > Chordata > Actinopteri > Cypriniformes > Danionidae > Danio > Danio tinwini. The sequence continues at coordinate 10,539,969 of CAIGQZ010032409.1, forward strand.
TTTACTGTTTTCATGCGAGAGCACCCTCTGGATTTCTGGAGACTTACTACTAATAACAGAGCCATGTTTCCTGACAAGATGTGCATGAGAATCACAGCTTTTGCCAAATCATAATCTCGGTTTAATTTCAATTAATCGTGCAGTTTGAATCCATAGTGTGAATCCTCACATGGTTAAATATGTTTAAAGAGCCTTAAAGATCCTCAACTTCCTGAATGAACATGTGATCGTTAGGAGATGCGCTCTGAGAGAGTTCACCAAAACTATGCAAATTAATACTTTTGAAACAAAGAGATTACAATTGAAATCATAGTTGCCCTGCACATCTCTTTTATTCACTTGCTTCCCCCAATAACTTGGAAATAACATAATATAGATTAGTTCATTCAACAGTACTTGTGCATTTCACTGAGTGCTGCTGCTGTGATGTGCACAGCTTGATGACGAAATCCCAACACAACTGAACTCAAGAGACAGATCTGAAAGCATGTTTAATACCAGCTAGAAACTTTTAATGTGTCTTGACTAAGCAGGTGTGACTGGACCTCTAAAGCAGAATGTTACGTGAGGTTTGGAAACAAAGTTAGGTATAGTTTGCAAATTAACTGAATTGACTAGATGTCGGCCAATTAACCAGAAAATAAAGATTGTTAGAACATTACAAATGCTTTAAAGAAATGGTACAAAAGTGCATGCAAGACTGATCCAAGTGTGCAAATACACGATTGTCATTTAAATAGCTTATAAATCCAAATATGTGCATTTGCAGATTTGAAATCCAAGTTATGCTGATATTTATGGCATTTTAGGTATTATTTTAAGACTGAATGCATATTTTATTTAATAATCATCCATAAAATTATTATCTATTACATTTAAAAGAACAATACATTTTTATTATTCACTACTGCCTTTCTATTTTGTAATAAAGTTCAACACTATTACTTAAAAAGTGTCATATTTGTGTTCATTCACTATTTATTTTGAAAACTATTGGTTTATGAATCAATTATCAGCCAGTCTAACCTAGTAAAATCAGCCATTCTCTGGCATTAACAATATTTTTACTCAAATCACTGATGCTAGTTTGCTAGTTAGAAATTGCATACTTCCATGTGCTAACATAATTAGCAAAGAAATATGTACTGAATTGTACAGTACACATAAAAAAGCAATACACACTTTAAATGGTGTTAGGTCCCTATTGTACACCCAACGCAGTAAGGCGCAAGATGTGTGGCGTGATTTGTTGCTATTTCCAGACCGCAACCGTAATGGTCACGTTTTTGCACCACGTTGCTTAAATAGCAAATCCATTTGCGTCATTTTGTGGACTCGTGGGTGTGCTGGTCTATTGACCTTATTCTTCAATGCGGAAGTGCGCCTGTTTTGGCGATTGTTTTAGACCTTCCGATTCAGTCACCCATGGGAGAAATGACTAGGAATAATAAACGGCAGAAAACGGTCAAGCTACTTACTCTACAAACAAGTGTTTGCATGATTATACAGACGAAGTAAAATAATATAATAAGAAAAAATATCAGTTTGCCACATCAAGCAGCAAAACAAGCAGTTTTTAACGTCTAAAAATGAATGGAAGTGAATGAGACTGGAAGTCTCGAGCCAAAAAGATTCAAATGGCTGCGCCCGCTTGTACGCAAAGAATAAGGTGAATAAAGGAGGTGTGTTAAGGCACATTGTTGGCACGTTGCTATTTTGAGGAACGGAAATAGACAGCGCCATTGACCAAATAAAACCTGGTTTAAAGTCCAGCACAGAGCGCGTTAGTTATGCACCTATGCTGGTTCAAACACTTAATACACACAGGATGTACAGCCACACACAAATATCTTTAGACATGAAAAAAATTAAAGGATTAAAATGTTACAAAAATTATTATTTACTACATAAATATAAAAAACACTGCCTCTATGCCTTCATCTCGAGGGGCTTTTTTCAGTTTATTCATGACAATTTGCATTAGTATGATGTTATTATTATTATTATCAGTATTATTTATCATATGCATATTTATATTTGTATTTATATTATATTATATTATTATATTATATTAATTATATTATATTTATACACACAAAGCGTGTAACGTTTTAAGCACACGGCTCTTCATCAGACAGTGCGTCACTATATGAGGCATAAGAATAGGACGTGTTTGGATAGTGTTTTGACCACACTTTTGAACAACTTTAATGCAAATTATACCCAAAACACAGCCAAAACTCCTTAAGAGAACAAGCACAACACTGTTAGATTACTTTTCCGTCCTTATAATATAAAAAGTGGATTCAGACACACACTTAATGCTTTTGCAGCATGCATTTTAGACTTTGTGCCTAGATCGTTAAAATAGAGCCCTTAATGATTTAGGCCTATCCTTAACCAAAACAATCCTATAAATTCCAAAATAAGAAAATATCTCTCCCAAGATTTATTAACACTTAATTTCAACATTTATTCTGCCTTGCAGTCTCATACAAAGCCAGGAACTACAGTTTGCTACAACTTATTCACTTTTAGTTCAGCTTAATTATTAAGTAGAGTCTGCATAATTGTCTTTACATTAATAGGGAAATAAATTAATTTGCTTTCACTGTTAGGTTTTACAATATAACTAAGTACTGATAACACTACCAATTGTTACTTTGAGTGTTTTTTGTTTGTTTGTAAGTTTCGAAAGTCTCTAAAAGCCCCAAACAGTAAACGTAAAAGGCTTATGTTTCACTGGGAAAAAAATGGTTCGTTGGATTTAAATGTTTTTAAGGTAAGCGGTTGCAAACAATTTATATGGGCTGAATCTAAACAAACAAATTAAACTGAAGATTACTACATTTATTATGTTTAAATTTAGCTCATATAAACTGTTTCCAACCAAATACTATAAAAAAAAAATGTGAATCACTTTTTTTAAAAGTAGTAAAAGCATCCAGCCAGCACTAAAACAGCCTGCACAGTGTTTCTCTAACACAAAATATAAGATACCACAGTAACTCCACAACACAAAAGCATATCACAGACAAATGCTTATCACATGAAAAAAGTAACACGCGCACAAAAAAGCTTCCGACCTCTACTCTACAAGACAGACAATCTTAAATGACCACCATCTTCAAATGATTGACTTAATATAAAAAAGAAGGTAAAAGTACATGGAATAACTAAAACAGTTGAAGTGAAGCATTACAAAACATTACCATGAAGTGCTGATCGTGTTGTAAAACAAAATAATGCTTATCATAATATGTGCACTTGTAAACACATCAAATGGATTTAAGTGGACTAATCTTAAAGTAAACAACTCTCAAAAGATATACAAGAAAAAAATCGGTGAGAGAGCTGCACCTGCTGTCACCATCGATAAATACACAAGTGGTGGTGTTCGCCAAGAGTTTGATGACTAGTTGTGTGGAAAAAAAAAGTGACTATTAATAACAGAAGCCAAACAACGTTACGTGTTAAGAAGATGCATCACTAAATATGTATGCTACAGTATTCATATTAGGAAAAAAAACACCAAATTGATGGTACTTTAAAATGACTGAACTGTTAAAGTGAATGTTATTTGCTGTATATGATAAAGCAAAAAACTCAAACATTTCAGTATTACAACATTGCTGAAACACAATATTAAATATTATGGTAAAAAAAAACCATTGTAAATTAGTTTAATATTTTATGTACTATATATATTCGTTATATGATGCATTAGTGTGTATCATTTATTGTTCATATAAATTGACAATAATAAAAATAAGCAATACAAATAATAAACATCATTTTGTTTAATACGGAGCACATTTAAGGGGACTTGAAAATTGTGTATAGCTAAAAATAAATTAATATTAGGGCTGCACAATATATCGTTTCAGCATCGATATCGCAATTTGTGCATCCGCAATAACCACATCGCAAATATATGCAATGTTGAGTTGACTTTAGTGTAATTTCTACATTTACATATAGAAAACCATGAAGCAATGTTTATTTCACTTTTATTTTTGCTTTATTGCATTCATCTATGTTTGTAGTTTGTTTATTACATGTTATGCAGGATTCACTCCCCTACAGAATCATCCTAGTCAATCAAAATGAATACATTCGGTAACTCTTTAGGATCCAATTCTCACTATTATTGTGTTGCTTATTAGCATGCATGTTATTAAGATATTGGCAACTTATAAAGCAAATGTTCTGTATGATTGTATTCTACTTGCTAATCCAACCTAATACCTAAACCACCTTAATAACTATTAAAAAGGAGAAAATTAGGATGTTAAGAGCCATTAAAATTAACCTTAAAATAAAGTGTGACCAAAACATGCTTTCCAAGTATAATTTGCTGAAGACTTGTTGAACACGATGTCAAGAAATTTCAGTTTTACAAAATTGCTGAAACACAATATTAAAAAAAAAACAAAAAACAACATTGTAAATTAGTTGAATATTTTATGTACTATATATATTCATTATATAATGCATAATGTGTATAATTAATGTTTATATAAACTGACAAAAAAAAAATAAGCAATACAAATAATAAATGTTATTTTGTCTAATATAGGGAGCACTTTTAAGGGGACTCGAAGATTGTTGTGTATAGCTAAACATGCCACTTAACTAAAAAAATATATATATTAATATTAGGACTGCACAATATATTGTTTCAGCATCGATATCGCAATGTGTGCATCCACAAAAGTCACGTCGCAGAGGCATGCAATTTTGAGTTGACTTTGCAGTGTAATTTTTACATTTACATATACAAAACCTTAATGCATGCACAGCTTATTTCACTTCTTTGCTTTGTTCCATTTATCTATGTTTGTAGTTTGTTTATTACATGTTATGCATGATTCACTCTTATACAGAATCATCCCAGTCAATCAAAATGAACACATTCGGTAACACTTTAGGATCCAATTCTCACTAATAACTAGTTGATTATTAGCATGCATGTTATTCTGCTTACAAAGCACATGTTCTGTATGATCGTATTCTACATGTCTAATCCTTCCCAATACCTAAACCACCTTAATAGCTATTAATAAGGAGAAAATTAGGATGCTAAGAATCATTAAACTGAACTAAACCTTAAAATAAAGTGTGACCAATGATATCCAAGTATAACAAAGTATATATATATATATATATATATATATATATATATATATATATATATTGCAGACAAACAAATATCGGTAGAAGTTGGTTTGGTTTTATATTCTAAATAATCAAATCATATTAGCAGCCAATGACTTTCAAAGTACAGCACTGGTTACAGTCAATTAAATAGTGCTAATGTTGTTTTTAAGTCATTCCTAGATATAATGTCAGCCCGAATATTCAAAGTACCATAGTAAATAATATAGGGAGTGTGTCACTGAACGAATGTGTGAATATTAAACCAACTTTACCTTTATAAAACATCGCAATGCCAGATTTCTTCAATATCGTGCAGCCCTAATATACATAAAATATATGTATTACATACAACATGTTTGAGGTCTGACAGCTGTCATCTTGCACTAAACGGCAGAGAGCAGCGTTTCTGTAACTCTTTATTGTGTTCACAACACGAAAAAAGTGAAAGCATGATGGTGTGCAGATGATGGCAGGATTATTATCAGTGTAAAGCAAATGATCCGCGGAAGGTGCGGAGTCGTGCGTCTTAATGAAGCCGACAAAATGTAGACGAGCACGGGTGAATTCTGCCACGGCTCTTCAATTGAACACTTTTATCATTCGGAAGTTGCGTTATAAAGAGCACTTGACTGAAAACATCGCGTTATTGTCCTTTATTAGATCGTAAACAAAACCTCAGTGTAAAAGACTCGATATGCTTCTTCCTCACAGCCTGGTTGTTTTCTCCATCTATCAACCCACCGCGCGCGCTTCCATTGTGGACTGTGGAACTGCATTATGACATGCTCGCGTGCCCTGCTTCCTATCTGCAGCGATGCATTGCGTTCATTATTACAGTTTCACACAAAAAAAAACACCATAATGTGCGCCTTCACAACAGCGTGGGCGGGTTAACATCTACTACACAGCATCACTGCTTCTATCATTGTCAAATAACACCACGAACAACTTGCGTCAGGATGTGAGAGAAGAAAAAAGCCCGTTTATGTTACATAAACACAGCGGGAACACGCGCAAAATATCCCGCGTCTAAAAATATCACGAGTAGAGATCCGTCAGTACTCACGCGTGTGCACGCGGCGATCGGCACCTCAATACAGATTCAAGGGACTCCCGTCCGCCATTGGAATAAAGTTGAGAGCCCACCTCTAATCTCGATGATGTTCCCGGGAATGGAGTGGATCTGTTTGATCACACGAGCGGCCTAGAATACTCTCGCGGGGTCGCTCGTCGGTAGCGCGCAACGTGGTTGCAGAAACACGCTGCGATTGGCTGTACGCGCGCAAGGACCGCCTACATTCTGTCAGTCGGTGAAAGAGGCTGACCGCCAGCGACGGATCTGATTGGCCGAGCACGCTAAAGCGAAACAGATTGGCTGTAAACACAACGGATGATTACATTTGTAAGATAAAAAATGCTAATTTGTTGTGTTTAATTAATTATATCTGTAAACGACAGAGTGATGATGATCAGTTGGCTGCAGCTATTACAGGGTTGCAGTCTAATAAAATATTTATGCTAGTTTTATGCTGAGTTTCCTCACTGACTAAATGCATTTGATTCTTAATGACAGACAGGATTTGACTTGACTTTTAAAATCAAACTTTCTAAACTCTAATTAAGTTATATTCATTCTTTATTGTCAATACAATAGATTAGAAATGGTCAATCACATCTCCAAAGCTGCTTGGTTTAAATAGGAGTTATTCAGTGTGCGAATTATCAACTTTTTTGGTAGTAGTTTGGTAATACATGCTTCAGTGCATCAAACTTATTAGTGTATTTAAATTAAATCAAATTTATTACAAAAATGTATATGTTTTCAGTGTTTTGAGAGATATTTAGTGACTATTTTAGAGGTTACTGTAGGTCAAACTATACAAAATATGTCTCATTTTTCTTTTATTAGGCTACATGTAGATATAAACACCTATTTTACAAGAAACGTGTTTTACTTAAGATGTCTATCGGTGCTCTAGAGCTACCAGTTTCAGACTGTTGAATGATATTTTTCCTAGCATTGATTGGTGCGATTATGCATTCACAATGGTATGGACCGTTATAGCGGGGTTAAATGTATATTTATATTAGACCTTTTTAATTATTAAGATTTAAGATATGGATCAGAGAAAGCTATTTCTTACGATTAAAGGGCTGACTTCCTATACATCTTATTTTGAAGCACTTCAGGGGGGATCAAGAATTAATTAGAGGGGTCAGTCCCCCCCCAAACCCCCCTGTAATTCGCACCCTAGATATATCCCATTCATCCTAAAATAAAGTTTACTGAATTGATTGTATATACATAGAAATCATATTAAATGCAAAAAAATAACAAGATTATATATATAAAAATATATATTAAAAGTTTAAAGTAAAAGTTTATCACATGAAATGAGTGTAGTTAACTCAAGATTTACTGAAAGTTAATTTTACTCATTTGAAAAGAGTTTTGAACTCAGTGTTGAAGGTAATGAGTTAATTAAATATCTCATTCAACTTAAATAGAGTAAGCTCACATTACTCATATAGATACATTTTAAACTCAAATTTTCAAAAGTTGCCTTAACTTGTTGAGTTTTAGGGCATACTCACACTATGCTATCCGAACCGTGCCCAGGCCCCTTTCCCGGATCGTTTGAGAAGTGTGAGTGCTCTGAACTGGGCTCAGGCACGGTTCACTTGGGTGGCCCTGGCCTGATTGGAAGAGGTGGGCCTGAGCACGGTTCACTTGGGCTCAGGCGCGGTACGCTTACAGTGTGAGTGCAAGCGTGCCTAAGCCCGAAACTGAAAGCGAGACGTGACTTTTAAGGGACTGTTTCATATGGATTAATTAATCATTCGTACTGTTCAATGAACGCAAACTGTCGTAGTTTATTAAAGACGCAAACCCCTCACTGCACGTCAGCTGCGCCTTCAACAAACCTCCTAATTCCTGCAGCACGAGCATTTTATGATTGTTTATGAGCGTCAAAAGTGGCTGATCTGTTCGGCGAAATATTAGACTGCGTGTCACCGCAAATCAAACGACTTAAACAATATAACAAAAGAAATCTCCACTGTGCTGAGCGAGAGAGCTTACTGAGCAGCGCGTCATCGATGACGTAAGCGCGCCCAGGCCCGAATGTAATGTGAGTGCGGGTTGTCGGGGGAGACGGGAGGGGGGACAAGCGTGCTTTGGCCCGGTTCAAGACAACTGTACATAGTGTGAGTACGGCCTTACAGTACTCAGTTGGTTTGAGTTCTCTTCGTTTTGGGTTTGTGCTCAAATTGGTTTCACACAATTTCTTTATGTTGTCCCTTCATGTTGTCATCAATTAAGGTAAGTGGATTGAACATAAAACATTTAAGTTGTCCCCAAAAAACTTAATATTTGTGTTGATTCAGCTCATTTTAAATAAATATTTTGTATTTAAATATTAAAACATTTTTAGAGTGTATTTTTTCACAGAAATTGTTTAATACTTGTAAACACAATGATACACTTAATATACTGTAAAACCCAAAAAGTTAAGGTAACTCAAACCATTTGAGGAAACAAATTGCAACAAACCATTTAAGTTCAAAAACTAATCCTAATGAGTACTGTGGACTTAATACATTTAAGTAAAAAAATCCAGCATTTTTTTCAGTGTACTTATATTTCATTTTTATAAATGCTGACTTTTCATCATTCCAACAGGCAAAAATAAAATCCTGTTGTCTTTAATCAAGTCAGATTGCACTTTGCACTTGTATTTGTTTATACTCCATTTTGCTAATTTGCTAAATTAAGTAGGGCATAACACATCTGATCTGCAGGCACTCCATTGAGCTCTGTGTCCTGACCAAATTGAAAGGACAAATGGGGAGAAATCGATAGAACAAATGCTTTTTTTTTTTTTTACAAATGCACTGTTTATTGATTTCCCCATCATTAGATATTGAGGGCAAGAATTAGAGGTTTGAAGTGTGTCAGAATGTAGGGAATTTTTTATTTTTTTGCAGATGTTTCTGCTCTGCTCTGAAATATCAGCTTCTATGATATTGTAATACTCTATAAAGTGATCAGTTACTTTTCAAAAAGGGAGAAAACCCATTGCAACTTGCAACAGTTAAGTTGGCTTAATTTTTATAATAATGCACATGGTGGCACGGTGGCTCAGTGGTTAGCAACAGGGGTTGCTGGATCGAGTCCCGGCTGGGCCAGTTGGCATTTCTGTGTGGAGTTTGCATGTGTTTCCTCCAGGTGCTCTGGTTTCCCCCACGGTCCAAAGACATGCACTATAGGTGAATTGAATCAACTAAATTGGCCGTAGTCTATGAGTGCATGTGTGAATGAGTGTGTACGGGTGTTTCCCAGTACTGTGTTGCAGCTTGAAGGGCATCCACTGCGTAAAACCAAAGATTATAGAATACACAAGACATATTACTCGTATAGATTTGAATAGGGAAAAGTGCAATGTCAATATGGCAAATGAAGCCCTGCCTTCTAGTACATGAGCCAATCAATGATTTATATAGACTGACGAGTCCCTGGGAGAGGGGCTCAAACCAGACGTAAATTATTTAGTGTGATTCAAACGTTTAGGACAGTTTGTTGCTTAATTATATTGAAATTTATAAATGAAATTTAATCGTAAGCTTGGCAAGCAATTTTGGAGAATTTGATGTTTCCCCATTCAAACAGATTCCCCGAGCGGCATTTCAAAATAGGCCATCAAATGAAAGGACTTAGGTCTTAAACCCAATTCCTGGAGGGCCGCAGCTCTGCAGTTTTGCTCCAACCCTAATCAAACACAGCTAATCAAAATAATTAAGGTGTTCAAGACTACTAAGTGAATTTCGAGAGGATCACGTGCTTATGATTGTTCTCAGCTGTTCCAGCATCAGCTCACGACTAATTATCCAATCAGTTGATTCCTAACTCACTATAAATAACCAGAGCTTCTTATCTCAATATGTTTGTCTTGAAGAACCCCACCCAACACTACTTTCCCTCCCTTTCAAACGGGCGACACGGTGGCCAGTGACTAGCACTGTTGCCTCACAGCAAGAATGACTCTAAACCAGGCGGCATTTCTGTGCAGAGTTTTACTTGTTCTTCCCGTGCTCGCGTGGGTTTACCCCGGGTTTTCCGGTTTCCTCCCACAGTCCAAATAACAAGCACCCTAAGCAATTGATCACAAATTGTATACTATAGCCAAGCTCAAAGCGAGTACACCTCTTTTCAACCATCCATATATGACACTTAGCTACAAATAATCAAGGGGGGAGTCATCAAGATCAACCTGAGCTCAAACTCCCCTCTTGCTCTGCAATGGGAGGGAGCCCAGGGCTCGAGGATTTCATAAGCTCAGGGCTCTCTCCCAGGACAGCATGTTAAACAAGCTTTATTTTCAATCATCAGCTAAGTGTGAACTCTTGAAAGACTATTAAGCAGTTGTGAGTTGGAGGTGGTTGTGCAGAGCTGTGGCTCTCCAGGAACTGAGTTTGAGACCACTGCCTTAAAGCAGAGGTGCCCAAACTTTTTTCATATGAAGGGCCAAAAACCAAATATCAGTGAGAGCCGTGAGTCAAAGGTTAATATACCAAACTTTGCATTTTGCATTTTTCAAAGGTTAATATACAAAGTATTTGCATTGTCAGGTGACAGTGTGTACAGTCAAACATTCATTCATTCATTTTCATTTCGGCTTAGTCCCTTTATTAATCTGGGGTCGCCACAGCAGAATGAACCGCCAATTTATCAAGCGTATGTCAAGCGGATGCCCTTCCAGCTGCAACCCATCACTGGGAAACATCCATACACACTTAATCACAGACAAACACTATGGACAATTTTAGCTTACCCAATTCACCTATAGCGCATGTCTTTGGTCTGTGGGGGAAACTGGAGCACCCAAAGTAAACCCACGTGGAGAACATGCAAACTCCACACGCAAATGCCAACTGACCCAGCCGGGGCTCAAACCAGCAACCTTCTTGCTGTGAGGTTATTGTGCTACCCACTGCTACGTAAAAAAAAATCTGATTAATTTACACCATTGAATTGATGTGTTTAATTTCAGTTAGCTTTTAACTATTAAGCAAACAAACAAAAGGTTACATCAAATTTGAATTGACAACCTCTAAACCATCCCCATTTTTCTCAGATGGGAAATCATAGGTTATCACAGGCCTTTTTTTTTGGTCATCTCTGCCTTAAAAGGACTTTGATAAAACATATGCTGAAATAGCTGTCGGTTCATTGCCCTGATAAATAAGAGACTAAGGCCCAATCCCAATTCTACACCTTAGCCCTTCCCTTTCCGCGTGTGCCAATTCTCTTTAGCTTGAAGGCGTAGGGCTAAGGGGAAGGGGTAAACACTCCTTCGATGGAAGATTTTTCAGGACCACACTTAAAACCAAGGGGTAAGAAATTTCCCAGAATACACCAGCCACAACGGCAGTTTCGCTGCACCCGGAAGTAAGGAGAGCCGCAAATTAGTATATTTGGTCATTATTACGAATTTTGACAACAAACAAACACATGTTTTATTATATTCATAACCACATTCATGTTTTACCATCATTTACCATCATAAAAACTGCTAAATTTAGCAATCTATAATCCCTAATAATAACTCCTCTACAGCAGTCCCACAACATTCTGACACTCGATGACACTCGAATACCCTGTCAGAAAAGTCTAGTGGTTAAGAATGAACTTTTTACAGTGTCTGCTATAATGTTAATGTTGTTTTTGGTGTGTTTACATAGATGAATGTGGCCACTGTGTAAATACACAGTACAGTTACGATCTTATTGCCACATTAGATCGTTACGATAACATAATATATGCCTTCAGTGATTTACCGAGGATAAATACCACAAAACAACACAACTGGAATAACTATAGCAGTCATGATTGTCTGATCTCAGATGACGCAAGAGATTGCAATGACATATGATGATGTGTGCAGTTGCTGTCCCAATTCTTAGGGGTAAATTTTAAAGCCCTTCCCGTTCACACTCGGTTTTAAGGGCCAAGGGGAAGTGGTAGGGGAATAAAAATAGAATTGGGATTGGGCCTAAGCCGAAGAAAAATGAATGAATGAATGAATTATGCACCTACTGTAGTTCATTTACTTAATTTTAAGGCAACATGTTTACTCATTTTTTTTATTAAAGCCAACTTATTGCTTTAAAAGAATTAGGTTTACTCATTTTTGTAAAAGTTAACATCAACTAATACTTACACAGTGTGCTCTGTGGGAAAAAAAGATGATACTTTTAAAAAACACTGCAGGTGCACCTGTGTGCTACATTTCTAGACTTTTGAATAATTTAATATCATCATGTGCGAAATAGACATTAATTATACCATATTTTATATAGTGCATTTGTCAGTGCTTAGTCCTTATCCGTGTATTATTTATGTACTAGTGTCACACTATTATTTATAAATAAGAAAGTCATACAGGTGTAGAAGGACATGCAGTAATACCTGAAAAAAGTCTTGTCGTCGATCCCAGTTGTAAGACCAACAAATAACAATTTGACTTCTAGTTGATCGTTTGGAAAAGTGGCAGAAGGTAGATTTTTCTGATTCAGATAATCATATGTTGAACTGCATCCCGATCATCACAAATACAGCAGAAGACCTATTGGAATCTGCATGGACCCAAGATTCTCACAGGAATCAGTCACGTTTGGTGAAGGAAAATTCATGTTTTTGGGTTACATTCAGTTTTGGGGCATGCAAGAGATCTGCAGAGTGGATCAACAGCCTGAGGTATCAAGACATTTGTGCTGCCCATTACATTACAAACCACAGGAGAGGGCAAATTCTCCAGCAGGAGAGTGCTCCTTCTCATACTTCAGCCTCCACATCAAAGTTCCTGAAAGCAAAGAAGGTCAATGTGCCAGCCCAGTCACCAGACATGCACATTATTGAGCATGTCTGAGGGTAAGATGAAGGAGGAGGTATTGAAATGAATACAAAGAATCTTGATGAACTCTGGAAGTCCTGCAAGAACGCTTTCTTTGCCATTCCAGATGACTTTATTACAGTTTTTCTCAGTTGCTTTGGTACATTTCTCACAACACTATTTACATTTGCACAACAGTTAATGCATTTCTCAAAACAATTAGTCATTTGAGCACATCATAGTAGCAGTTTCTCATTCCTTCCAACAAATTGCAAATGCTTTGGGACATGCATCAATTGCTTTCCTACAACTCTCTGCTGTTTATAACATTATCATTTGCTTATGTCATGTCAGTCACTGAATAGTCTGAATAGTCATTCCATATAAAACTAATAGTCCTCATTTCATTACTTGAGTCATTACATACAATGTAATGTCAAGCAAATTTTATAAACAATTTTAAACTTTTTTTTTTCCTGAAAATGTCTTCTTAATCGAACAATTTTATGAATGATTTACAGACCTGTGTATGTTGTAGGTTTAATTCTAATGTGTACTGCAATATTGTTTACAGTTGTGCACAGCTCTACCTAAAGGGTTTATGTTTGTTGTAAATAAGGGTGTATTTATTCTTTTGCACAATGCTGTGAATAAATTAAAGCATATGCAGTAAAAATGTGAAACATACTGTACATATTCAGTGTCTTGGTCTCAGATACCTCACTAAATGCAGTGATGTCTAACTTTACCATAGTGCAAATAGTATAGTGCTGTTTTGAGCATTTTCAGGAAGTGTCACCAAAATCTGACTTTTTTGCATTGGAAAAGATGTACAGAGTAAAGTGTTTTAATGAAAACATGACACGGCCATTTGACCATCTTGTTCATAAACAATTGTGTTCAGGACTTTTCATCTTAATGACACTGACACTTTCATTGACATGAATACTTGCTTTTGAGGAATGAGCTCTCCATTTTGAGCAAGTGACTTGCTTTTGCAGCTTAACTAGGTTTTGCAGTTTGTACTAATTGTTTTGAGAAATGCATTAACTGTTGTGCAAATGTAAATAGTGTTGTGACAAATGCACCAAAGCGACTGAGAAAAGCTGTAATTTCAGGGCCAGTCATTTTATAAATTGATTAGATTTTTTCTGTCAATGTATAAAAGACAACACTGCCCACCTCTCCACTCATCTTATCACAGCCTGAGTGAATATGTGAAAAAATTTCCATACTCTGTCCTCTTTGTCCGACAAACAAAGACATCGGAGGGAATTTAAAACATTGCTGAAGATTGCGTCAGTGGGAGTTTTGACAGGACGGCTTAAGGGTCACTGATTTTGTGAAAAGCAGCAGCAGCAGCAATTGGACCAGTGCTGCTCCTGAAACAATAGAGACCTGTGTCTAAAACCCTCATTAACTAACCTATATCATTCAGTCACTGCGAGTCCATGTTCATTAACCTTGACACAACTTGTGTCATGCCTCAACAGTCCATTAACCAGCGATTATGCTGATATGCAAATGTAAAGTTGCAATCAGAATTATTGAACCCCCTTTAATTTTTTTTTCTTTTTTAAATATATCCCTAATGATGTTTAACAGAACAAGGAAATTTTCACAGTATGTCTGATAATATTTTTTTCTTCTGGAGAAAGTCTTATTTGTTTTATTTTGGCTAGAATTAAAGCAGTTTTTAATTTTTTAAATCCATTTTAAGGTCAAAATTATTAACCCCTTTAAGCTATTTATTATTTCCATAGTCTACAGAACAAACCATCATTACACAATAACTTGCCTAATTACCCTAACCTGCCTAGTTAACCTAATTAACCTAGTTAAGCCTTTAAATGTCACTTTAAGCTGTATAGAAGTGTCTTGAAAAATATCTAGTCAAATATTATTTACTGTCATCATGACAAAGATAAAATAAATCAGTTGTTAAATGAGTTATTAAAACTATTATGTTCAGAAATGTGTTGAAAAAATCTTCTCTCCGTTAAACAGAAATTGGGGAAAAAAAATAAACAGGGGGGCTAATAAATCAGGGGGTTGAATAATTCTGATTGCAACTGTACATTTATCAGGATTATTGTAGTTAAAGTAAAACCAGCTAAATAATAATAATAATAATAATAATAATTACTTTATCAAATGTTAAATGAAAAGTGTAAAGATTAAACATTATTTCAATTAAACATTATTAAAATTAAAACATTATTGAAACATTATTTCAATTAAAAATTAGACAGAGATGGATGGATAAATGGATGGAATGGAATAAAGAAAAAGACAGACAGACAGACAGACAGACAGACAGACAGACAGACAGACAGA
>CAIGQZ010032409.1:10556032-10578108 GCA_903798205.1 Danio tinwini
AGGTAGGTAGATAGATAGATAGATAGATAGATAGATAGATAGATAGATAGATAGATAGATAGATAGATAGATAGATAGATAGATAGATAGATAGATAGATAGATAGATAGATAGATAGATAGATAGATAGATAGATAGATAGATAGATAGATCTTCCTCCGTCTGTGTCAGAGTCTGCAGAGAACACTCTTCCTGAACACTCGAGAAACACAGCAGGTACAACTGCAAAGGTCAGAATTCTCCAGGTCTGAGATGTTAAGATGCTTGAGAGCACAAACTGCTGTCCTATGCTTATGTTTTACGAAACACTCATTCATGGTTATTTATCCTTTTATGTCATTCTGTGGGAAAGCTGGACAATAGGGCTACTGTATTTACATTAGGAAAACATTTTAGAATTTGGTGTAAAAATAAATTGAAACATTTAAAATCAAGAAATATTTATTTATAATATTCTGAAAAACTTACAGTACATTTATTCATTCAAATATATTATTGTTGTTATTATTATTATTATTATTATTATTATTAGTAGTAGTAGTAGTAGTAACAATAAATACTAATTATATAACTTATACAATCATATATCAAAATACACAAAAAAGACACAATTGAAGTGAACACATTATCTGTCTAAAACAATGAAGAAATAAGAAATAATAATGAAATAATAATAAAAATAATATAGTTTTTGATGGAACCTTTCAGAAAATAAATACAACATACAAATGCACAAAAGGGCATAAAATAAAATAAAATAAACAAGCAAATAAAAGTAACAAACAAACAAATAAATATATAATAATAATAATAATAATAATGATAATAATAGTAATAATACTTTTCAGAATCTTACATATTTTATTATTATTATTATTATTATTATTATTATTATTATTTTACATATTTGTTAAATGTAGCTTAAAGTGCTTGCCAGATTAAAATGTAATTAAAGGAAACATTTTAAGACATAAATCGAAATTAAAGTGAATAAATAATTTTATATTACAAGCTTTAGGGAATTTATGATACATTTTTAAAACGATGATAAAATTGAACTGATGTTAATAAAAATAAATACATTTAAAAGGTTTGCAGGGGTTTTCAAACTTGTTCCTGAAGAGCCGGTGTCCTGCAAAGTTTAGTTCCAACTCCAATCAGACAAACCTGGGCTAGCTAATCAAGCTCTTACTAGGCTGGGGCTGTTTCTCAATCCCAAGAACGCAGAGAACGGACTCCTGTTCTTGTGACGACCAGTCATGCCAGGTCACCTCAGAAGAACGAACTTAGGAGACGGCGATAACAGAGAACGCATCCTCAGAGAAATGAGATGCTGCATTCTTCCTGATGGTCCAATGACAGTTGGGGTTAGGGGTGGGGTTAGGTGAACTCATACGACTGAACTCATACGAATTCGTATGAATTAGCCACTAAACTGAAAAAAAAAGTTTAATACTTACGTTTCTTCACGCGTTTATAACTGAAAATTATTTAAACATTACAGCATTTATACAGCGATTTATTGTTTTCCCCCTTTTCAATATATGTATAGCATGCACAAAACCCTTACAAATATACTTTGCATAATACAAAAAAACTTGAGTACTCCCTTGAGTACATTTTTACTGCAGTATCGGTACTTTTACTCCACTACTTTCCTTCAACTTGCAGTCACTACTTTATTTTTTTCTTGTCTATGGGGATTGGCTGAGGAGTCTTGTGATTCTTGTCCAATCACATCGCACATAGAAGGTAAATTGCATCATAATGAACTACCTCAATACATGGGCGATTTATAATTGCAGCAAACTGTTTGGAAGCATTGAACGTGTCCAAGAAGATGTCCAAAATCTTCACACGCAATGACCCAGAGACTGTTTAGACTGCATGTCACTGATGAAAAGATGATGGATGTTTACTGTATGATGACCGAAATGGCCTTAAACACCCACCAGGTACAAGGCGTCAACATGACCTAACCCAACGGCGTGGGGACATTGCATTTTGTTTGGAAATGAAAATCAGGTTGATGTCTGAACCCAACGTCTGGCCGACGTCAATGTCCAACCTAAAATCAACCAATAATCAACATCTAATAATGTAACAGCTTGACGTGTGGACGTTACCAATATGATGTCTATCAGATGTTGGATTTTGGTTGCCATACCTGACGAATAAATGTCAGTATTTGACGTCAATATGATGTTGGTTTAAGATGTTGGCTCGATATTGGATTTTGGTTACTTTCCAACACAACCTTAATCCCTTGACACTGACTAGACATTGATTTTTGGTCACCTGACATCACAATCTATATCTAACCTAATATTAACGTCTTATGATGTTGTATGCCTGCTGGGCAACTAAATGCACTACGTAATATTAGTTGTTTACACACATCCACACATTACATGTAAATGCATCAGCTTTTTACAATGCAATACTTACTACTTTTGATTAATTTTAAAAGGGCTACTTTTTACTCATACTTTGAATAATATGTATAACAGATAGTTTTACTGTACTTGCACTACATTTAAAGGCAAGTAATGGTACTTTTACTTGAGTAGGATTTTTCAGTACTCTTGCCACCACTGGGAGTACATGAATGGTGTGGAACCGTGCCTTTTTTTTCTTCTTTACGGTGTGAGCTATGAAAAAGCAATCATGAGTTTGTGTCTAGGTATCCTCTGCCAACAAACTTCATAAAAATCACGTTCTCTCACTGCAAACACCATCATATTGTGACTTTGCGTTCATCTGCTAAGTATACATCTCTGTGAGCTTTGCAGGAAGGATGAAGAAGGTGAGTGTGGACATATGAACATGTTGAGCATCTCTGGAGATTGCCAGCCTTCTGCATCATTGATAGAGAGCTGAGACAGGAATGGGGTCAGCACTGTAAAGGCAGCAAGAAAAACACATCCCGACCTGTCTGAACTGCAAAGCTCTGCCCATAGACTGCATTAAAGCAGTTCTCTGCATTCAGCTGAGGTCAGAAACCTTCAGAACAGCATATTCTCGACACACTGCATTGTCTCTCTTGTCTATGTCTCTGATGATTGGATGAAAAGATCAACAGTCCTTATTCATAAAACAAGAGAACAAATCTGCATAGATTGTTTATAAAATCTTTGGTAAATAAATTGATGCCTTCAAATCAGTTCAACAAATTGATTTATGAACAAAAATTTATGTGACCATGGACAACAAAACCAGTCATAAGTGTCAACTTTCTGAAATTGAGATTAATACAATGCGCTATACAATACTATTTAAACGATCTAGGTGCAAAGTCCAAAGCGTAGGGCGCAAAAGCATTAAGGGCGTTTCTGAATCCACTTCTGCAATTTTAAGGACGGAAAATTCCCCTTTGCACCGCGGCGCATGGTCTAACAGATTTCAAAACTATTTTCAAAAACTAAACAGTTTCAAAACTAATTCTAAATTTACTTCTAATTTCCAACAAACAAATAAATGAACAGTAATAACGAAGTTTGGTCAAAAATCTAAAAAGTTATATCCAAATACACATGCTATGCCCCATATGGTCTAAAAGCTGACAGGTGAGCAAATCTAAGCTTGTTTTTAATAAAACAAATATAAATATGCATATAATAAATAATACTAATGATAATAATAAGATTATACAAAAGCAATTTGTCATGAATAAACTGAAAAATCTCCCTGAGATGAAGGCATGAGGCAGTAGTTTTTATATTTATGTAGGCTAGAAAGTAATAATTGTTGTCATATTTTAATCCTTTAATTCTTTTTTATTTGTAAAGATATTTACGTATTGCTGTACATCCTGTGTGTATTAAGCAATGTTTAAGCGAGGGGCGCAACTAACGTGCTCTGCGCTGGACTTTAGACCTCCTCTTAACTGGTCTATTGAACGGTCTATTCTAGTTTCTCAAAATAGCAACGCGCCAGCATTCATTCATTTTATTCTCTTTCCCAAGAAACCACTCGATGATTTTTGAAAATACTATCATTTTTACATTTGTTTGTGATTGACCTATGATCTATGTTTGCTTTAAGCGTTACTTCATTGCTAACACAATACTATTCAGTTGCTAGAGTGAATGGTAATAATCATGCATGTCTTAGTTGGTTAATCACTAGCAAAGCCTAGAATGGCATCTTAAGATACTACAAGATGTAATCAATGTGTTAAACCATATGCTAAAGATGTCGCAAAACCATCTGTCGTTTAAAACTTCCTAGCAACATAATAAATGCTAATAATGTATTGATGTATTAATTAAGCATGATAACAACGTTCTAAACATGCAATATATGGTACTAACATGACAAAAAAAGCTGTAAAACATGATAGCAACACGTTATTAATGTGCTAAAACATGCTGACGACATACAAAAACATGCTAGGAACATAAGAGCACCTTGATAAACCATTCATTCATTAGCAACCCTGCTGAAAAAAAAAACAACTTAAACCAGCCTGTTTTTAGAGCTAAAAAGTTGTAAAATTGTTAGCAATATGTTCAAACATGATCACAAAGTCCTAAAGCATGCCAATGTGCTAAAACATGCTAACAATGTTATATGACATGTAGCAACACTGTAGCAATGCATAGCATGCACAGTTATGTCATATATCTCGCTTACATGTTATTAACATGCCAAAAGCATATCTTCTTTTGTGTTTAACAGAAGAAAGAACAAGTGAGGGGTAAGTAAATAATGACAGAATTTTCATTTTTAGGTGAACTATCTCTTTAGAAAACTAAAGAGCTAATGACTTTAACTGGTTTTAGGAGAACACTAAGAGGTAGGATAAAATGTTTTGTGAATACGGGCCCAGAGGTTTATTGCAAATAACACGTGATAAATCAATCAATCAATCAAACTTTATTTAGATTGCATGTTATTATATCTAGGAGGCTACCCAAATTGTTTTACAGTATTAAAAACAAAATTAAACATTAAAACCCATAAAATGGTAAGAACACAAGCAGGGGCGGACTGGCCATAGGGAGCACCGGGACATTTCCCGGTGGCTTGACGATCAATATGGCCTGCCGCGAACCCCCCCCCCCCCCGCCCTTCTCTTTCTATATCGCATCGGACGTGGCTCTTCACTTTCTATATCGCATCGGATGTGGCCTGTCAACGAGACTCTGGCCTGCTGCGCATCCCTGCTCTCCACTTTCTAGATCGCATCAGATGGGGCCTGACTGACAGTTATTTCTGCCCGGTTGAAAATGCTTTCCCAGACCACCCCTGAACACAAGCGTCAATAAAACAGCATTTTGCAACTAACGAATATCAAAAGCAACTCTGAACAAATAGGTTTTAGGTTTAGCTTTAAACAGTGCCACATCTGTAATGATGCAAAGTTCTAAAGGCAGGGTGTTTCACAGTTTTGGACCTGCCACTGAAAATTAATGAAAATCACCCCATTGTTTGTACCTGGATCTGCGGACCTCCAGCAACAACTGACCTGCTGATCGTAGGACTCTGTTCGGTTCATGGACCTTTAAAATCTTAGATAAATATGAAGGTGCAAGACCATTAACTGCATTAAAAACCAACAAAAGTAGTTTAAATTCAATTCTGAACTTAACAGGAAGCCAGTGAAGAGAGTAAAGAACAGGTGTAACTATTCGTCAGCATGCGAGCAGCAGCATTTTGCACCAGCTGCAACCGATAAGGTAAGGTTTGGTTAATTCCAACATAAAGTGCATTATGGTCCAGACGAGAGCTGATAAAAGTATGAAGGGCTTTTTCTAGGTCACGCTGGCTCAGAAATGGCTTGACTTTGGCAGAAAGGCAAAGCTGAAAAAAGCTTGTCTTGATCACTGAATTTACCGGTTTATCACATTTTAAGCTACTGTCCAAGTTCACTGCCAAATTTTTAACTACCTGGCTAAAATGTGGGAAAAAAGCTAAGGTAATTTGAGGGTTACTCATTAGGCAGATTAGAATTGCCAAACACAATACATTTCTTCACTCAGAGAAAGAAAAAGATAAGCCCTGAGGCTCGTTACCAATGTGCTAAAACATGCTAACAATATAATATGACGTGTTATCAACATTGTAGCAACACATAGCATGCACTGTAATGTCATATAACTCATTTACATGCCAACAACATATCTTTTGTGTTCAAAAGAAGAAAAAAACTCGTGAAGCTGAGTCTAAGTGAAGGGTGAGTAAATAATGACAGAATGTTCATTTTAAGGTGAACTATCCCTTTAAGAGAAAACTCTTAGCTAATATTTTTCATGCTTTTTTAGGAGAACACCTAGTGGTATGATAAACTGTTTTGGGAATATTGTTTCAGAAGTTTATTGCCAAAATCATGTGATCATGTGAAGTCCTAAAGCATGTTACCAATGTGCTAAAACATGCTAACAATATAATATCCCTGCTGAAAAAAACTGCTTGAACCAGCCAAAGCTGGTTGTCTGGTTTTAGCTGATCAACCAGCCTGGTTTTAGAGGGTTTTTGGCCATTTCCAGGCTGGTCTTAGCTGGTCAGGCTGGAAAATGACCAGTAAAACCATCTAAAACCAGCTGGTCAACTCACAGCCCAGCTAAGACCAGGCTGGAAATGGCTGGAAACCAGCCTGGAAATGGCCAAAACCCCTCTAAAACCAGGCTGTTTGACCAGCTAAAACCAGCAAACCAGCTTAGGCTGGTTTAAGCTGGATTTTTCAGCAGGGATGACATGTTAGCAACATTGTAGCAATGCATAACATGCACAGTAATGGCATATAACTCATTTACATGTTATTAACAGGCCAAAACATATCATCTTTTGTGCTCAACAAGAAAGAAGCTCTGAACAAGTGAAGGGTGAGTAAATAATTAAAGAATGTTCATTTTTATGTGAACTATCTCTTTAAGCGGAAACATTGAGCTTTTATTGCTTTTTAGGAGAACACTTAGTGCTAAGATAAAATGTTTTGGGAACCCTGAAGTTTGCCAAAATAAAGAGATCACAAAGACCTAAAGCATGTTACCAATGTGCTAAAACATGCTAACTGTAACCAGAGGATGTGACACTGATAACAGAGGTGCGGATCCACATGCAGGTTTATTGGCAAGGTCAGGTAAGCAGTGGTCAGAACAGGAACAAACAGATATATATGGGCAATCCAGAGTCGTAGTCGTAATAGCAGGCAGATGGTCACAGGGCAGGCAGCAATACAGGATTAAACAGACAGACGAGGCAAAGACCAAAACCAGGCAAAGCAAGACAGAGAAAACGCGTTGTAATGTCACTTACAGTAAACAAGACTCGGCAATGGGGTGAGTGTATGTGGTGTTTAAATAGAGTGTGTAATCAGTCTTTGACAATCCTCCAGTGGTGTGTGTGCAATCAGTCTAGATGAGGAACATGTGTGTGTGAGCAGAGTGCATGTATGGAGATAAAGTCCATTAGATGGCGGATTTGTAGTCCATAAGTGATAGTGCATGTTCACCAGCGATCTTCACTCCATAGATCGCTGGTGATCATGACACTAACAATATGATATGTGTTAGAAACATTGCAGCAATGCATAGCATGCACAGCTATGTCATATAACTTGTTAACATGTTATTTGTCAGGGTTCTGCCACTCTGATTATGTAAACTCTTGTTTTGGTGGCAGAGTCCAGACACTAGCTCTGTCTTGTCCTGTAGCGCTCTGCTCAAGCTTTCTTGGGTCGAGCACTTGTTTTCCGTCATTGTGTGTGTCTGTGTGCGCGCGCCGTCGTGAGTGCGCACAGGCCATGCGCGCTCCCTCTTGATGCGGACGTGCATGGACTGTGTGTGCTTGTGACGCGCGCTTTTGTACTCGTGTTTGTGTTTTGTTCTGTCTGCATCGCGCTGTTTCATTCTCAGCGTCTCAGTCTGGTTGGTTTTAGTTTCGGTTGGCTCTGAGATGAAACATGTGCGTTGCTTATGTGTGAGCGCACGGTAAGATGTTTTTATCTATCGTGTGCTTCTGTCTCGTGTTCTGTTGGTGTTGTGTTTAGCACGTGGTGCATGTTTACATGCGCCGCGTGCTTGTGTTGTCATATGAACATGCAGTTAATGAGTTCTCTCATTGGCTGCGTGTTCTAGTCTCGTTTTATGTGAGCGCATGGCTTGTGTTGTCTTGTGTTGCATAGTGACTTTTCAGAGCTCAAAATTAAGGATTTACCTAATTTATCTCTAACCACACAAAAACA
Source organism: Danio tinwini (assembly GCA_903798205.1). Lineage (NCBI taxonomy): Eukaryota > Metazoa > Chordata > Actinopteri > Cypriniformes > Danionidae > Danio > Danio tinwini. Next base: position 10,564,221 of record CAIGQZ010032409.1, read on the forward strand.
AAAATAATTATTTCTTAGCCACACATTTTAAATGTGTCAAAACAAGCAAAATATATTATACTATACTTTTTATTTAACAAAACTTTTAAAATTAAAAATTATAATTATTGTCATGTATTTAAAATATGCACAGCTATCTGTCCTAGCTAAATGTCCCAGATCACCACTTACCGACACATAAATGGGAAGTTAATATCCTATTAAAGCAATGTTATTGTGAAAAAAAAAATAATTACACTAAATTAGCAAAAAATAACTGTAAGCAAAAGAAAGCAGGTGACAAACATAATGTGTGACAATAAATGATGGATGATCACACACACACGGTTAATGTTAGGCCTATAAATAATCTGATCAAATAATAGTTAAAGTGAAAGCAACCAGTGCTTCTTACAAAAAGACAAATCCGGAGCTGTTGAAAGCAGTGAGACTGTGGGTGCATGAGCAGAACTTTTTGTGTAGTCTATTTGAAAGTTTCTGGGCACGGTTGCTTTAAGCAAGGAAACGGGAGTGTGCATGCTTTTTAAACAGTCGCTAGAATCACATCAGCTGTTGGTGCGAGTGATTATTCTCTCATTCGGTATTCATCTGCTTTCTTTTGCTCGCATGAACACAATTATTTTTGTCAGTCGTGCTGCTTCTCGATTCTAAGATCGCATTTGCATGCATGTTGGGCCATCTATATTGTCGAAACCCTGCTTTCAATAAAACTACAAATTAAAAATGATTTCCAACCAGCCAAAGTGGCTAGTGGGAGCATCTGTCTAACCTGCCACCACTGACATCTACCCGCATTTGGCGGGTTGGCGGCTGTTAATGCAAAGCCCTGATCGCAAAAAAATGTAATATGATGTGTTAGCAACACATAGCATGCACAATAATGTTATATAACTTGCTAACATGTTATTAACAGCCAAAAGCATATCATCTTTTGTGTTTAACATAAGAAGGAAACCTGAAGGGTGAGTAAACAATGACAGAATTTTATTTTTTTTAGGTGAACTGTCCCTTTAAGAGAAAACTCCTAGCTAATAACACTTAAGCCTGGTTTATACTTCTGCGTCAAGTGATCGGCGTGACCCACGGTGCAAGCCTTGCACTTAGCCGTGCATTTATACTTCTGCGCGCCGTTTCTGTTGCTCTGCAATCACACTTCTGAACCGCTAGCTGGCAGTAGGTGTTTATGTTTCTCTGTGTCGAGTTTCTTCGCTGGTGTTTTGTTTTTTCTGAACCCTCCCTAATGTACAAGTGGCTCAAACTGGCTCATTTTAAGGCTGGAATTGGCGGACGTGCAACAACTTTAATCATGAGGTAAACACAAAACAACAGTGTCCATCCGGAGCTCTTTCATGGGACTCCACGCTTGTAAACACTCGCTGCATCGCGCGGCTCTCACCTCCGCCCACACTCGTCAGCGCCAACCAATGACAGAGCTTGCTCTACGCGTACGCGTTACATTTTTTGAGAGGTGCGCGTCAATGTCGCAGACGGCCACAGTGAGGGCTATGCGATGTAGCTTACGCGTGTGTTTGACGCAGAAGTATAAATCAGCTTTTAGGCCCAATCTCAATTCTACCCCTTAGACCTTCCCCTTCTCTGAAGGGGTAGGGGTGTCCCAATTCTCTTTAGTTTGAATGCATAGGGCTAAGGGGAAGGGGTAGATACCCCTTTAAACAAAGATTTTTCAGGACCACACTCAAAACCAAAGGGGTAAGAAAATTTCCCAGAATACACCATCTACAATGGCAGTTTCGCTGCACCCGGAAGTAAGGAGAGCCACAAATTTGTATTTTTTGTCGTTATTACGAATTCCTACAACAAACAAACACGTTTTAATATATTCATAACCGCGTTCATGTTTTACCGTCATGCTTTTATAAAAAAAACGCTAAAATAAAAACCGCTAAATTTAGCGATCTATAATCCCTAATAATAACTCCTGTACAGCAGTCCCACAACATTCTGACACTCGATGACACTCAAACACCCTGTCAGAAAAGTCTAGTGGCTGAGAATGAGCTTTTTACAGTGTCTCCTATAATGTTAATGTTGTTTTTGGTGTGTTTACATCGATGAATATGGCCACGGTGTAAGTGCGCAGAATAGTTATGATCTTATTGCCACATTAGATCGTTATGATAACATAATATATGCCTTCAGTGATTTCCTAAAGATTAATACCAAAAAATAACACATCTGGAATAACTACAGCAGTCATCATTGTCTGATCTCATATGAAGCAAGAGATCGCGATGACATATGATGATGTGTGCAGGTGCTGTAGTGCTGTCCCAATTCTTAGGGGTAAATTTTGAAGCCCTTCTCCTTCACACTTGTTTTTTAAGGGCCACGGGGAAGGTGTACAAAAATACAATTGAGATTGGGGCTTAGTGGTAAGATAAAATGTTTTGTGAGCCCAGAAGATTATTTTATTATTACAGGCCCAAAAGTTTATTCCCAAAATTACATTTTTGGAGACTTTTTTCACTGCTCTGTGTCTCGCCATGTGTGAGTTGCCCCTTAACAGCACATTGTTTCACACTACACGTTTGACACCGCAATGTGAGGTTAACACCACAAAAGCTATTTGAAAATGGAGACATATGTATTCCATGACATAGCGCTAGTGTAAGTTTTTGTTCAAGGGTCAGGGTTCCCCTTTCTGCTCCAGTGCTCAAACACTGTTTACCGATGAAAGCATAGACGACTCCGCTCACGATGAGAGCCTGTCAGGCACTGCAATTGGATGAAAGAGAAAGATTAAAGAACACTGGGCCCGGCAGCATGGATAATTAATTCATAATGGATTAACGAGACTACAGAGGCAGCGACTAGGGAGGGAGGTGGGAAAGACCGGGAAAAGCAGAGAGATGGAATTTAACAAGTGCGGTGAATCCTCTCTAGGGTAGCTGTGCGGAGGCTGCTGGGTAATGCCATTGCGAGATGCCACAATCACATATTTGATGGTTTATAAATGCTAATAGACTGACAACTGCTCTGTGGATAGTCAAGAGGAACTACTGTCTCAAGTGGAGCTTCTTAAATAATTATAACACTTTAAGGCATCAAGTCGCAACTAAACTCAGCATTTAAAGCGTTGCTTCCAAAATGACACACTACAGACTTATAGGCCATGTCCACACGGGCCCGTAGCTAGGGGGGTTCGAAAGACCCACCTCCTAATTCTGCATCCAATGCTCACCTAACCCTACCCCTCACAGTGACGTCACTAGCTACATTGAGTGCATTGTGTCTGACATTGCATCACTGAGATATGCAGTCTCAGCTTGCATCATCAAGGCTGCATCCAGATACTATTGAATAAAGAGGTCCTATTAAAAGGGCCCATTCATTTTCCTTCGGCTTAGTCCCTTTATTTATCAGGGGTCGCCACAGTGGAATGGACCACCAACTTATCCAGCATGTTTTACAAAGCAGATGCCCTTCCAGCTGCAAGTACTGAGAAACATCCATACACACACACACACACACACACACACACACACACACACACACACACACACACACTGCAGCCAATTTAGAATCAGAATCAGTTTTATTGCCAAGTGTGCTTCACACACACAAGGAATTTGTTTTGGCAACAGAAGCTTTCAGTGTACATAAAGTGACAAGTGACAACACAAAATATTATAATATTATAAAAAAATTATCTGGATGTTGAATTGTATGTACAGATATGTTGTGAATATACAGGTTATAAAGTGCTGTGTACCAATGCGAATGGAGAAAGTATTGCATTGTATATTATTATAAGGTGCTGTATACAAGTGCGTATGAGAAAGTATTGCACGCTTATTGCACAGAAGGAGAATTTTTAACTGTTCATGAGGTAGATGGCCTGAGGAAGGAAACTTTTCCTGTGCCTGGCTGTTTTTTTGCTTGGTGCTCTGTAGCGCCGATCAGACGGTAACAGTTCGAACAGGTAGTGTGCTGGGTGTGAGGCGTCCAGAGTGATTTTACGAGCCCTTTTACTCACTCTGGAAGAGTACAGTTCTTGAAGTGTAGGAAGGGTAGTGCCAGTGATTCGTTCAGCAGTCCGGACTATTCGCTGTAGTCTACGGAGGTCAGTTTTGGCAGCTGAGCTGAACCAGACGGTGATTGAAGTGCAAAGGATGGATTAAATGACAGCTGAGTAGAACTTTACGAGCAGCTCCTGTGGCAGGTTGAACTTCCTCAGCTGACGAAGGAAGTACAGTCTCTGCTGGGCTTTCTTCACAATAGAGTCTATGTGAAGAAAGCCCAGCAGAGACAGTACTTCCTTCATCAGCTGAGGAAGTTCAACCTGCCACAGGTGAATAGTTTATTCAATTCACCTATAGATGTCTTTGGACTCTGGAGGAAACTGGAGCACCCAGAGGAAACCCACACAAACACTGGAACATGCGAACTCCACACAGAAATGCCAACTGACCCAGCCGGGGCTCGAACCAGCGACCTTTTTTCTAACCACTGCCTAAAGGGGCCTGTATTAAAGTTCATTTTAATATTAATTACGCTGCTGTTATGCATGAATTTTCAAATGTACCTTTTTTTTTACAAGAGAGGCTAGAAAAAAATCTTAAAGCTCTACATTAATATTATTATGTTTTAATAGTTTAATATTCAAATGGTCAAGCTGAATGTGCTTGTTATTTCCCTAATATATGACAATAGGCCACTTTTATTAATAATAAATGATGTAAGAAATTTATAATTAAATTTTTTTTTCAGATTTCTTTATTCTAAATATTTAGGAACTATTTTGGTACATCCAAAAAGTGTGATTATGATAACCATCTGACAAGCTAATCCAGCTAAAAATAGTGTTTAATGTCACTAAAATGAGTATTTAAAGGGGTGGTCCAGAGTGTATTTTAATAGATTTTTTATATTGTATTTTATTTAATTTTTTAAGGTCAACATTTTTTTAAGGCTTGGTTGTGTTTATAAGATGCAAGGCAATGTGTGCTCATGCTTCATTTGTAAAAAAAAAAAAAAATAACAACGTTATCTTACTTTAGGTGTGTCCCAAATCGCATACTTATGCACTATAGTTCCTATGCAATGTGTTTATGGGTTGCTGACAATACATTTCAGGTGTTCAATAAGTTGCGTGTCAGTCTTGAAAATAAACATAGGTGCTGGAAAAAATACTTAAAAGTCCTTGATTTTCATTAGGCTGTGCCTGTATGAACCCTCTTATTAAATTAACCATTAATTTAGTTTTTATTAATATTATTACCTCTTCCCTAACCCTACTTTTCAGTCCAATATAAATACAATAATTACAACAAGAGTTATTTAATAAATTAAAAGGAAAAATTGGCACACTGCCACTTTAGCTCTCAAAAGTCTTTAATATCAATCCAAAATAAATAAAGTTATCCAACATGTCTGCCCCTTCCGCTACGTGAGCAAAGCTACGGTCATTGAGTGAGTGGTGTCCATCATAACGCACTTCTGTTTACCGGTTGAATGAGTGCATCATCCGGGTAATTCAAGTGCACTTATTATTTTTAGAGTTTTCAGTGTGAATGCACTACTTACACTATTTATACTACATAATGAAGTAGAAGCAAAATTCTTCTACAAGAGTGATTATAGCGCCTCCCGATGGTGAATGCGGTTATACTTCTGGCGAGTATTATTTGGTACTTTGGTCATTTATTTCACTAATTTGGCAACCATCAAACGTCATCAGGGAAACGGATTGAATTTCCTCTTAGTAAAAAAACTATTAGTGTTTGATTTGGGACGACACTACATTCATATACTATGCTGTTGAGTGTGTAAGTGCATAAGTGCATAGTGTGCCATTTGGGACGCAGCTTTTGATTATATACAGCTACTCAGCTAACATGGAAACCATTGTCATATTTTCTAGTTCCTCTGAAAGACCTGCCTTTGAGAGCCTCTGATTGGTCAGCTAACATAATGTGCTGTGATTCGCAGATTGGCTCCATGTCACCAGGAAAAACGTCATGCCTCTAATAGCAATCACTGTGCCTTTGCTGTGTAAATACTGTCAGTCAGAGTAGCTGTTAGCCATATCAGTTTGAGCCTGAATCAGACAGAAAATGAAGAGGACACAGCTGAACCTCATGCCTGCTCTCTAACATAAAACCTGACAAGTGTCTTTCATATATATTCGGAATAAGCATGTGTGAGCAATATGAAACTTTCACATAACTTTTGCCAGTTCGTTATTTGAGATGTAGAACGCACTGAAAACGGCCGCATAGAGAGAGATTGCAGTGATGTGAAGAGTGCGTGTGTTTACAGCATATCGTCAACCCTCCAATTTTCCCGGGATTCTCCCGTATTTTACAGTTCTATCCTGCTATCATCCCGTAAAGGTAATTTCCTGTATTTTCAGTCTTTCTCTGAAGGGTGGCAATAAACATTAAAGAGCAGAGCCTCCCTATACGCAACCCATACCTCCAAACCACCAGGGGTCGCCCTTTGCTCTTAAATGTGAGTCTTTTCTGTGCTTTCGCTTTGTTTAGGCATTCCCTTTCCTTTTATTACAGGTGCTGTCTCCCCTTCAGATGCAATCCTCAAAACAGTCATATATCGGTGCATGACTGTCAGCTGACGCTCTCCATAGTGATAAATAGAGGCTGTTTCCCAAACAGATTCTGTACCCGCGATTTGAAATGAAGCGAAAGTCTGGGTTTTGGGTGCGTGTTTAAAAAGACATATACACAAAATTAATAATATCTAAAGATGTCGATCTTGGTAGTCTTTTTTTATTTAAATTAACTAATTTCGTCCTAAATGAGCATAAAAAGTTAGGAAAGCAATTGAATGCTTTCTTTATAACGTTAGATGGTTGCATTTTTAAAGTGACACCTGTTATTTAATGTAATCAAGCGAAAAAAATGGTGGGCATATCCCTTATTTTCACATCCCAATGTTGACAGGTATGGTTTACAGCGGTTTGATAGATAAATATGAATTTGTAGCATGTTTACATACTTGTTTACGTCCTTGCTAAATGCTTACAGGTTGTGGCTCACGCCTCTTTCACACCGCAAGCGAAAGCAGGGCGTGAGCAGCACGTTTGGAGAGCAGAAGCAGCACACAGTCGTTTACCTTTCACACCAGCTAAGTCTGCAGGGCGCAGTTCTTCAGCAGCTGCTGCACAGATCAATCTATCTCTGTCTATTCTATCTATTTACCTATCTCTCTCTCTATATATAAATATTATTTTTTTTACTTTATATACAAATTATAAAGATGCTACAGCACTGTATGCTTCTCAAGCTCTATGAGTGTCATTCATGTCTGGTGCCCTCAGAAGACAATCGCGTGTAATATCATGTCATTTGTTTGTGATTGCCAGGATGTTACAGGCCTAGTTATAATAATATTTATACAATATAGTTATAATAATATTTATACATGATCAAACTAGTGTTACTTTCTCCGCTTCAGTGATGTCCAGCGGCAGAGTAACAGCTCGTTAATTCATGCTCGTGCAAAGGATGAGACGGACAGAAGTAATCAATGCATGCTCTTCTTTTACTTATTTTCGTGTTGTCAGGTTTACAGAGCAAAGAGCTCCCGGGTGGAATAACTTAAGTGAACATAAAACAATGCTGAATAAAACTTCTTCCTCTGCTTCAACTGCACAGCACACAGTGAGCTCACATCATCCAACATGCGTGTCGAACTGCAATACCCACAATACACTTCGCTATTCGCTACTACAACTCCCGTAAATAGCAGTCTTAAAGCGGCCACTTCTTTTTCTCCTCTCCTGCAACACTAGTGTAAAGCTTAAGCAAAACTGATAGTAAAATTGTTTTACATTTGGTTTGCTAAATAAATATTTGTTGCAGTTTTTAATCGTTTAAGTTTATTTGATTTTATTTTGATATATAAATCAGTTGATATTATTGACGCATTTATTGAGTAAAAATGCTACTTCTTACTGTCTCAATGTGTTTTGGTCATTATCAATGCACTGTCACTTTAATTGAGCGTGAGCAGCGCAGCAAAAATAGACCCAGTGGCGAAACTATCGCGGCACTGCTGCTTCAGCGACGCTCACGCCTCGCGCTGCTTCTGCATGCCATATGAAAGCTCTAATCTGTTAACATGGATGCCGAAAAAACACGCGCTGACGCTTGCGGTGTGAAACAGCCGTCACAATCCACAGCTTCTTCTATTATGGTCGGAGCTGCTCCTTCTTTGAGGAGTTTTTAGCTGAATCCAGCACTGAACTGGGAGAGATTCTGGAAGTTCTCCTTTGTCAAATGCTAGCTATATGTATTTTATAATTCTCTGGAACATAATTAAAACTAAAATGTAAGCACTTCTCTTTTTGTGTTGTGTCCATTGGAAGCTCAAATACAGAAACAGAACAAGCTCTGTGGAACTAGCAGCGTTTGGACGGCATTTTAGCTTTCTCTGCTATAACATTACAGTGCCTCTGGCCACGCCCTTTTGCTGCACAGGGTGTGTGTGCATAACCTGAAGCATTTGTGATCTCTCTAACCCGGATGTATTTTTTTGTAGTCCCCAAACGTTGTTCGATGTAGGCTTTGCTAAGCTAACTCCGTAAAAGCCAATGTCTCCCTTTGGTGAATAACTGCAATAAAAGTCCACCTTTAACCTCCCCTTTCACATGGCTGTCTACAGCCCTGACACAGTTACACAATGAAGACAAGGATAGTTATCTCTTTTAGTCAATTTATTGAAAACAATGTGGATAGTTCAGTAGGAGAAGCAGGCAAGTGATATTCGTGGAATGAGAGCAGTCTTGTAAGCAGTTCATTAGATAAACAAGGCTCTTCATTCAACCACCAAAGTATATAGTCACTTCCCTTAATCACAGCATGTGCATCCACAGGTTAGGAGAAACATCCACGGGAGAAGGGAAACATCCGCTGAAGAAAACGAGCAGGGGAGAAGGTGAGGTGAACCATCTGACTTCAATTCCAGCCGATGATCAACTGGAAAAGGTGAGTCTATACTTTATAGTGACTGGTGATTGCTAATGCAGGTGTGTGTAATTAGAAGATTGATGATTGGAGCTGCAGGAACGAGATGGTGAGGGAGGATGGTGATTGGAGTATTGGAACTAGCCGGGGATGTGACAGACACGTACATGGATATTTTTATGAAAATTTTTCCCCACTTTTATTTTGAAAAAAATTCCATCAACACAAAAACTCACTGTGATACATGTTAAGGGCACACCGAACCAACAGGCAGAGATAATGACACTTTTATGTTGAACTCACACCAAATGGGGAATTAACTATATTTCAAGAGTTCACACTTAGCTGATGAATGATTATAAAGCAAGTTTGGCATGCTGTCCCGGGAAAGAGCACTGAGCTCAAAAGGTCCTTGAGCCCTGGGCTCCCTCCTGTTTTCAGGGTGAGAGTGGAGTTTTGAGCTCAGGTAGATCTCAAGAACTCCCCCTTTTTTTTTATAAGAGCTGATGACAGAAAATGTTTGTTAAAGAAGAGATATGCTGCTGGATGAAAGTTTGACTGTAGTGCTAAATTTAGATTGATCAATTAACTTGTAGTGCATGTTTTTGGAATGTGGGAGCAAACTGGAGATCCCGGGAGAAACCCACACGAACACGGGAAGAACACGCTAACTTCGCACAGAAATGACAGCCAGTCTGTTAAAGGACTAAAACCTGTGACATTCTTGCTGTGAGGCAACAGTGTTAATTACTGGGCCAACGTGCCACCCTATGAAGAGAAAGGTGGAGAAGTAGGGGTGGAAGGGGGGATTCTTCAAATCAAAGATGACTGTATTCAATTTAACTTTATTTGTATAGCGCTTATACAATGCAGATGTGTCAAAGCAGCTTCACATTTAAGATTATAGTAAATTGAAACAGTGTCAGTTTGATTTTCAGAGTTTCAGATTGGGTTAATAATCACTACTGAGAGTCCAAACACTGAAGAGCAAATCCATCGATGCACAGCTCAACAGATCCCGAACCATGCAAGCCAGTGGTGACAGCAGTGAGGAAAAAAAAAAAAAAAAAAAAAAAAAAAAAAAAAAAAAAAAAAAAAAACTCACCAATTGGCGAAATTGTAGAATTTAAAAAACCTCGAGAGAAACCAGGCTCAGATGGGCATGACCATATCTCCTATGGCAGAGCTGCAGTTTAGGCGCCGGAAGCTGGAGAATGCTGGACCTCAGCGAAGACTTCTCTGTCCTTGGAGCGTCACAGGAATCAGTCTCATGCTCTCCACTCCTACATGACCACCACAGCAGCTGCTCGGGATGCGGTCTGGTCCAGGATTGTGAAAACCTTGGGATCATCTCATCGCTGGTTTGTAGTGAGAAACCCTGGCTCTTTATAGTGTGTTAGGAATCGTTTGATTGGTGGATCATACGTAGTTAATGCAGAACCAGCCGTGTTCAATCATAATCACGTGATCCTCTTGAAATTAGTTTATAAATAAACTTCACTTTGCCAGTAAATTGCATGTACGTTTTTTTTTTACTCAAGTGCCAGATTTGTGTACTTCATCCACCACTGATGATCAGATCAAAAGTGGTCAGCTCAGATCAATTACATGCATTTAAATGCATCTCTTGTGGCCACTTGTGTTTGGATTTCCCTCTTAATTCATCACATTCTACATCACTTTCAAGAGAGCGTTTAGTGTGATGAGCGTTTAAATGAACATACTCATCTTACACGGCTTACATGCAAATGAAAAAGCAAATCAATGAAAAATATGTAGATGACAACTACCAGTTTCATAATAGCCTATTCTGGTGCAATGCAGAGGAGCATGAATAACCTGCTTTGAATAACACTGGACAGATTTTAGACCATATACATCTCTATTTACTGCTGTCCACTTGTAATTGGTCTACTTATAATTGGATCACTAATGTAGTCGTGCAGAGACTGTTAGGTAACGTCATTTTAAGATGCCATGATCACATATTTGATGGTTTTTACTGTCACAGTGTATGACTGGGAAGTACACTGTGGTGGTTACATACACATATTGCATAATTAAACTAATATGCATACACTTTCAAACCTGGTCTGATTGCCATTGTATTGTGCACGTGTTTGTTTATTGTGAATACTTTTAAGTATTTTCAATATATTTAAAAATATTTAAAGTATTTAAATATTTAAGTATAATAAAAAAACAGTAATGTAGTGAGTGATGTTTATTTTGAAGTTATTTCAAATGTAACTGCATTAAATTACATAAAATAGGCTACTGTAGCCTATAGTTTTTACAACAAATTTGACAAAACAAGAATGCATATAACCTTAACTCAATGTTCAGTTGAAATGCTTATTTTAAGGTTTCCACTTTTGCACACGTTGATCAGTTTAAAGGGCACCTATGGTGAAAAATCTACTTTTCAAGCTGTTTGGACAGACATATGTGTAGGTATAGTGTATAGACCGTCATATTGGGGTGATAAAAACACACCCAGTCCTTTTTTTGTTTAACAACATAAAAACAGTGGACCAATTGGAACGTTATTGAGACCGACCGCAACTTGAAGTAGGAGTGCGGTCCCCCGCCCACCCAATTGATTGACAGCTGCGCATTAACATGTTGCTGTAGTAACGTTTATATGGAGATAACTTGTTAATAGAGGTTCAGCGGCGGAACTACGCCTCACTTTGTCTCTAACCAATCACCTACTCCCTTAAACTTATTTAAGGAAGACAATCCCTCTAGCACTGTTCTTCTCTTTCTTTTAAACCCACCCTCCTCCACCTATTTCCTTGTATCCCTTTCACAATCTTATAACCCTCTTTACTCCTACATGTAGGTTAAATCAGGGGGTCCAACCACTCTGCTAAAATACGACAGAGACAGCACCCCCTCTCTGAGTCTCCGGGCATGGTAGGACACCCGAGCAACCTACCCTTCACTTCATCCCACTGTTCTCTTACTTTCCCCTACATCCCTACAGTAAAGTCTAGCTTAAAGTGTGGCGTGGTCCATGATGCCTATCAACAAGACAGGATGTGCGCAAAGCAACCGTAAATAAAAGGTCTGTTCAGTTTTCTAGTATCATTAATCATCATCAAATGTGATCAAGAGTGAGTTTTACAAGTTTAAAATCTTTTAAAACAGTGCATGTTCATAATAAATTACAGTGATTTACTTCAGCTTTACTTCATCACCACAGCCGCACGTCAGTACAATTATAAAAGAAGACGCATCAATACCGGTTTGTGGATGTTAAATCAGGTTTATTTTGTACATTAACATAACGGTTGTCCATACAGCTTGTTTTGTCCATTTGCGTGCAAAAACAGTGAAAAGCTAAATGTGCGCACTGTGTGTGTGTGAATTTTGTAACGACATTGTGTGTGACTCATCTTTGCAGCTCCAAACAAATGCATCAAATACTCATTGGTAAAGTTCTTACTGTAGTATTTCTCACAAACATTACATGAGATCTGCTTCCATTATGTCTGTCAGTTGTCTGAGGCAGCCGAGGGCGGAAACTGAGGCATGCTGACAGGCATTTGGGAACAGTGGGTGGGGAGGACCAGCCTTAAAGGCGCAGTACACAAACACAGCAAAAAGCTGTTGAGAGCTATAAAATACAAACTAGTGAAAGCTATAATAAATAATCTGATGGGTGTTTTGAGTTGAAACTATACAGACACATTCTGGGGACACAAAATACTAAATCTGGAAAAAGGTGCCCTTTAAGATGAAATTTCTAAAATTGTGTTTTTAATAGATTTAAAAGTGCACTTGTGTGTGTCTGCCTTTATTATTGATCAAGTGGTAGAGGTTAATATGACATTTAGAATGTAAACAGTACTCTCTTCTTTATTGTTATTTTGTCTAGTGATGGTGAAATTAACCTTTCTGAATCAGTGAACCGTTACTCGAAGCTTTCCAAATCAGAACTTGATAAGGACCCCTGCTGGTTAAAGTGTGGGAAAGCTGTCAAATGTTCACAACTGACCAACTCATTCATGTAGTAATACAACAATAGTAATATAAACAAATTACTCAATTACTGTTGTTTTTTTTACATATAAAGTATGTTACATTACGCCACTAATGACTGCAGTAAAATCCGTATTCCATCCAGTCCTACACCCAGCCACAGGGATCAAACCAGCGATTCCTGCATGGTAATGAGGCTTTTGGGCTGCACTCGCCAGCTGGCCTCCATTACACACTATACTGTATACAGTGGCCTTCTTTAATAATAGTTGTAAATCATACACTAATACACTTTAGTATGGTTCAAAAGCTTTTGACTATAAATTACTATTGTATTTTAGTTGAGTTACTGGTGCGTGGGACCGATGCAGTGCTTTGAAATAGTATAAATGTATGTAATCGATGCCTAATCTCTCACTATACACTTTACTGTCCCATGAGGGTGTTTAAACTTTTGAATCAAAATTCGAAGCAGTCACTTGGGTATAGGCGAAAATGAAGCTTCGGACGTCACTGATCACGTGATTATGGCAAAACGAATCAAGCTCCGGTACACTGCTTTACTGTAAGATATATCTTTTTTTTTAATACATGATTCGAAGCCTCAGTTCACAACATCACATCACTATTGTCACTTTTTCACTTTATTGTTGGAATTTTTTCAAGTTTGTGCCAAACAAATCACCCTTCACCTTCAGCAGTGACTTTAGCCTCCTATCCAACGGTTCGATCCTAACAGTAACTGTTGTCTCAAGTGCTTCTAAAATTATTACAGTACGGCTCAAGATATTAGTTGGCAATTAAACATAGCAGTAACAGGGTATATACAGGAATCAGAGATTGAAATTCAGTACCTTTTAAGACCTCTTTAAGACTCTTTGCATACATTTTAAGACCTCCTCACCACTTCAACAGATCACTGGAACAGCGCAAAGTTCCATCCTGCTTCAAAT
>CAIGQZ010032409.1:10583108-10600121 GCA_903798205.1 Danio tinwini
CACATAGACTCCATTGTAAAAAAAGCCCAGCAGAGACTGTACTTCCTCCGTCAGCTGAGGAAGTTCAACCTGCCACAGGAGCTGCTCGTACAGTTCTACTCAGCTGTCATCCAATCCATCCTCTGCACTTCAATCACTGTCTGGTTCAGCTCAGCTGCCAAAACCAAGTTCCATAGACTACAGCGAATAGTCCGGACTGCTAAACGAATCACTGGCACTACACTTCCTACACTTCAAGAACTGTACTCTTCCAGAGTGAGTAAAAGGGCTCGTAAAATCACTCTGGACACCTCACACCCAGCACACTACCTGTTCGAACTGTTACCGTCTGGTCGGCGCTACAGAGCACCAAGCACAAAAACAGCCAGACACAGGAAAAGTTTCTTTCCTCAGGCCATCTACCTCATGAACAGTTAAATATTCTCCTACTGTGCAATAAACGTGCAATACTTTCTCATACGCACTTGTACACAGCACCTTATAACCTGTATATTTACAGCATATCTGTACATACAATTCAACATCCAGATCTTTTTGACTAACTGCATCTCTGTTTAATGTTTAATGTTTATTGCCTTTTCTTTTCTCATATTTAATTTTGTGTTGTCACTCGTCACTTTATGTACACTGAAAGCTTCTGTTGCCAAAACAAATTCCTTGTGTGTTTGAAGCACACTTGGCAATAAAACTGATTCTGATTCTGATTCAGGTTTCAACCAGTAACATTACCGACATTTTAACTTGCAGTATATTTGCTAAAATACTGATTGCAAGAAACGATTCCTAAACTAAAACTGTATTTATATATTGAATAAAAATGTTAATCCAGCAGGTGGCGCCTCTACAGCAGCAGGAATAACAGTGTTTCCCTGGTTACTGCAGTAAACAAAGCAGCGTGATGTCAAATCTAGCAGGATTTTTTGGGATTTCATAAAGTGCACAGTATTCCAATATTCAAAGATTACATTCAAGTAAACTTAAGCAAACTGATACCAAATGTAATACTTTGTAAAATAGCATTTAAGACTTTTTAATACTTTGTAAGGGCCTTAAATTTCTCTAAATCAATTTATCAATATTAATACTTTTTAAGAACCCACGGACACCCTGAGTAAAATCCCTGTTTCCAGATGCATTACTGTTTTCACTTTATGCATTCATTTACATGTGCCGCTCATGACCACTTGTGTTTGGATTTCATTGAGATCCGTCTTTCTTAATTCATCATGCTCTATATCACCATCAAGGGAGCATTCCATTCCAAGTGACCAAAACCATTACACACAGACGCTTACACACAGACAAGTACCTTGATTTTGTAGGCTTTCTCACAACATATCACATAAAGATATGTTAGGTGAAAAGTAGGTTTTATTTTATGGCAGTTAGAACACGTTAGTTTGAAGTAATCCAGCTTAATGTGCTTTACATTGGTAAGGCTCCAATATTCCTAAACCCCATGTACATCTATTTTGCATCATCAACTTGTGATCTGATAGAAGAAAATGTATCTACATGTACAGTAGTGTGAAAAGTGTTTGCTCCTTACTGATTTCGTTTTTTTTTTTCCATGTTAATCAAACTTTTGTTACCGATGATCAAAGAAATGTAAATATTAGTCTAAGATAACACAAGTGAACACATCAAGCAGTTTTGAAATGAAGTATTTTATTATTAAGGGAAAACAAAATACAAAACTACATAGCCCTGTGTGAAAAAGTGTTTGCCTCTAAACCTAATATCTGGTTGGGTGACTCTTAGCAGCAACAACTTCTATCAAGCGTTTTCAATAACTTGCAATGAGTCTGTTACAGCGCTGTAGAGGAATTTTGGCCCACTCATATTTGCAGTATTGTTGTAATTCAGCCACATTGGAGGGTTTTTGTGTATGAACTGCCTTTTTAAGATCAGCATCTCAATTGGATTCAGATCAGGACTTTGACTAGGCCACTCCAAATTCTTCATTTTTTTTGTTTTTCTTAAGCCATTCAGAATTGGACTCGCTGATGTGTTTTGGATCATTGTCCTGCTGCAGAATCACTTCAGCATAAGGTCCTTAACAGATGCCTGGATATTCTGACAGTTGGCAAACATTTTTTTTCCCCCACACAGGGCTATGTAGTTTTGTATTTTATTCATAATAGAAATCTTCATTTCAAAGCTGCATGATGTGTTTGCGTCTGTTATTTTTAACTAATAATTACATTTGTTTGATGATCTAAAAAAAAAAAAAAAAATCAGTAAGGGGGCAAACACTTTTTCACACCACAGTAAATACAATGCCACTGTTTTCTGATTACGGTTACATACAATCATTCACACAAAGTACATTTATCACTGTATTTGACTCATTTTGATGAAATGACAGATTAATTAACAACAAATTGTTGTAAACAATTTAACCTAATGTTGGATTTGTTCATATTTGACCCAACATTGGGTTCACAACAAACCCATCACTTTTAAGAGTGTAATATTTATGTAGCTTTTTATATTTGTTAAAACATGTATTTAACATTAATTGAAAGTAATTTACCCAATGTTGGGTTTGTCCATATTGGACCAAACGTTGGGTTATGACAGTGATTCCCAATTCCAGTTGGGATGCCCTGCCCTGCCCTGCACAATTTGTATGTTTTCCTTACTCCACAACCTGTTTCAGATCATCAGCTTGTTAACAGAGAGGTTCATGAACTGATCCTTGTGTGTCAAATAAGATAACCATACAAAATGTGAAGGGAAGGGGGTCCCGAGGACCGGAATTGGGAACCACTGGGTTTTGACAACATAGTTTATTTTTTATAACGCACTATCCTTAGTTTTTTGTCTTTACCAAGTTACATGTGCACTGCAACACACTTGGCTATTTCACCAAAGAAGCTGCTGACATAAATGGCATTTAATAGGGAACATCCAGGGTGCATGAAGCAGAAGAGTATCTTTAGAATTAAATGTTAAAATTTCAAAGGTCTTCTAGGGCCAGAGTAAGCCTTTTCAAATAAACCTTAGCGTCTGCTTTGTTGATAAACAGCTGTGCGATTCAGGATGCTTCAAAAGCCTTAGCATTAATAATCTATTTAAGAATGGTTAGAGAATAGTTAGTGTTTATTCAGCCTGTACTCGCATACCATCACAATTCAACCACAGCACGAGCAAGAATTCCCCAGGACGTCTCTCAGATTTGATTTAGGGGGGAAATATAAATTATGCAACTTAAGGGATGAGTTTCTCTATTGTTTTCATGTGCTTTTGTTGCTCCCTGCTTCTCAATGGTGGCTCAATCAATCAAGCGCTCTCTCAAGCCGCAATCCTCATTTTCCAGCCTCTGCTTTTCAATAGGCGGACAATGGAGCTTTGCCTTAGTGATTCACCTTGAGCGCAGGTGAAACCTCAGTGGGATTGAGTGACACTTTCTGTCGTCTTCCGTGTCTCTCACTGTCCCAGCTGTCTGCCGAGTCACGCGATATGTCTTTTAGAGATTCGGAGCGGTTTAGCTGTGCACGTAGAGATCGCGTGAAGCATTCAATTTCATGCCAGGGCAAAGATTTCTCTGGCTGTGACAACATCAGCGGGTCCTTTTGTCAGCCCAGTGGATGTTCAATAATCGCTCGATAGCCTGAATTACTATTGATAAACAGATCTGCGATGTGGGCCAACCGAAGATTTAAAAAGTGGGTTGTGATGTTCAGTGGCCTGTTTAGTAATGATTGTGACTGTACATTTTCACCATTGTGAATATATGTGTATTACAGCAATAATTCACTGCAAATGCTAATTATGTCATGTGCTCGCCCTTTTGTTTTTTTTTAAACCTGTAGGATTTCATCTCCAATCTGTAGTGCCAGGGTATTTGGATTGACTGAGGAAATGCAGAATCTGATAACATTTGGATTGATTGAGGAAATGCAGAATCTGATAACATAACATATAACATAACATGACATAACAGCATAACATGTTAAATTGTATAACATTACATACCAACATAACAAGATAAAAGGTTTAACATGACAACATAACATGACATACCAGCATAGCATAGCATGATAAATTGTGTAAGAGGACATGACAACATAACATAACAACATAACATAATAACATGACATGACAACATAACATAACAATGTTTTGAATGTTTTCTTATAGGAACATACATTAAAAAGGTTACTGGCGAGTTACTGATGTGCATTAATGTTATATATTTGTTTCTTTAAAAAAGCGGGAATCTGCAGAAACTGCTTCGGAATATTTCAGACCTATGGACACATTGGATAATTAAGTGGAGCAAAGCCACAGCACATGCAACTTGATCTTCCGTAGCTCAATGAATTTGATAATAAGTGTGCAACATTTTTATGCTAGAAAGCAGGTTTTTATGCGGAAATGTAACTGATATGATATGCTGCAACGGCCCCTTTAAATACGAGATCAATGTAGTGAATTTTGATGTTCTGTCCGCCGGAGCTGAAGGCAGACAGCATTGTCGCCAGGGCGGCCAGAGAAACCTTTGACGCTCTCACTGCTTTCGGTGTGAACGCAGAGTTACTCTAACTTGGATCCTACCCCTTATCTTCTCATCCCTCCATTTGCAACAATGTTTTTGTGAATTTATGCTTTTATATTTCTAGGCTACTGGGTTTATTTAGTTATTTTCACTTGATTGCACTCTTAAATTTCACTAATTACCAGCAGTATTTATCAGCTTATGATAAGTTTTGGTCATTAGTTAGTTTCTTTTAAAACTTCAGTAAAAAAAAAATGCCGTAAAAAATTCCGTATTTTGTGATTCCTGTTTTTATTTTTCCCAGTTTATTTATGCTTTTCAATCACATTGTGAGACCTTGATCTTTCTTCTGACAACTTTTAACCTTAAATTGGAAAAATGTTACTTTTATTAACATTTTATTATTATTTTATTATTTTTATTAGTTCAAAGTGAACTGGCTTGGTGTTGTATACTATTATATGATATGATAAGATGAGTAAAACCTTTTAATAAACTGCAAGTACATTATATTATTTATTTTTAGGGACCGAGTACCGAGTAGGTCCTATTGGAATAGCTCTGATTTTTCTTCTTCACAAGAATCAATCACATTTTTGAAGGCCTAAACATGCTCAAAAACTCACGAAACTTTGCACACACACCAGAGGTAGCGAAAATGTACATTTGTTATAGGTTTTGGAAGTGGGTGTGACAAAATGGCTTGACAGTGCCACCTATGCGCATTTGATGGAGTAGCCCCCGAGCTACATTTTCACGCACATGTACGAAACTTGGCACACACATCAAACATGCTATTACCTACAAAAAAGTCAAGAGAAAATTTAGAGAAAAATCTTAAACCTAACAGGAAGTCAGATAATTTTTACTTCCCCTACAAAAAAAGTGCATTGCCATTTTCAGCCATATTTTAACAAACTCCTCCTAGGGATTTTATCAGATCAACACCATTGTTAACTAAAGACCTTGGTGATATTAAATTGCAAAGTTCTAGAGTTTTCGTCGAAGAGCGTGTTCGTGGCGGCCTCACAAACTTTGATGTTTTGCCACAAAAGAAGTTGTTATAACTCAAGCATCTATTGTCCGATCTGCCTCAAAATCCACCCATTTGATAAGAGTCCTTACCTAAACACATTTACATGCCATTATTCCATTAGCCACCAGCTGGCAACAGGAAATAGCATGTTTTACATTATTACAAACTTCTCCTAGAAATGTTTTCAGATCAAAACCAAATCTTTTCAGTGTAATCCAAGCACCTTAGTGATGTTAAATTGTGGAGATCTAGTGTTTCTGTCAAAGGGCGTGTCCATGGCAGACTGACAAACTACAGTGTTTCGCCATGGAGGAGGAAGTACATATAACTCAGTCACACAATGTCAGATCTGCCCAAAAATTCACATGTTCGATGAGAATCCTCTCCTGAAGACAACTGCATCCAATATTGAATTACAATCATAGCTGACAGGAGGAATTTTGACCGAAATCAATAACTTTCTCAGGGATTTTATATTTATCAGCTTAAATTATTATTGTCTACTGTTCTCTGTCATCCTATGGTGCGAGGTCACTTTCATTGCTGCTTGCAGACTTATTTTCTATATATTATTTCTTAAACATTATATTATTTCAAACTACTAAATTGTCAATAAAAGTCACTTATTTCCAATTTTCAACATCAAAAGTCGACAGCAGATCTCAAAGTCTGAAATGTTTCTGTACTTTTACTCAAGTGTTTGATTTATGTACATCGTTCACAACAGCAGAAAACAAATGTTTAGCTTAATTACGGTTTAAATTTCAAGTCATCATTTTCAGGACACAAGGTGGCAAAAAAGAGCAGGCAGTCTGCCGTTACTTATGGCTGGTGAGCAGAACCTCCTGGCAGGCCTGGCACAGTGGGGAGCAACATAAAACACAAAGCTTGTCTTTCCTTCAACTTCACTTACACTAAAAACTGTCACAAAGCTGGTAAACAACAAGACTCAGCGTGGCAATATGCCACTCCATAAATGCTACTCCTTCACTCGCTTCAACAAAGCTGCAGAAATGTCTGGCTTACGTGCAAGGAACCATTCAAAAACATCACATTTTGGCAAGTGCGGCTGTGGTCTGCCACCCAATGTGAGGAGAGAAAGAGCGAGAAGTGTTGTGAGGAACTCCTGGAAAAGAACAGGAATAATAGCACTTCCCCACAGGGCAAAGAACAAATAAATAAGCCGTCAAATATTTTTATTAAAAAATTAACTGTCAACCTATTTATCCTAGCCTAAAGCTGCAAAAAATGTGGCTGTTCACCCTCGTGGTCTCATACTAATTAACTACTTTCTCAATGTGTTTCACAGAACATGGTGCTGCAGGCTGGGTGTTTCCAAGGATAGAAGAACACCGTTAAACAACGAATAACGCTGTTTTACATCCAGTGAGGCGGATAATACAGAGGCTTGCACTTTGTCAGCTTAATTAGACAGAATAAGTGAGAATTTAGCACTGCAGACATGTGCAAACCCTGCATGTGTTGTGGCCTTAAAGAGACAGATCACCTGAAAATGAAAATGCTGTCCTCCCACTCACCCTCATGGTGTTCCATACTACTGTTATTTACTTTCACAAAGTAAAATGCTGGGCAGAATGTCTGGGCAGCTTAAAAAATAAAAAAGCATCACAAACTTTGATAAATCATACTATTTCTGAAGCCACTCATTCAAGTTCACTCAATTTTTACTCACCCTTCACTTGTCAAAAAACTGAACACATGTTTTTCCAGACACAAATGTTGGAAACCAGCAACTATTCATTTCCGTAGCATTTGTTTTTCCTAATATGAAGCAGTTTCTGACTTTGTTTAAAGGGCACCTATTATGAAAATCATCTTTTGTAAGCTGTTTGGATAGAACTGTGAGTAGGTATAGTGTGTCCACAGTAGAGGTGAAACGGATCACTGTTGATCCGTGATCCGTACGGATGACAACTTACGGTTCTGAACGCACGTGACCCGCAGATTAATCATTTATTTTGAACTTGTCGGTTAATCCAACATTTATAACCATTGCAGAGAGATCGCCTCCCGCGTTATTCAAATTGCGTGCATGAAAGCATTTTGGCTTACCTGTAAGATATAATGATGACGGAAAAGCTGTGGTGGGACCAGAGCTTAAATTGTGCCGGCACCTCATTTTACAGATCCCCCTCCTCAACCACTCTCCTACCTGTCCGCTGTTCACTTTCACTTTATTTCGCGATTCCCCAACCCTCTTCACTTTCGTCCGCGACACCTCCGCCCCGCTCACTTTCATCTGCGACAGTGCTCCGCTATCCACCGCCCCAACAACCCCAACCCCCCATCCCCCCACTGTGCAATTACAATGTGTAACCAACAGATGGCGACAAACAACCATCAAAATTATGTCACTGAATAGGTTTTCAAAAATAATACACGTACAGTATAATAAAAGAGGAAGTTTTATGTGTGAATTGTTGAATCATTAATTGAAGATAAATATGATCTGTTGTACAAGATGTAAAATTTCTATATTTAGCATTATCAGCAACAGTAGCAAAGTTTTTTCAGCTGGTTCTCTCTTGATTTTTATTGTTATTAACATTACAGGTTCAAAGTTCTGTTTGTAAAAGCAATGTTTTTTGCAGTAATATTTTTATATAAATGGAAAGCAAATGACATTTGTCTCCTCACTTTTTTGCTGATCCGAAAAATGGTTCGATCCATGACTAACAAACCGTAGTGTGATCCGAACTGCAGATTTGTGATCCGTTACACCACTAGTCCACAGTCATATTGGGGTGATATAAAGACAATAAGTCTCTTTTTTAAATTTTCATGACATTAAAACAGGATCCAAATCCCTCTCATTTTGAGGCCTACCGCAAAGTGACATAGGAGTGCGGTTTCCCCTCCCACCGAATTGACTGACAGCCATGTATTAACATGTCTCCGTAGTAACACATATAATCATATCAACAAGACAGGATGTGCGCAAAAGCAACTGGGATTACAAGATCAGTTCAGCTCGCTGTGATTATCAATCATCATCAAATGTGATCAAGAATGACTTTTACAAGTTTGAAACGTTTTTAAAACAGTGCATGTTTGTAAAGAATTACAGCAATTTTACCGTCTTGATCACCACAACCGCATGTCAGTACAATTATAAAAGAAGACGATTCAATCCCGGTTTGTGGACATTAAATCAGGTTTATTTTGCACATTAACGTAACGGGTGTCCATACAGCAGTGGATATTAACCTGTTTCCTGTCACATTTGCGTGCAAAAACAGTGCAAAGTTAAACGCGAGCGCTATGTGTGTGTTCACTATATGTGTGTGTGTCTGTGTGAACTTTAAAAGAACATTGTGTTACAATCGACTCATTAAATTTACAACGAATACATCAAATAATCATTGGGAAAGTTCTTACTATAGTATTTCTCACAAACGTTACGTGAGATCTGCTTCCTTCATGTCTGTCACTGTGCTGTTTATCGACGCAGCCGGAGACGAGGACACACTGTGACAGGCACGTGGGAACGGTGGGTGGGGAGAACTAGCATTACAGGCAACAAAAACAGCTACATTGCGTTCATTGCAGAAAATCCCAATATTCTGAAAGGTATAATAAATAATCTGATGGACACATTCTGGAGACACAAAAGATCTTAAAACTTGAGAAGTTTGTTGTTGTTGTTGTTGCTGAACTAAATGACACACAAGCTGTCAAAGTACCACCCTTTTCTGGAAATGGGCAGAAAACAGTAGCTCATTTGCATTTTAAGAGACACACACAAATATAGCATGTCAATTTTTGTAAAAATTGCAGAATAAATGATCTGAGGTATTTTGAGCTGAAATTTCACAAACACATTCTGAGGACACCTAAAACCTACAGTGGGGAAAATAAGCATTGGACAGGTCAGCATTTTTCTCAGTAAACATATTTCTAAAGTTGCTGTTGACCAAACTTTTCACTAAATGTTGGTAACAACCAAAGAAATACACATATGCAAAGAAAACAAATCTAATTAGTTTACAAATTAAGTTATGCGTAATAAAATGAAATGACACAGGGAAAAAGTACTGAACACATGAAGAAAGGGAGGTGTAGAAAGGCAATCAAAGCCCAGACAGCAGCTGAAATATCTCAGTAGCTCTTCAGCAACCCTATGCTCTTCCCCATTGTAAATGAATATTAGCTGCTTCAGTCCAACATCTACATTATCAGGATGATGAAGAGGAAACCAGGGCGGACATTTCAGCAAGAGAATGAGCCAAAACACAGCCAAGAAAACTCTCAAATGCTTTCAGAGAAAGAAAATCAAGCTGTAGAATGGCCCACCCAATCACCTGATTGTCTGCAGTACTTTCTCCTTGTGTCATTTTATTGTTGTTACACAACAAAATTTTCACATTATTTTTATGTTTGTATTGTTTGGGTTTTTACCAAAATCTGGTTCAATTCAATGTCAACAGCTGCTTTAGAAATATTATTCCCAGGAAAAAAAACATGTGTTCAATACTTATTTCCCCCACTGTATATATAAAAGCATGCAATAATCATTTAAAGTTAATAGAAAATACAGTTATACGACTTCTGAAAACATTCAATATGCTAATAGTATTCTATTGCATGGAAAAGTGATTGCTTTAAAGAAAAGAAAATAAGATCATGACAAAAGTGTTTCATTTTTAAGCAATCTATTGCTTTCATTTGGAAACGTCTGTTTATATTCATATCCTCCCTTTTAAACGACCTAGACCAAATGGGAATTTTATAGAGGAATCAGGCAATTAATCATTTGCTTTATAACTTGCAAAGGCACAAGGCATTGAAATAACATAAAAAAAAAAAAACAAGCATGAGTAAATTACAACCATCCAGCATGATGCCATTATTGGCTGTACACTAAACACAGACTCAGACTCAACATTCTGTAAAAATCATCTGACCGTAATCATGTCATTTGAGAGTATTTAATTAGTTACTGCAGTTAAGACAGACTCCTGTGTCTCTTCTAGATTAAATTTATACAGGAAGTACTCGTGTCCAGCATTGTCTAATTCCTCTAATTACCCTATTAGAATTGAACAATAACTTCATGGATGAAAAATAAGCCATTTCACGTTTGACATCCATCATTTTCGAACATGTTGAGTCTGTCCTCAGTGCAGCGTAGATTTCTAATGAATACCATACCATAAAAAAAAAGTGGAAAACATGCCAATACTGAGAGCAGAGAGGATTCAGACAAAGACATTCCCTAGTGCACAACCCCAGACCCTTCTTTTGTTTTTTAAGAGCTTTCAGATGGTCCTGTTCAAACCATAGGTATACAGTATAATAAATGATCACAGATTGTACCGTTGAAGGCAAAATTATTAGGCTCGCTGTTTCTAATAAATATTTTTGTCTTTGCCAAGATGACAGTATATAACATTTTACCACTTATTTTGCTACTAGAATTTAACTAGGTGTAATTCAAAGACTTAACTAAGTTAATTAGACAAGTCATTGGACAACAGCGGTTTGTTCTGTACAAGAATTAAAAAAGAAAGAAAAATCTTTAAATTGGCTATTAATATTGAACTTAAAAAATGTAAAACTGCCTTTATTCCAACCAAAAATATTATAGAAAATACTGTGACAGTTTTCTTGCTCTGTTAAACAAAACTTGGGAATTATTAGAAATAGAACTGATAAAAAATAAATAAATAAATATTTAAATTAGTTAATAATACTGACCTTAAAAAATGTAAATACTAGTGAATACTGTGACAATTTTCTTGCTCTGTTAAACAAACCTTATTAGAAATATTAGAAATAGAAAAGATTGAATTTTTTATATAAAAATCTTTAAAGAGGTGGTCCACTACGATATCATATTTTAAACTTTAGTTGATGTGTAATGTAGCTGTGTGAACGCAAACAACATCTCTGAATGTAAGGCAATCAAAGTTCAGTGCAAAGGGAGACATTGGCTTTTACAGAGTTAGCTTAGCAAAGCCTACAGCGAACAAAATTTGGGGACTACAAAAAATAAATCTGGGCTGGTGAGATCACAAGAGCTTATAGTTTAATTTTAATTATGTTCCAGAGAATTATAAAAAAATATATAGCTAGCATTTAAGAAAGGACAGCTTCCGGAATCTCTTTCAGTTTAGTGCTAGATTAGTTAAAACTCCTCCAACCGACGAAGCTGTGGATTGTGAGCCCCACTCTAAAAGGGTTTTTATTTGTTAAAACTGATCTATTACATGCACAGTTTCTAGCCTTACAGTATGTAAACATCGGGAAATGTTGTTTGGCACTGCTAACAATTTAACTACAAATTCATATTTATCAGTCAAACCTTCAGCAGTGCTGCAGTGTCTCTCTATGTGGCCATTTTCCCTGTGTTCGACATCTCAAATAAAACAAACTCGCAAAAAATGTGTGAACGTTTTAAATTACTTACACATGCTTATTCTGAATACTGTATATATGAAAGACACTTGTCAGATTTTATTTAAGAATGCAGGCATGAGTTCAGCTGATTCAGATAGCTGCTCTGACTAGACTGTTAACACAGCACAAAAGCGTGTGCTTGTAGGTGCGTGACGTTGACAAAGAGCCAATCCGCGAATCACAGCACAATATGTTAGTTGACCAATCAGAGCCTCTTGAAAGCGGGTCTTTCGGAGGAACTAGGAAATATGACAGTCGTTTTCATGTTAGCTGAGTAGCTGTATATGTAATCAGAGTAAGATATATGAAACAATAATGAGATTTTCTACAAGTGAAGCATGAGCACACATTGCTTTGCATCTTATAAACACATTAAAGTCTTAAAAATATACTGTGGACCACCCCTGTAAATTGGCTAATAATATTGACCTAAAAAAATGTAAAACTGCCTTTATTCCAACCAAAAATATTATATATATTGTGACAATTTCCTTACTCTGTTAAACAATATTAGAAATAGAATAGATTGGAAAAAAATTGGAATACATAAAAATCTTTAAATTGACTAATAATATTGAGCTTAAACATGTAAAGCAAAGATAAATACTGTGACCTTATTAGAAAATGTGACATCTTATTAGTAAGATATAAGTACTAAAATAAAATAGTCAAATATTATAAAGATAAACACTATAATGTATGCTAAAAGCAAAAAAAAAAAAACATTAAAACATTAAGTCCAAGATAGTTTTATATCTTAAATTATTTAGTACATTTTGCTATTATACACTCAGAAATAACAACGCAATCTCACGGCAATTCGTAACCTTTTGATTTAGTGGCTAATTCTTATGAAATTGTACGATCTAATTCGTACAAATTAGTACGATTTGCTCATCATCCAATGACGGTTGGGGTTAGGTGCCACGCCTCCTTTTTAAAATCGTACATTTTCGTATGACTGAACTTGTACGAAATAGTCACTAAACTGACGAAACGTAAAATACTTAAGTTTCTTCGTGAGATCAGGCTGAAAATAAAGGTACGCGAGCTGTCACTGGGGTGGTACCTTTTCAAAAGGTACACATTTGTACTTGAAGGGCCCATATTGGTACCTCAAAAGGATATATTAGTACCTACAAATTTTAAGAGGAACACTTTTGTACTTTTTCGGTACTAATATGTACCCTTGAGGTATTAATATGGACCTTTTAGGTACAAATTTGTCCCTTTTGAAAAGGTACCACCCCAGTGACAGCTTGCGTACCTTCATTTCTGAGAGTGTACTGTAAATGTTGCCACAGAAACTAACAATCGCTGTGCCTGATCACAAGTACTGATCCAATCAGGTTTACAAAACAATTACCTCATAATTACAGCAATTCAAAGATGACGTAAATGCATGATTAGGAAAGAAACATACTTTGTTCAAGCACACCAAATAAAATATCAGTGCTTGGCTATATGCATTGCAATCATGCACACTTTAAGGAAACTACAGGAAAAGCTGAAATCATGTGCACTTGTTTTTATAGTTTTATACAGTGTGGTAACACACATTGGGGTAGCTTGTTCCTGCTGATTGCTCAATTTTTCAGATTTGTGTTTTAGTCATATGGTCAAGTAAGAGATAAAAAGACATACTTTGGATCTGCCCTTTAGTATTCTTTCTCTCTAATAAAATTAATATTATGTTGTATCATTTCATATGTTTTATTAATTCATACTGTACACTTATTTTGTGACTAATTCAGTTCTAACCATCACAAAATGTTGTTATTAAACCATTTCATTTTTAAGTATTTTGTGCATTATCTTTTTAAAATTAACTTTATTTTTAGGTCCTTACATAGCAAAGACTTCATTCCAACACAGAAGCAGCGCTGCTATTTATTGAGCAAAAGCAAATCTAGCGCCGTTTGTCATCATATCAATGGCTGTTGTGGAAAACCTGCTGTCAGTTCACTCCTCCTCCTCCTGACACAGTGTGGAAGTTGATATCCACCCGACACTGTTTAATCAGAACACCAACTGCTCCAGGGTAGAGTCATAAACAACCCAACTGGCGAGTGAATGGAGTAAATGAGCTGTTATTTGTGTTTTTTTTTTTTATAAGGAAAACAGAACAGTGGGTGTGCCTGTTCATGCCAGGTGCCGCAGCCGTCATGCTACAATGCCTTTATTTGGATAAGAGCTGCCGCAGCGCGTCTCTGAGGTTCATATCAGGATTCATAGCTACCGCTGCAAAACAACAACATTTTACAGTGGTTGCTATGGAAGTGACCTCAAAGTAATCTCTAGTCCTTCAGCGGATTTCAAAACTGCACAGTGAATGTATACATACAGTAAATCAGCATGTGTTTATTTTTAAGGTTATCCTGTCTGATGATGGCCAAGTGCACGATTACTGGAATTATGAATACCCTCTTCTAAAGCAACACCGCAAGCTCTGTTCTGTTGCCTTTTAAGGTCTTTAATGCCTAATAGCTTATGCAACACATTAGACCTGGAGAACCAGAGCAAAACATTTTCTTTGCCCCCTTCAGCTTGCTTTCAAAACCCACCGACGGCACCGGATTCCTCAAGAGAAAAAAACACCATCAGTGCCTTTCCAAGCTTAAGGCAAACTCCAAAATTAGTTTGTTTTAGATCTTAAAAATACCTATTGTTCTTTTAGGAAGATGGTAAGTAACGAAGTACTTCGTTACTGTACTTAAGTATATATTTTTGGTATCAGTACTTTATTCCACTACTTATTTTTGTGACAACTTTTTACTTTTACTCCTTACATTTTTACACAAATATCTGTACTTTTTACTCCTTACATTTTTAAAACAAGGCTTGTTACTTTCATTTTCATGTGCTAGGTGTCGCAATCTATATCATTTTTTGTCATTGTGCAAATTGAACGCCTTTTTGATTGTTAATCTATTTTTTTCATGCATTTGAGTCGATCGGATCACAGGTAAATTAGACAAATGCCTGTTCAAATTTCTGTGTTTTGTCCACTTCCGACCGTGGTTTACTATACAGGCTTCTCTGATCTTTCAATATAATACAACACATTTTTTTAAACAATCATGTGCTTTTTTTGTACAGTTAATACTAAAACATTTACATCCTTTATGAATGCTATATGCATTGAGATTTATTTATTTTATTTTCAATGAGTTCCTATTTCCTAATACAGAATTTATGCTGTTGTACTGTTGTCTTTATTTAAATTAGACAGTTGTTTTTAACAAGTTTAAGTTTAACAAACATTTTAACATAAAAATTATTCACACTGGGTGATTTATGAATACAATTATAATGAAAAGCAGAATTTATCACATGAAAAAAAAGTTAGGGAGGGTGTATTTGTGCCTTTTTTTGCCTAAATTAACAGCATTAATGACTATATCTATGAAAGAAAATATCCACAATTCTCTGAAAAAAACACTGAAAACATGGGATATTTCAATTTTACTTTGGAAGATAATGAAGCAGCTTTAGCTGAATGCCCCAAACAGTAAAATATATTAAGTATTTATTATAGCAAAAGAAAAACAAATGTTTTGGACACAATTTTGTGTTAACTAAAGACGTTTATTATCTGTAAAGATATAGACCTCATTATTATTATTATAACTATTATTGCAGAGTGTGATGTTGCTTAGCTACTTTCTTGCAGAAAATTAGCAACAATTTTTACATCAAAATCAAAAATGTATGTTGTTTTGTAGAAATGTATCAATATGATGTGAGGTCTAGTTGCCAGCGTGAAACAAAAAAACAGGATGTAGTAATGGATACTTTCTACTTAAGTACATTTTTTTGGTCGTACTTTTTGACTTTTACTTGAGTTCAAAAGTGTATGATTACATCAACTTTTACCAGAATCGTTTTAAACATGAATAAATGATGTGTGTACTTTTGCCATCTCTGGAAATATGTCATTTAGATTTTATTTTTAATTAGATCATATTTTAAGCTTCCATTTTTTGTTTTTAAAAGATGTCTAATAGATATCTAAACCTAGTCGTATCGAATAAATCATGGCTAAAATTGTGGTGTCAGTGAAAATCAGATAGACGTCTAAGAATAAGCCAAAATAGACTAGTCATCAAATAAACAGAAATGAATGACTACACCTATAAAGTCTGTCTAATCTGTCTATTTGACGACTAGTCTAGTTTTGGGCTAATCTTAGATGCCTATTAGATTTTCACTGACAACCCAAGTTAAGCCTTGTTTTAGCCAAGCTGTCAACGTTCAGATGTCTATTAGACGTCTATTAAACACAAAATTGATAGTGTTTGTTTAGTCGAGGATGCCAACCCTTCAAGGACTTCAAGGATAACGCAAAATCTTAAGCAATACACAAATACACTTCATTGAAAATGTATTATACACATAGACATAATCATTTTGGAAAGAGCACCATGCACTGTATAACTGCAGGTTAATTATGTTTATATACTGTCCACCCTACACACAACACCTTAACTTACTGATATTGGCTGTAATAATGTGTACCTTTTATAAAGATTATTTGGAACCATAATTATTGTGAAAAGCACTATCAAATGCATCTGACATGAATTGAATGTAAAGCCATTATTGTTGTGGATTCCAAATCAAAGTAACAAAAGCATCACAGCTGAAAAAAACATGAGTAATACTACATTATTAAATAATGAAGATAGAATACATTTATATAATGACCATAACCAGATATTTGTACTGGACCAGCATCAGTTCAGCTTCCCTTAACTAAAACTAATTTGGGTGCAAATATAATCTTCATTACTGTATAGTTCAATACTGTATATTTAGCTTCCTTTTAAAACTTACTGGTTTTCTCAAGAGAAAAAATAAAATAGCTTGCCATGTGCATCAGTGCCTTTCCAAGCTTAGGGCTGCAGTTGTATTGAGTTCATTGTCAAACTCCAAAATTAGCTTGTTTTTAGATCTTAAAAATCCCCATTTTTCAATTTGGAATATTTAATCTAATTTTAATTTAGACTTAAAAAAAAAAAATCATATTTTAAGCTGCCATATGGTCATGTTA
>CAIGQZ010032409.1:10610814-10622593 GCA_903798205.1 Danio tinwini
ACTCTTTTTTTATATATACTCTTTTATAAAACACTCTTTTTTTTGAAAGTCGTATTTGTTTTATTTTGGCTAGAATAAAAGCAGATTTAAATTTTTTAAATACCATTTTACATTTTACGTTACGTTCCACTTCGGGGCTAAACCTAAAATTGTGCACCTAAATTGTGGAATGCTCTCCCCACAAACATCAGGAATGCCAGTTCCCTGGACTGTTTTAAAAAACTCTCAAAATCTTTTTATTATTGCTTATAACTTTTCTTTTTTTGTTTTCTTTTAATCTGTATTTTTTTGTATTTCATGTTCTACTGTGTTTTGATGCTCTTGTTAGCTGTTTGAGTCTAAGAAAAGTGCAATATAATAAAAAATATTATTATTATATTATAAGTCAGAATTATTAGCACCCTGTTTATTTTTTCCCCAGTTTCTGTTTAACGAAGAGAAGATTTTTTCAACACATTTCTAAACATAATAGTTTTAATAACTCATCTCTAATAACTGATTTATTTTATCTTTGTCATGATGACAGTAAATAATATTTTACTAGATATTTTTCAAGACACTTCTATACAGCTTAAAGTGACATTTAAAGGCATAACTAGGTTAATTAGGTTAACTAGCAGGTTAGGGTAATTAGGCAAGTTATTGTATATTTTCTTGCTCTGTTAAACATCATTTGGGAAATATGAAAAAAAACTTCAACAGGGGGCTAACAATTCTGACTTCAACTATATATATATATGTATATATATATATAAAACACAAGAAAGATTTTTGTTTTTAATTAAATTTTGTTGGATTTATGTGCTTTTGGAAGGCTCAAAAATGGGTCACTACATAATAACACTGTACAGCAGGAGAAAGGATGAAATGTAAAACTACTCAGACTGTATTCAAATTATGTGAGTACATTATGAGGTAATATTAATTTTTGGTGAACTTTTACTTTAATGCAGGGGTCTCAAATTCAAATTGGCAGGGGGCCATATCAGTGACTGACAATTCATAGGAGGGCCGTTTTAACATTTAAGCAAAAGAAAAAAGTGGAAGCCTGATGTAATTGATGCACTCAGACATTCATCTCCAGAGTATCAAAGCTCCTTCTTTTTGTTTCTTGTTGTACATATTGAAAGGATAGTTTAAATGGCTATGAAAATACTACAATTTATTAATAGACATAATAATAACAATAATAATAATAATAATAATAATAATAATAATAATAATAATAATTATGTCCCAATCAATTGTTGCTTACCCAAAAGTTTAACAGATAGCGCAAGAACAGCAGAAAAGAGTTTGGGTAACTTTCTTGACTTTACTGGCAATTGGTCTTCTCAATCTCTTTCTTTTTTTGTAAAACTACAACAAAGAGGGGAAAAGTATTTATATATTCACATTTACTTTATCATGTTCAATTCTGCCAGCAGTAAAACTTTACTAATGCACATTTTTTATACAAATCTTAATATGCATTCTATTAAATGAGACCATTTGAATCGAATATTTTCCCAGAGATAAGTTGCGGCTGGAAGGGCATCCGCTGCGTAAAACAAATGCTGCATAAGTTGGCGGTTCATTCCACTGTGGCGACCCTGGATTAAAAAAGGGACTAAACCAAAAAGAAAATGAATGAATGAATGAATGAGTGAACCGAATATTAGCAAAATGATCATACACCACCAGCAAAGTATAAGCCATGAAGAGGTGTTTGTACAACAACATACAGGTGGTATAAAAATAAATATTTACAAAAATGTAGCTTTAGTAAAAATAAAGCACTTACGGACATATAAATAATGTTTAAAATCAGCCCCAGAAATAATTCACATATGCATTACTCTCAACTTCATTCTGAGAGAAACCGAAAGTAACCTGATTATATAGTGCAGTATTTTAAATGTCCAGTAGGTGGGGGGTCAAAACCACAATGGCTATATGCGACTGTACAACAATAGCTACGTTTCAATCAACCTATTTTTATGCGCTTTTGGCATATGTGCATACAAAAACGGTTGATGGAAAAGCCAAGATGCGCATAAAAAAGATATGCGCATAACCGAGTCGGATAAACATTTTATTCGATAAGAAAAGATGTGCATAAACTATGATGGAAACACTTTTGCCGCACAAATTCCAGTATGTGCATTAAAAAAGCTCATGTGATTTTGTTTTAAGAGATCATGTGATGATAAAAATGTGTGTGAATGGATAAACCAGCAGGCTGAGCACACTGTAAAACATCTGAAATGTTGATTTGGTCATTGTAAAATGCCTTAACTGTTCAGTATCAGTGTTATTATAAATGACCTCCAGAATCAAGAGCGTCTGTGCTCACCGTCTCACACCTTCAAACGTTTACTGCGTGTCAGGATTGTCTTCTGAGGTGCAACTCTATTATTAAACGAAGAAAAGATAAACAAAGCTTCTCCTACTGCAGCAAATTCCGTTTTTACTGTTGATATTTGGCGCCAGATAATCAGAAAGTGACTATTTTGTCCACTCATTGGATGGAAACGCAGCTTTATTTGCATGTCTTTTATGCAATATTCCAGTTTTGCGCATAAAGTTAATTTGCATTTTTGGATGAAAACATAACTAGTGATATTGATTAAAAAATAAATGTTTTGTTGGGCCGAATCTCTGTATAATTTTGACATCAGTTGCGGGCCGGAGGGTTGCAAATGGCCCGTGGGCCGGCACTTTGAGACTCCTGCTTTAATGTGTCGTTGTTGAATATAGAAAAACTGGATTCTAAAATTTTTTATTGATAAATACATTTAAAAATTTACAATACTGACTCCTACTATATGAAGTTTTGGACTTTTGGGAACTACTTCTTGAATGCTGAAAAATACATGCATATTTCAGTCAGTCCATTTACGGAACCTCAACATGGTACCTGCAATATGTAATCACCTTGTGACCTGTTCTCATAAATAGGCCATGAAGAAAGCTCTCAACATCTGTGCTCATTCTGTGCTGGAAAGCCAAAAATGTGCTGTCTGTATTACAGTGTTTTCTGCGGTGTCCTTGGAGACAGACGTAAACCAGCTCGAGAGTGTATTTATGTTGACTGATTAATCACAGCGAGGTGGCCACAGAGGAACTGATCTAAACTAGTCCTGTCTCATAAACCATCTTCTATGGGTCACCAAAATGGGGGTACAAAGAGAGGTGCAAAATATCACAACCACATAATTTCTCTAGTTGTTTTCCAAATATACAGATAATTAAGTACACTAATTCAACCTAATGACTTGTTTAAAGTAACATTTTAAAATGAACATTCTGCAATTATGTACTCATCCTAATGCCAGATTCATAGAAAGCTATTTTATTTGCAAAACACCAAAGGAGAAATTCTGAAAAATCTTCATGCAGATCTTATCTATAAACAACAGAGAAGAGGAACTGAATGGAATCTGCTAATCTGAAGGCTCAGAAATTCATTCACAACGTATGGGTTTCCATCTATCCAAAGACAAGATAAAAAAATCTCATATAAAACATTGCAGAGTCAGCTGTCTGAAACAGTTCATTCAAGAATCCATTCTCTGCTCTGATTTGTAAGATTTGTTTTGAATGCAACACAACACGGTAACACTTTATTTTGATTGTCCATTTCAGTATTAGTAGACTGTCTGCTTAATATCAGTTGATTTGCTCCTTCAACAGACATTTAACTTTGCAAGTACATGTCAACTTACACTAACCCTAACCCCAACCGAACAGTCTACTTATAATCTAATGAGAATTAGTTGTCATGTAGATGCAATGTAACTTAGATTGAAAAACGGACCATCAAAATAAAGTGACCTACAACACAAATACATTTAACATACACATTAATCTGTGAAACATTTACATTCACAAGAAGCTACTGTACAATGTACACTATGTAAAAGTTCATATAAAAAAGCTAATAAATATAAAAACATCTTTTGTTCCATTGAATGTCTTCTGCTCTTTTCACTTGGAGCTCTACATTAGTTTAGTTTAACTTTCCTGTCCATTCTGCTTGACAGAGAAAGGAAATTTGTCTTTAACACTGGACTTAATACAACAATCACATACATACAACAATCCCACAGTAACAACACTTATAACATAAGTAAAAAAAATTAAAAACCATATTAGCCCCATACATATTACTGCACATCATTCTTGACAACCATTTCATTCACTTCAAACAGTGATCTGATTTAAGACAACAACTGCAATTGGGAAAAATGACTTTTATAAGCATTTCTTTGGGCTTTAGAAATTCTAAACTTGCATCCTGATGGTAAAATACAAAAGCTGAGTGAAGGGGTCGTGTATTATCTTTAAAAATCGCAACTGCTGTTTTTTTCATTAAGGAATCTAATAGAATCTGCAGCGAATGTTGTTTATGACCAGTTATCGTACTTGCCTGATTGATAATTGGTCACCTTATAGTATTCTATCTGACATTTTTATCAAATTTGAGTAATTCACATATAAAATGACATTAAATGACAACTTATTTACATTATGTGATTTTTTTATAAGTTGTTTACATTTTAAGACTTTGGGTCCACAATTATCTACAAAGTTGAACTCTAGCATGGCTCTGTAAGATTCTTTCTGTGAGCCAATCAGCATTTTTAATGCACGCACGAGGACCAATCAGGATCAGCTTTCTTTGTCATTTCACCGGACTGCTCCACTGACAGCAGAAAGACCAGAAAGAGACATAACAATCACACAAAATCAGAGTCGGCTAAAAAAAACGCCGCCACACTAGATGTGTGTAAATGTGATGATTCAAAAGCATTTTTTTGACATTGAGATGAAATGTTAACTTTACATTGTCGAAAAAGAAACAAATGTTTAAAAAAAATTCTATATTAAATGTGAAATATTTTTATTTGTGTATATATAGTCAGTGAAACATTTTTCAGTATTTATTAAACTCATTTGTTTATTGTCTGTTTTCTTTTAAAGTCTTTAAATGTAATATTAAGCCTTGAAGAGCAAATACTTAATTTAATTCATGGGCATATAATTCAATAAATATAGTTCAATAATTCATATAAAGCATAAGATTTAATAAATATTAACATATTAATTAGAAAAAAATTACAGGTGCACTGGACAAATTATTTAGCACAGCCTTGTATGCTTAATTTGAACAAGAAACAAATATTCATTCTAAAACATTTAATAAATGTTATAGAAAGCAAAAAAAGTAACTTTCTCAAGCATCAACATCGTTACAACACCAAATTATATATTTTTTTGTTTGTATTTCTTGAAAAGTAAAGCTTTAATAAATGATTTGCCAGATAGAACCTGTTAATTCCAAGTGGAAAATGACTTTTTAGAATTATAAGGTTTTATCTGCATTTACCATGTTTTTTTTTATTACCCCAATTTGCAAATGTAGAAAGAACTTTGATCATTTACATTTAGAGTACATTTAGGGTCTTTGTCATGTTAATGTATGAAAGAGAACTGTTACACACATATTGTTTGCTATATGGAATGCAAAAACTCAATATCTCAAAATCATTTAGAACGCAGATAGAACCTTATAATTCCAAGGTGACGAATTTGCGATAATTTCTTCTTATGTTTAAGTATTGTGTTACCAAACCATGAAACAATATTATATGTGAGAACACTCTCTATCAATGATATACAGTATATGCCATGTTTAAAGTCTGTGTTTTAATATTAAAACTTCTAACTTGCAAAGGAAGTGCTGAGGCGCTGACTTGCCTTCTTATAAACATCCTCTACATTACTATTAAAATTCTATTTATTGTCAACAATTGTGCCTAAATACTTTAAATTTGAGACCTGCTCTACTATTTTTCCATTTATGATGACTGGTTTATAAAATATAGTATCTACTGCTCTTGTTTGACTCCCCAGACATAGCCCTTTTGTTTTTCCAATATTAAGGCGTAATGAACTTTTGCCAAACCAATCTGTGATACTATTATTATATTTAAAATATAAGGAGCTATTCATTCCTTTCTGACAGGAAACCAATGCCAGATCATCGGCGTATTTTATAAGAGTGAGATTATCATCATTATTGCTCTGCAGTTCATTAATATATATATAGACAATAAAATAGGGGATAATACACACCCTGAGGTACTCCTATATTTAAAACAGAGCAGTCAGACATAACATGATTAACAAAGACACGTTGTTCTCTGATCCATACAATCAACCAACTACTTACTACTAAATTATGAAGACGCTCTAAAAAAAGGTTAGGTTGAACAGTATTAAAAGCAGCTGAAAAATCTATAAAGACTAGTCTAACATACATACAGTATTTAACCTATCCAGATGATGCTGAAATTGTACAGAAATTGTACTGAAATTTTTAGAATGTGCAATGCAATTATATACATTTTCATTAGTTCAACTGCATTACTGGCAAAAGCATTTTGAAATTAAAAATACTTAAAGGCACAGTATGTCATTTTCATCACTAGAGGGCACACATTTAAAACAAACAAAGGTGTAGTTTGATGATGCTCTGACTGGCTGTCGAATCATGGGAGTTGTGGTCTTTATTACACCCTATGAGTCTCCTGCAGAAATCATGTTCACGAATAAGCTAAAGTATTCAACATTTATTAAACATGGTAGAAAGAGAGTAAGACTGAAAGCTGTCGAAAAGAAACAAGAAAGATGAAGTAGTGGCAGATTAATGAGATGAGCGTGACACTACAAACTAGCAAAGCTTTTATTATACCTCAGTCCACCGCTTTCGGTTCTTCCTCTCATGATCACATGGAGAAGCAGCAGCTATGCTATTTAATCATACTAAATACATTTTAAGCTCCTGTTATACAGCTGCTCTGTGCGGTCTAATAAAACACACAAAGATAATAATGCATATTTTGTGATTCCCTGTTTTCTGTAAAACCAAACCGGAAATCGAGGGTGTGTGATGTCCTTAGGATGACCATACAGGACATGGGTCATATCACTAATTAAAGTTGTTTTAAAAAAACAACTACATATAAGACCATCCCAGTGTTGTTGTTTTGTGTGTGTGTGTGTGTGTGTGTGTGTGTGTGTGTGTGTGTGTGTGTGTGTGTGTGTGTGTGTGGATATTTTAATTATTAAAAAAATATATTGTGCCTTTAACTTGCATAAATTACAGTGTGTCGTTTCAAGTTCATAGGAATGTTCAAGGCTCCAAATTTACATTTGAGAGCAGAGACACCAAGCTGGTGGCAGCAGAACCTGGTTTAGCAGAGCTGCATTTGCAATATTAATATTACTACACGCTTTGTCTCTCAGATGCGTATATTTGGCTGTATCTTGAGCTGAGAGTGACTGAAACATGAGCTCAGATGCAGATGTAATAAAAAAATAGCCAAACTAACTATGCATTTGTCATTTAAAAAGGATATTTCACCTTAAAAAAGTTAATTATCATCAGTTTCCTCACACTCAATTGGTTTTAAACACTTCTTTCTTTTGTCATAAGTCTTTGTTCAAATGTAAATAAAAGCTGATATATATATAGGCTGTTATTGGCGCTAATGTGCTGCGTTAACGCGAGACTCTCATCAGGCGATAAAAAAAATATCACCGCTAATCTATTCTTAAAGTTGGGTTGAGAGCTGGGTCTATTCTACGCGGATGTATACCTGGCCGAATTGCACTGTAGGTGGTGAGAACAAGTCTTCAAACTTGTGTGTATTCCTACTGTGAAAATTACATCAAACATGACGTGCTAACATGGATGCAGTTCACTAGAGTGAATCTAATTAATGCTAGCTCAATATCTAATCATCAGGCACCTGTAGAGTTTATGCGTTCGAGTAAAACATATACAAATAAAATGGAGCGGGTGCTTTTTAAAATGAATGACGGTGAATGAAAGTGAAACCGTTGAGCGGTCTGACAAAAAAGTGCCCTTCTAAATTAAATCAGCAGGATGCCCTTCTGGACCTTTCACTTACTTCAAAGACACTACTGACTACGCTTACATGGACATCTGTAATCTAGTTATTTGCCTTAATATACAATAATATAATAAAGGTGTTTAAGTGAAGTGCTTTCATGTAAGAGTTTCCTGTAATTTAGGGTGACTTTAACTGCAGTTCGGCAGGTTCACATTCACTCAGGAACATTTCATTCATGCCCCCATGCCAAACTGGGGTATTAGACGCAAATAAAAAGTAAGGACTGGTGAGAGTGTTATGGAATTTAATAACGCACACCAAATGGAAAGAAAAAAACGTCTGCATTTCGCTATGTTTGTGTGTGTGTGGTCTTTTACTGACAGCCGTGTGTGTGGATCTTGCCGAAAAATATGGCAAAAAGTCCTACATGACGGTAATAGTTTGATCGCTGTGTTTATTTCAATAATGCCACTAATATATGCATACTCCACATCTTAATTCCATTTCTTTTTAGTTCAGTTATGACTTTAGTCGGATTAAGGCAAAATCAAAAATCGCTGTTAGGACCTTATGTAGGCCTACAGTTCAAAATACATGTTTAACTGAATAAACAGTTAGTAAACACAAGTACATCCTATTGAACATAATTTATTTTCATCATCAATTATCATAGTAGAACAGTTTCTCAAGCAGTTTGTGATGCATTTTGGAAGCAGGAGATGAGCCCCTGGTCTAATGTGCTACCTGGCTTGAGAAACCAGTTCTCAAAGACTTACTTTTAGTCATTATATGGGTAGCACACATGTTCCGAATGCCTTCGGCAGAATTTAAATGAACCATTTTAATCTAGATTAATTCCAAGATTACAGTGAGATTAATCTAGATAAAAAAATTGATCTATGCCCACTTATATATATATAAGTATATATATTGTTCTTTTGAGATATATTTATTTTGTACATCATCTTTTTATATTTTAAGAGAAGCCTGTGTCATTTCCAATAAAAAAAGAACAAAACTTGCTGGCTAAATAAAAGCTAGAATTTGCCAGGGGTATTAATCATTTCATGCTTGACTGTATAACATCCTTTGTGTTCAACAGAAGAAACAGATTTAAACAGGTTTAGAAAAAGTGGAGGATGATTAAATGATGACTAAATGTTCATTTTTGGTTAAACTATGCCTTGGTGTCTGGAACATTTACACCTTGGCATGTTTAGTTTGGGCATCACTCTCGGACCCAAAGTTGGTCTGTGATCACCTGAACAAGTTGGTTTTGGCCAACTTAAAAACTCTGGACAGAAAAGTTGACACAACAGACCAACAATCCAGTCTTTATCACAATGTATGATTATGCACACTGTGTAAAAATAGCAGTGTTTATTCCTCAAACAGAATAAATCATGGTTTATTCAGAAGCAAAGATGAACAGAATTTGCTTTGGTCAGAAGAACCTGTTTCAGAACAATTGTCTAAAACATATAAAATACAGCTGAAGCCTTGAATGATGCTCAAATTGATAAAATACTACAATGGCAGCTACTGTGAAAGCTACAATAATCACAGGAAGCTGCTGTCTGTCCAGTCTAACGGATGACTGATATTGGCAGAATCCTGGCACATAAACAGGTGTGCTCTGTTCCAGAACGAAACAAATGATCCACACCTGTGAAAACTCCAAAGAGAATAGCAGTGCTATTAGTTAGACAAATTCCACTGCACCAGAGCGACCTCTGCTAAAATATAGTTGCAAAAAGTTTACAAAAGGCAAAAAATTAGTTACATCCTAGAGCCTTGCATTTGATTAAAGATTATTTAAGAATTATACATTGACAATTGGGGGGGGGGTCAACTCTTTTTTTGGTGATGTTTGGTAATATAATACCTGTTTCAGAGAATCAAATGTATGTATTTATTTAAATTACACATAGTTTATTATTAAGACATATTAAGGTTTTCAGTGTTTTAAGGAATATGTAGTGTATTCTGACCTACTCTAACCTTGTTTAACTTCTTCTTTTACTTTACTTTTAGGCTATATGTAGAGATACAAACACCTATTTTACAAGAAAATTTTCTTGTGAACACTTCCGATGTCTGTCGGTGCTGTAGATCTGGCAGATTTAGTTTTTTTTTTCTTGCATAGATTGATTGGCACGATTATGCATTCATAATGGCATGAACAATAGGGTTAGTCAATTAAAATGTTTTCATTATTAATTAATTTTAATTATTAATATTATTTAACATATAGATCAGAAAAAACTATGAACTATGAAAAAGCTGACCCCCATATATCTTGCCTTGACATACTTCAGAAAAGACCAATCACTCATTAGGGGGTTAAACCCCTGTAACCGCACACTGATTTGAACAATATTTAATGTGTTCTGAGAATAAAAAAATAGCATAAAGATTTGAAAAAACATGAGTTAAGTTGGATTTTTTTGTGGGATCCCTTTCAAGTTTTTAAAGTCAGCATGAGACGTCATTTTAATTCAACAAAACATTGAGTAGAGGGTGCGTTTATTTTGTGCTTTTTGGTGTTTATTTTTGTGCTTTTCTCATCTTTCACTCGTAGCAAACTAACAGATTGTGGGGTGTGGCTAAGCATATTTCCCCAAGCCATCATCAGAGAAGGACTGCCAGAGTGAAAGCAAACAGTCAGACTTTAATTAAAGATTAAAGGTGCAGTAAGTTTGAAAACCAAGTGGTTGAAGGTATTGCACTCCCTGGATCAAAACACATTTTACTCGGCTCCTCCTCTGACGAGTCAATGCAAGCGTGCCAGATTGACTGGCGTGTGCTTGACTGGAGCTCAAAGGTTGAGTTAAGGCTGATTTAAACTGTTTTATAGGTAAAAGCAATGGCACGTGATAAAAGATATTAAAATGCTAAAAGGAGTTTTTGTCCTAACCAACACCTCAAATTTCCATTTTAGAAACAACTTCTATTTCTCACAGGTAAACAACAGGATGAACAATGATCACCTCAGGTACACCTCATCTGCTTTATTCGGTGTGCCAATAATGTAAGTTTGAAAGCCATTTTACCTGACATTTATTGCCATACCACTGAATGCAGCAGCAGAGAGTTCACCTCAGATCTTGAAAATAAAATAAACTATTAGAAACTGAACTGTGACTGCAGGTCAACAAATAACTTATCAATCATTCAGCATGTACAT
The DNA here is from genome assembly GCA_903798205.1 of Danio tinwini. Lineage (NCBI taxonomy): Eukaryota > Metazoa > Chordata > Actinopteri > Cypriniformes > Danionidae > Danio > Danio tinwini. The sequence goes on from CAIGQZ010032409.1 coordinate 10,621,906, forward strand.
ATAATAATGGTAAAGACATTTTTTATGTATTAATTAGATTGTAAACCTTACCATTTCGTTAGAGTCTGAGAGTGCATTATTATGTGCTTCTGAATGACTGCATTTAAATTTCTGTAATGATTCGTCTGGTGCAAACAACCAAAATGCTTATCACTGCAAATCTCGTCACATAGCGTATTAACACTAGTGGTGTCACGGATCACAAATCTGCAGTTCGGATCAAACTACGTTTTTTAGTCGCGGATCGGACCATTTTTCGGATCAACAAAAAAGTGAGGAGACAATTTGCTTTCCATTTACATAAAAATATTACAGCAAAAAACATTGCTTTTAACAAACAGAACTTAGAACCTGTAATGTTAATAAAAATAACAATCAAGAAAAAAACAGCTGAAAAAGGAAAAGTATTCAATATGAAATCTATAATGATGATCTACTGTTGCTGATAATGCTAAATATATAAATCTAACATCTTGTACAACAGATCATATTTATCTTCAATTAATGATTCAACAATTCACACATAAAACTTCATGTTTTATTATACTGTAGGTGTATTATTTTTGAAAACCTATTCAGTCACATAATTTTGATGGTTGTTTGTCGCCATCATCACCTCCAGCCATCTTCTTCTCCACCCTGGCACTTCAGATCAGTGAGGATAATGGGCATCAGATCCTCAGTAAAC
>CAIGQZ010032409.1:10622993-10637363 GCA_903798205.1 Danio tinwini
TTTTTATATTTTCAATTTCTCTTTTTTTTCTCATGATAATTACATTTAATTCATAATTCTCTTATTGTTCAAAAATAAACCATATGTAGAAACTGTATGCTGTTTTATTTGTACTGTAAATCTTTTGTTGTTATTGCTATAAATGAATAAATAAATAAATGATCACACCATGGTCGGTCATCATAACTGCAGCAACTTTGAGCCCCGAAGTGTCCAACCTGACAGCTCCGTTTTCAACTCCGCCCCCGCCTGTGCTCGGCTAATCTCGTTGATTGCCGGCTGCAGCTGTGCTTCATTTCGAACGCACCTAAAGACAGCCATTCCAGCAAGTAAGACATTTTCAAAACAGAATACCTGATTTCAGCATTGTTTTTCAGATAAACAGGTATGTTCACTTAGCATGTTTCTTAAATATCTGCAAACATATTATGGTATTTTTATGTTTTAGAAGAGTCAAAAACTTACATACAGCACCTTTAACAAAAACATTTTATGTTAGTAGAATACATTAGCTAAGACTTAACTAAGATTTGCAACAATCAAAAAAATGACCTTTGCTGTTTGTTCAAACTACTCATTTAAAATGAATTGTAACAACACAATTCTTAAGTATTTTGTGGGACAACTTGTTTTGTGTTCAATCCAGTTAAAATTGTAAAAACAATTAAGTTAGCTTGATCGATTTGTGTCAGGACAACATGAAGGCATTCTGTGGAACCTGACATGTTTTTACAGTGAATGTGTGTTAGCAAAAATAAACATTGATTTCATGCAGACTTGAATATCTATTCCTATTCAAAACAGCAACACCTGATATTAAAACTCTTTGTTTTACAAGAGGTCTCAACACAGCAGAGATCTGTGTTAGCTACGCAGACGGCATTTCTTTATGTTCCCTCCTGTTTCCCAAGAGAGATGAGAGCAAAGTCCACTTTATCAGTGTCGACTTCACTGCAGCAAACAGAGCAAGAACACCAATCTCTGCACCAGATGCCAACAAGACCTAATCCTCCGCTGACTTTCCAGCCCGCTGCATCTGAATGCCAAAGTCTAGATGCCAGAAGGCAAAACAGCATGTTAGTCCTGATTTAGGGGGTGTGGATTGCGTGTGTCTGACGGAGGTTTTCATCTACTGAATTCACATTAGGACAGAGAGATTCTGGCTGTTTACATCTGTCTCCAGTGATTTGATCACAAGTAGTCAGATGAGACAAATTACTGTTTAAACAGGATGTTAACGTGTCTCAGACGTGGCTCCTGTGATCACTTATGATTGGGTTTTGTTGAGCAGTTAGCTTAATTTGTGCAAGAATAATAAAAAAAAGCAAGAATATCATCAAAGACAATTTGTCATTTTAAAGGAAATTTGCGCAAAAAAGAAGGACAAGGAAATGAAGTAACCAATAATCTAACTTATTGAAGTTAGAAATACACATTTCAAGAGTTCACACTTAGATATTGTGTGACAAATGTTAGCAGGTTTGGCATGCTGTCTCGGGAGAGAACCCTGAGCTTGGAGATGATTGAGCATGTAAGGGGAGTACGAGATCAGGTGGTTCTCGAGAGCTCCCCGTGGTAAAGGAAAAAAAGAGGGAGAAGGGGTGGATGTTTTTTTTTTTTTTTTCAAAAAACGAAGATAAGGAAGTAGTTTTTTACTAGGCTACTTATAGTGAGTTTGGATTAATCTGATTGGCTAACTAATGATAGTTGATGAGAGACCAGCTGCAGTCAATCATATCACGTGCTCCTCTTGAAATTAGTTTGTGAAACTTCACTTAGTAAATGTGTTTTCATCAGTTTGTGTTGATGTAAATGGGAACATGTAATAGTTCTATTTACAATTTACAAGTGAAAACATTTAGGTAGCCACTTTACTCGCATGTAATATGTTTTCTATGTTTCAGAAATAACCATTCATTCACATCATAGATTCCATTTGATGTAAAGTAAACATCCTGATGATGCTGACTATGTATATGAACATGAATATGTAAAAATGTGCTAGACAATAGAATTGCAAGTCCTAAAATTACAAAAAAATTAAAAAGTAAAATTACAGCGTATAGAAAACAGCAGTAAAGAAAGCATCTGATCATAGCGATACAGGTCTTTGCATTTTCTTTTTTTCTTAGTCCCTTATTTATCAGGGGTCGTCAGAGCAGAATGAACTGCCATGTCCAGCATATGTTTTATGCTGCGGATGCCCTTCCAGCCACAACCCAGTACTTGGAAACACACGCTCACACACTGACCAATTTTGTTCATCCAATTCACCTACTGTATAGCGCATGTCTTTGGACTGTGGGGGAAGCTGGAGCACCCAGAGGAAACCCATGCGATCATGAGGAGAACATGCAACTGCCACACAAAAAATGCCAGCTGGCTTAGCAGGGACTCCAACGTATGACCTTCTTGCTGTGAGGTGACAGAGCTAACCACTGAGTCACCATCTTGCCACCACTCCACTCAATTTGTTTATTTATATAGTACTTTGTATAGTACATTTTAATAGTACAATACAGTTTAAAGCAACAGTGTTACCCATGTAAAACATTGTCAGCGATGCTGCCAATTGTAATTGCACTTTAATTTGAAGCAGTTCTTCAGTGTTTATGTTTCTATGAATAAACGTCTTACCTCAAATGACTGAAGAGAAGAAATGAACCAGAGATTATTTTAAACCCAGAGTAGGTGGAGTCCCAGGCCACGCCTTCCTATTACACCATCATCACAGATCAGCGGTACATTAAACGTAGCAAACATTTTTCAGAAAGTTTTTCCAAACTGTTTCAAACTCCTGAAATGAACTTCACTTCTACCTCATTTCTATTTTCACCTGAACATTAAAAAAAAAAATATATTTTTTTTTTATTGCCATCAATAGTTTCATAAAGAATCTTAAATATCAGTGGAAGCTTCTGTAATGGAAAATTATACTTTTAATGATCATATATTGATGATTGACAATTACATACTTATGATTGATTAAGGTTTTGCTAAAGTAAAGATCAAAAGCTTTATAATCATTGGACTATTACAGCCATGTGTAATCTACTTGTTGTTTAAGAGTTGAAGGAGCTGTAGAGAAATTCTTTTCTAAAACATTGTGTCTTTAAAAAATGCCTGAGAGTACATCCTTGGGATCCTTTCTCTCACAGAGGCTGTCTGTGTGTAAATTGATCATTCTCCAGAGAATTAAAGCAATTAAAAGACAAACTTTGTCTGACTTTATTAAATTTCAATCTTTACATTAAATATATTCCATCTGAACAGGAAGAAAATTATTTCCCATTACACTTATCATGCCACAAAAAGTTATTTACAGTATAAAATGGTCCCTTAGATCATAAAAATGTTCTTCACACTGTGAAAAATATGATTATTTAACCCTCCTATTATCCTTAGGGTCAATTTGCCCCCATTCATTGTTAAACGTATGTACATACAGTATACAGTTGACATATATATTTTTTTGCTTCGTATTGAATGACTTTTCCTAATTTAAAGGTGCAGTATGTAAAATTGACACATAGTGGTTGAACTAGGTATTGCACTCCTAGATCAAAATAAACGCAGGCATGGGATGCCAGATTGAGTACAGGAGCGAGTGATTTAAACTGTGTTCTAAATAAAAGCAACGACGCGATAGAGGGAATATTTTCCATATTAAATGGAGTTTTGTTTCTAACCAACACCTCGAATTGATATTAGAAAAGGCTTCTATTTCTCACAGCTGAACATGTGAAACCTATGACAATCACCTCAGGTAAATCTTGTGTGCTTTATTCAGTGCTAATTGCTAACAATGTGAGTTTGAATAGATTCTAAACCTTACCGATTCTGTGCTTCTGAATGGCTGTATTTAAATTTCTGTCGTGTTTCGTCTGGTGCAAACAGCCAAACTGCTCATCACTGCGCATCTCGTCACAAAGTGTGTTGTTAGGACACACGGTTACAATGTAACCTGTTCACCTAATGTTGACGTTTGTAATATTTATATCATTTGCTAATTAATAACCTCATGTGGAACTGAATCTGTCTCATTTTGACGTCTGATTCTGTCCATTTCGGTCAAGGGCGCATGCTTTCAGAGCCTTTCTGAATGAATGAATGAAATACGCTGTTTTCCAACAAGGAACCTGGGGTGCTGAATTGGCTAAACTGGCATTATGCAGGTTAAACTTACCTAAACAAATAGGTAAATTTGTTTTGGATGATATTGAGGTCACTATAACATGCTATGATTTTATAATATGCACTAAAATTTTATATGTTTCAAGAGTTCGCCCTTGCTGATGATTGATTATAAAGCGTGTTTAGATCCTCGAGCCCAGGGCTCTCCCCCGTTGCAGGGCGCGAGGGGAGTCTGAGTTCAGGTAGGTCTCGAGAACTCCCCCTGCTTGATAATGGTAGATGTAAATTATGAATCAGCTATGGTGTGTAAATACTGTATTCAACACTTGTTATGATGTCAATTTAGTTTTATCAATTTACTTGTGATACATGTTTTTGGTCTGTGGGAGGAAACCGGAGAGCCCAGGGAAAACCCACGCCAACACAGGGATAACATGCAAACTCCACACAGAAATGCCAACTTGGCCAGGAAAGATCTGAGCCAGTGACATTCTTGCTGTGAGGCAATGATGCTAGCCATTAGGCCTCTGTGTTGCCCTGACAAGGACATGGGAAGAGTAGGGGTGGAAGGGGGGATTCTTCAAGATGAAGATGGCTAAGGTAAGATACTCTGGTTATTTATAGTGATTTAGGAATCATCTGATTGGTGAATACTGCGTTAGCTAATGAGGACAAGCTGCTATCAAGCATAAGCGCGTGCTCCTATCGAAATTAGTTCATAAATAAACTTCACTAAGTATAATAAAAATAAAAATATTTAAAAACTAACACAACCATATACCTCTAGTATTGTGAGAACCACTGACAGTTCAGATGACATGGGGGTAGGGGGAATCTTTATTCTCACAAGAACTTTGATATTTCCCATGTTTTTTGTTTTTGTTTTGTAGGAGGGGAAAACATAATTCACATGGTTTACAGGGTAGGTGCAAAGCTATAAAAGCTTGCCCAGACGCTTTCTAAACTATTTCTTTTTATGCTCTCTCTTTAGGCTCTCTCAGTGTGACAAACTCACATTAATGCGGGATGTATGGAACAAGTGGGTCCAGCGATTGCCCTTTCTTTACAATCCAGGGTCCCACACCACTGTGGATGGTTCTTTTTTGTGGCCGCTGTCTCTTTAGACAGAGGGTTGGGCAGTTTTTCAGAGTGTTGTTAAGTAGTCAACAAAGACATCAATTACCTGACACTAGGAGTTGGAGTTGACTTCAATCAAATTTTGACCATTTACTTCCACATTTGGAATGGCGGTTACTTTTCTGATGATGTCAGTTTGACAGCTTCGGCCACAATATTCTTAACCATGTCCCACTTACTGTGAGTTTACTATGAGGAAATGATGAAAATAAAATAAAACCAAGCCCCACCTCCTACTCAATATTCCATTTCAGTTGGAAGCACATCAACATTCATTTATTCATTCATTTTCCTTCTGCTATTTCAGAGGACGCCACACTGGAACAAACCACCAAGTATTCCAGCATATGTTTTACACAGCGGATGCCCTTCCAGCTGCAACCCAGTATTGGGAAACACCCATAAACACTCATTCACACACACACACACACACACACACACACACACACACACACACACAATTTAGTTTATTCAATTCACCTAAACCGCATGTCTTTGGACTGTGGGGGAAACAAGAGCACTCTGAGAAAACCCACACGGACATGGGGAGAACATGCAAACTCCACACATCAACATACATAAATAATAGTCTCAGCGACTTCCGGTCCACACTTTAAAGAAACTTTGACTATGAGGCTCTTTGGGGAACCAAAATAGGTTCTTCCATGGCATAACAGTTAAAACACCTTTTGCTTCTTTCTGGCACTGCTATTTTTAGTAGTGAAGTATGAAGTGTAAAATGATCTACGCTGTTGTACTGTATACAGCATACCCTACTACCACTAACCACAAGTGGTGGTTCCCAGAGGAGCTCTATTTTTTTCAGATGAAGAGGTCATCCTGTTATAGAGGGAGGGTTCAGAATCGTAGGAGACCAGTATTGATTAATCTGGCAGCTGTAAAGCCCTGGGACGCGTGGATCAGCACTGAACTGGCAGTGAATCTGTGGCTGGAGGTACGGGGCTTTGAAATAGGGGCCAGAGTGAACGCCACTAATCTTCCCACAGCAGGCCCTTCCCCTCCAGGTCTGGCAACCTGCAGGCAGGCAAGAATCACAGAGAAAGCCCTTTTGGCCAAAATGTACTGGGGCTTTTTAGAAACCTTTCTCAAGTTATCTAAGCCCAAAACCACCTTTTTTCTTTTGGGGAGAAATGTAGACATATCGAAATTGCAGTGGTGATATCCTATGCAATGAAGAAAGGGTGTTGTAAAATTGGATTTTTTTATTGAGCCAGATAATTTTTAAGCCAAACCTGCCTGTCAGTCCTGACTGGAATGTACAAATGGGTGGTGTTTTCTATTTTGGTCCATTTTGCATAATGAACTGCTGCCCTAAAGCATGTGATGGGGAAAGTCTTACAGTGCTGTGTCATGATTCCTCTGCTTTCTGTTTAACAAACTCGTACTGGCCATCAGAGGAATTGGGATGCTGGACCATATCTATTTACAATCCAAATGAGTCATTCTCAAAATATGTGGACCTAGCAAGGTTTTTTTTTAATTCAGTTTAGATAATACGTTCCCCATAAAGTTTAAAAGTTAACAAAGTAAAAAGACAAATACAGTGTGATTCAACAAGAATACCACAACTTTCCAGTTGATGTACCTCGAGTGTCTGGAGAGAGTCAAATTGAACATCATATTGAACTTGTTTTCTACTCTTCACTCTTCACACTGACTAATTACCCAAGGTTCTATCATGTTTCTTTGATTAAATACAGATTTTTTTTTAAAGTTGTGGTATTGAATTACCCTGTATATTCCAATACTAGGTTTTAAAAGTTGATTAAGCAAAGAAATGATAGAAAAAATATAGTAAGTTACACAACTGCATATTTGATCATTTATTATTATTATTTTTTATTATTATCAGTAGTAGTAGTCGGCAGTGGAGGTACTAGACCAGAGTAACTGGGGAGGCCAGGCAGAGGCAACTTGTACTTTTAGGGGGCACACTTTAACATACATAACAAACTCCTTAAACAATTATTTGAAGTAATTTTTTCATGCATAACTCTGAGTCTCTATAAACAAGATAATAAATAAACTCAAAATAGTCTTCCTTGTTATTTATTTGACAAGTAACTTTGTTTTCTAGTAGGACAACACATTTTAAACATTCAAGTACATCAAGCCACATTTTTGCACCTGTAAACTTAAAGTAAAAAAAAAATTGCCCTCCCATTAAATTAAAATAATGTTTCCCAAGTGATCTTTAACAAACCAAGGATATTTTCACAGTATTTTCTATAAAAACAAAAATAATTCTTCTGGAGTCATAATAAGTCTTATTTCTTATAGTTTGTCTTGAATAAAAGCAGTTTTTAATAAAAGAAAAATGTAAGGCCAGTGTTATAAGCCTCCTTAAGAAATATTTATATTTTTTGATTGTCTACACAACAAACCAGTTTTACAATATCTTGACTAATTATTCCAACTTTCCTAGTTAACATAACCTAGTTAAGTCTTTAAATTACACTTTCTGTATACAACTATATTGCAAATTAACTAGTAAAATATTATGCACTAACTGTCACCATGGGAAAGACAAAAAATTAGTTATTAGAAATTAGATAAACTATTATGTTTAAAAATGTGTTTGAAGACTTGTGCTTTACGTCATTACTAAAAACAAAAATGAACAAAGGCAAAACTAAATGAGTTGAATATTACTTTTACATGAGCGTGACTGAAAACTACATTTTTAATGTGTTACATCAGTTCTCCGGTACTTGCCGACTGTTTGTAAATTCAAGACTGCATTTCCTAACGTAAAACTATGTACAGTGCAATCAATTTCTGATTAATAATATGCATAGCTGAGGACTTCCTATATTAAAAGTTTTAAAATCGCTACTAAAAACAAAAGTCTAATATAATCAACAGTGGACATTTTAATGGTTTTTCACAGCATCAACATGACTGAAGTTGAATCTTTTTATTACCTGTGTCAATTTGGGGCTTAACTTGGGAAACTGATGCGAACAGCACCATCACTGACAAAAGTCAAGAACAAGTGAGCACAACATCGAGAGCATGCGAGAGAGGCCTCAGTCATATCTCCAAAGTCCAAAGTGTGACACACAAATACGCTTTTAATATCTGGAAGAAAAAGTTTACCCAAAACTTACAAAGAAAGAAGCAGAAACAGTTTTTAAAAGTGTCACATGTAGTTGATATGTGAATTGAATAAACTTAATTGTCTGTAGTGTATGTGTGTGAATCAGTGCGTATGACAGTTTTCCAGTACTGGGTTGCTGCTGAAAAGGCATCGGCTGTGTAAAACATATGCTGGATAAGTTGGCGGTTCATAGTGATTATTATTATTATTATTATTAGTAGTAGTAGTAATAGTCAGACTCAGACTTAAAATTATTATCCTGTTAAGGAAAACTAAAATTGCCATAACACAGGCCAAGTTCCATGTACACATTACCAAGTTTTTACCATAAAACAAACAATAAATCAATTTAGAGATACATTTCCCCCTTAGCTGGACTCATTTAATGACCTAATGGCCACCATTATAAAATAATTTCTAATTATGTTTGAGACTAATAGTAGTAGTAAGATAGTTGCAGTAAAAAAGGTGCACGCGTGTACAAATGTTTTTTTTTAAGTGTTTGGTTAGAGAATTGTGTTATTTTAATTATTTTTTAGGTTATTATTGCATTATTATCATTTTTATTATTCATAGTAGTAGTAGTAGTAGTAGTAGTAGTAAAAAGGAGGCACAAGTGTACATAAATGTTTATATTTTAAGTGTTGTTATGGAATTATTTATGCTTAATTGTAATTATTTTAGGCTATTGATGCAATATTATTATTATTATTAATATTATTATTATTGTAGTAGTATTACTAATAGTAGAAGCACACAGGCAAATAGCTAAACAAATAAATGTTGAACACTTTCATATTCATGTTTTTTGTGTTCTTATTTTTCTTTTTGGGGGTGATAGGTAAATAAATAAGTAGATAAATTGGTAATTAATTAAGGATGCAAGAAAGTAAGCAAATAAATCACATATAAGTATATTTCACATACACAAAAAATTGTGTTTGCTGTTTGGTCAAACCATTTAATTAAGGGACAACTTATATGTACTTATATGTGATTTATTGTTTTATGTTTAATCCATTTAAATTTGTAAAAACTAATAAGTTAACTTAATTCCTTCATGTTGTCGCAACACAAATGAATTGTGTGGAACCCAGCATTTTTTACAGTGTATATAAAATAATAATAAAATAATAAAAAATAATAAAAAATAATAAAATATATATAATTTTATGCAGCAGAACTGAGCCATTTGTGTTACAATTTTCAAGGCCAAGATACTTATAAACATTAACTTTGAGAATGAACCAGAATTTTTTTAATATTCGCCAATCCTTGACAACACAAACAATCCTACATTTTTTATTACTTCAATAACGTTTCAATTACACAGCAAAAATTTTATAGCGAAATAGTGTCCGCCAGAAGCAAACGGTTCATACAAATTTCTCATAAAGAAGCTTTATAACATCAGTGCATTAGAAATCCTTTACCATAAAAGAAAAGCAAAGCATGTCCTAGTCAAATCACTCAAAGCAGCCTGTCTGTCTGATTGACCTTCAGTCATTGTACATTTAAAGATTCACATTGCACAACAAGCTCATAAAAAAAGACATCCTAACACTGCCTTCTGCAGAACCACCGAGGTAAATACAGGACCTGTGTGTTATTTTAGATTGTGATCCTCATATTAAATAAGTTAATTCATTCATACTATTATTATATATTACTATAGTAATAAGTCACTCTCAATCTCACAAACACATTTTAGCTGGCCTGCCCTTTTTCCCCCCAGAGTGACAAAAAGACATTGTGCAAAGTTTGTTTTTGTCTGACACATTCACACACACACACTGCTGTCTGCTGCTGAATGTCTCAGCCGTGTGTGTGAGTCACGGCGGGGTGAAGCAGCCAAGCGTGTGGTGGCTGCTGCCCCAGATAGTGACGACAAAGCACCATGAGTATTGGGCTGCAGCGCTGCTCATTTGAAGACAAGCAATTAATTCAGTTCCAGCACAAAGGGGAAAACAGTCACTACAATGCCCTCAATTTGTCTGTGTATGAACACACATCATCTTCATCTGGCACCAAGAATCTGCAGTGAGAGGCTTCATGTCCGACAAGGATTAGTCTCTCAGATTTGTCTTTGTCGGCTGCTGAAATACACTTTTAATGACTGAAAGAAAAAGTTCACCCAAAACTTGCAGTTCACATCATCATTTAGTTTTAATATATTTAACTACTAATAATTTGGCCTTCAGCTGTTTATTTAAAATACATGCAGAAAATTATAGCATGTAGCCCTTTATATTTTTTCATGCAAGCACATAACTAATTTAATTACAGCGCATGTTTAATTAAGTTAGCAAAATAAATTATTAATTTATTTTTCTTTTCTTGGATATTCTAAACCAAACAGACCACACCAAGTGTATGAGTTAATGTGGAAGAAAATAAATATAGCAAACGGGCCTTTAAAATTTACTTTATTGTCAAGAAAGTAATGCTGGTAAATGTTTAACATTTTAAAATAAAATTATTCTTTTTTTATGATATGCATAATAAATCATATAAATACATTTGAAAATACTATAAACTAAACAAGAATTTAATTAAAACCTTTACCAACATTACTTTCTTGAGAATAAAGTACAGTAAACACTGTAAAAAATCTGTAAATAAGCAGTCTTCAGTTTTTTTAATTCATGCTTTTATTCTTAATTTTGGAACGGTCTGCCTTTACATATTAGGTCATAGTCTTCCCTTGGTGCTTTTAAATCTCATTTTTAAAAAAATGACCTTTTGCTTTTTGATTGCTATTAATTAATTTTAATCTGTTTTACATATTTTACTTGTTCATATAAATGTATATATTTGTATGCTGGTCTTTTTGTAAAGCACTTTGGTCAACATCTGTTGTTTTTAAATGTGCTCTATAAATAAAGCACACAAACAAAACGCCCATTTATTTATGATTTATAATTACATTATGTGACCTTGACCTTTCTTTTAACAATTTGTAACCTTAAAAAAGTTTAAAAAAGTGACTTTAATTAACATTTTTAATAGTTTAAAGTGATATATTGTTTCGGTTGGTGCTATACACTGTAAAAAAAAATTGCCTTAAAATTTCAAGCTAAATCAAATTAACCTTATGAGTCATTTGAACTTAAGTTTTATTAAACTGACTTAAAACAGTTTGCGTAATTTATTAAATAAGTTGACTAAGTTAAATAACTTACAATTAACTATAAACATACGTTGTCATGACTAAGTTATCATATATTTTTTTACAGTGTACTTTATGGTACAAAAACCTTAATAAACTGCCAGTACATTTCAGTTTCAGTTATTTTACATACAGATTTCTCTTTATATTATTTCTTTAACATTATATTATTTTAAACTACTAAAATGTCAATAAAAGTCACTTTTTAAAATCTGTACAGTTGAATTTTCTACGGTAGCACAGTGGCGCAGTGGGTAGCGCTGTCGCATCACAACAAAAAGGTCGCTGGTTCGAGCCTCGGCTGGGTCAGTTGGCATTTCTGTGTGGAGTTTGTATGTTCTCCCTGTGTTCGCATGGGTTTCCTTAGGGTGCTCCGGTTTCCCCCACAGTCCAAAAACATGTGGTATAGGTGAATTAGGTAAGCTAAATTGTCTGTAGTGTATGTGTGTGAATGGGTATGTATGGATGTTTCCTATTCATGGGTTTCAGGTGGAAACATCTGCTGGATAAGTTGACCCTGGATTAATAAAGGCACTAAGCCGAAAAGAAAATTAATGAATGAATGAATAAATGTTCTACATCAAATGTCGACAGAGCAGAGATCAACATCCCATAATGCAATTAACAACCGTAAATAAACCAAAAACTCTTACTGTTAATTAACAGAAACTATTAATTAACAGATATTTTTACAATGTATATTAAAACAGAAAGGGCTCCACTGCTTGAAACAGCATAACAAGCTCCACTCTATGAAAAAATGTTAAAAGTGGACGCACAAACAATACATTGTGATTAGAATATAAGCTCCTTATAAGACACTAATAATGCTTATATGATTATGCGAGTAGCATAAGCTCATTAGTAACCAGACACTCTGGCATTAGAGCATAACTCCTTCAAAGCATAAATAAGTCGTCTTCTGTACACAAAAGCATGACTTTGATTTCTGTGTTATTGATTAGCCTCAGAATCTCTTTAGTAGAGGTGCGAGTTAATCGTGGCCATTTCCCTCTCACAGAAACGCCTCCATTAGACAGCATATGTATCATTTGTAAGATTTAAGGGGGCGAAACAGATTTGGCCCTTTCCCTCATTCAATTCAATTCTGTTCTCTAAAAAAATCATTTGTGAGATCTGTCGATGGTTATGCTGCGACACCTTTTCTGATTGCACCGGTTGCCAACCTCAATCAGTCTCAATATTGGAGACCAATGCACACCACCCACAAGGGAAACCACAGGTGTGTGCAAACCGGACCGACCTTTTAAAGCGACAGACCCCGTGCCACCATCAAATCTGCCTGAAATCTCACCTGCTTTTCCTGTAACTGTAGGAAGGGAAATTAATTAACAGAACGCATTTTTGCTGTAATAAGTAACGCAAAGTTGTCTTTTTCTCACTGTGAGTGAAGTGATGTTTGAGTCAGTTACCAGCCTCTCTAAAAGACTCAAATGTGAAAATCCTTGAGAATTATCATCAGTCAAGCCAGTTTCACACTGCACATGTTAGCAGAGGGCAAGCAGCATGTTTTTTTCAGTGCCCATGTTGACAGATTGAAGCATTCGCACTGCATGCTGTGTTACTCAAATAATGCTCAAAGTGACGATGCATTGTTAAAAAAAATCACTGAGTGACATAAAAAATTAGCATTTTTATTTAATAAAGTGCATGGATAATATTCACTGTTTTAAATCAATTTAACTTAATCCATTTAAAAATACAACACACGCTTTTTGCCTACAAACTACAAAAAACAGTTTACATAATTTATAGTATAAGTTTTTCCTTAAGTAACACATTATTTTGATTATTTATACATATTATTAAAACTATATTTGGAGTTAAAACAAATGGAATGATGACATTGTGTTGACAATCATAAATGAAGATACATAGATTGTGGTCTTCAGAAAGCACCTGAAAGAAGACAATAATGAACGACTATGCACTGCTTTGCTTTTGTGTGTAGCGTGAAACTGGTGTCATTCAGCGATGAACTGATGGATGGATATGAGTAAAGGTTCTGTAAGACAAATGAATGATGGATGCATAAATAGAATAACAGAGAATGATAACCAATGATATAAGGATGGATGAATGGAGGTTCTGCCTAAAGAATGAATGAATAAGCTGGGCAAATGGATGGATGGATAGAAGTTTTTCCAAAAGATTGAATGAATAATCTGGACAGATGGATGGAGGTTTTTCCAAAATAATGATTCAATTAACCAATAAATGGACAGATGGATGAATAGATAAGTGGATGGATGGACCAATGGATAGAGTTTCTTACAAAAGAATGAATGAGTAATATGGATGAATGGAGGTTCTTCCAAAAGAACAAAATAACAATCTGGATGGATGGATGAAGGTTAAAAAAAATCAATGAATCAATGAATGGACGGATGGATACATGGATGGAGGTTCTTCCAAAAGATTGAAGGAATAATCTGGACAGATGAATGGAGGTTCTTCCAAAAGAATGAATTAATAATTTGAATGGATTGGGATACTTTCAAATAAATGAAAGAAAAATCTGGATGGATGGATGAAGGTTCGAACAAAAGAATTAATCAATTAATCAATGAATGGACGAACGAACAGATGCATGGACGGATGGATGGGGGTTCTTCCAAAAGAATGAAGGAATAATCTAGATGGACGCATAAAGGTTCAATTAATCAATAAATCAATGAATGAATGGATGAATGGATGGATGAATTTTCTTCCAAAATAATTAATCAATGAATTAATGAATGGACAGATGGATGGATGAATGTTCTTCAAAAAATAATCAATGAATTAA
>CAIGQZ010032409.1:10668709-10695765 GCA_903798205.1 Danio tinwini
GTGTGTGTGTGTGTGTGTGTGTCAGACAGGTAATGATGTAAGAAAATGCAAACAGCACTCAGAAGGCATCTGTCCCAGTACGTCCACACTGATTTGATGGATTATTGCTGTTGGCTGTCTCAGAAGTTTTCAGAGATCTAATCACTGACTGTGGACAGTTTGTTAGTAAAGTTAAATATACAGTATAGTATAGTATACATCAAGTCTTGTTTACCGAGATGCCAGGGCATTAAGGGATTCAATTACAGAGGATTTCTGCAGTTCAGGTCAACAGTAAATTACCTGAGAATTAACGAGTTAGCTTTATAAGATCCTATTTTATCAGCCCAACGACAGAATCCGATGAATGGTTGAAGGGTAATGCGTGTAAGCCTTTCTAGCGCTTCTGAAAAGAATTTGGTTATTTATTAGAATTTATTTATTTGTTTTCAGCTCTGAAATTAATCTGATTCCAATTTTAAGTGACCGTCAAATTTAGACTGTATTTCTAATTAGGAATGGGTCACATTTTTCGTTCATGAATCAATTTATTGTTTTGATTTATATCCCATACTCTTCAGTCATACATTCATTAGGGCCGCACAGTTTTCACGTCTCGGGGTTTACGTGTTTCTGACGGACAGGATCTCAACATTCTGAACTTAGTCGGATGCAGGCTTAACTAATACCCAATTAGTCCGGTTGCCTCCTGCTCACTCGTACTAAAAGCGTAGTTAATTAAGTCATTTCCATACAACTTGCTAAATCAGTGATAACCAGAAATTGAGTAGTCTCTGAACGAATGTGGCGACTGCTCCAAACAGTCTAGTGCAATTGGTTTGGATAACATGTACACAGATTAAGGTAGCACCAGCCTCCACATTATCTACTGGATATAAAAGATTTCAGGAGAATTCAGAATGCATCAAAACTTAACACTTTATTTTTCAGATAAAAGTGCATCATGCCAATGATAGAATCAAACAATAAACACCAGTTCAGAAGTAAATGCACAACATCAATTACTCAAAGATTAATCTAAGAGTATAGATGGAAATCCAAATTATACATAGTGTTGAGCTTGAGAGCTCTTCAATACGGGCCAGTCTGTATACAGACTTGCGACACCGAGACATTTCGTCCTTCTGTTTAAATACCCTATGAGAGCAATGAATGATTATTTTGTTAAAGTTAACCATGCAGTAACTTAAAGATCTGTTGGGATTTAATCAAAATGTATCAAAGATAGTGAACAAAACCTCGTTACCAGTCACACCTGAGTATTTATCAATACCAGAGGGGAAGGAGAGTTTAGAAAAAAGCTTGGAGAGAATTCTGCTGTTTACTTTGCTTTCATTAAAAACAGATTTTCTTCACTATAATGCATTTAAACTGAGGTGGGAAACGGGATGCAGTATTGTAATCTTTATTAAATTTCTGCATTAAAATGAAGTCTGAATTTAAATGAAATTCAACTTGAATACATTGATATTATTTTATAGGAATGTAAATTATTAAATAGATTTGTTTATATTGCGAAACATGTATTTTATTATCAAAAAGAGCCATACAGATTCTAAAAGCAGACAATGATAATATCAGATTTGTGTGTGGAACTAGGGGGGTTTATGAAGTGGTCATGCTAATTGGTCAGTTTGTATGTCTCAGTATTTGAGCTTTGTTCACATGGTCGAGGAAGAGACAAAATTGGATTGTAAACTTTTCTCTTTCTCCTTTCCTGCTCTGCTCTGAAGCCTTTCTTCAGTTGCTACTGCTATCTGGCTCTCTCCATGGGCCTTACTCTCTGCATTTCAAACATTTATTTTGTAACTAATTCAGTTCTAACCATTGAGAATTATTGTCATTAAATCATTTCATTCTCAACTATTTGTGATTTACTAATTGTGATTTACTTACACTTAATTGCTCCATAATGCAATACAATACAATCTATTATCTACTGTAAGCTATTATAACTGCCCTTATTTCTGTTTTTGGTAAAAGATAGCAGAAGGATGGATTGACTCGAAATGTACAGTTTTTTCACCATCAATACTGATAACTTTTGTCATTCTGCAAACTACAGTTCAAACTGCTGTGGTTAAATCTTATTCTTAAAATTATGTAAGTGTATAGCTGGAAATGCACTTTTAAAATAAATTTGACCTAACAATAATGTGTGTATACAGTATGTTCAGTATAAATTAAGTGAACATTACCAGTAGCAATGGTGGAAGAGAAAGTTATACAGTATATAAATACTTACTTACTCCCAGGGTCATATATAAGTCAAAGTTGATATTTAGCCGCACCATATTGGTGTTTCATAACATCTAGTTTTTTATAAGGTGGATAGTCAGCCCAATACTCAACCCTAAACCTGGAGGATCAGGACATACACACAGTACGGACAATTTAGCTTACCCAGTTCACCTACAGCATGTCTTTGGACTGTGGGGGAAACCGAGGCACACGGAGGAAACCCACACGAACACAGGGAGACCATGCAAACTCCACACAGAAATGCCAATTGGCCCAGCCGGGGCTCAAACCAGTGACCTTCTTGCTGTGAGGCGATAGCGCTACCCACTGTGTCACCATGTAGCCCACACACCAGCAAATGTTTTACACAGCGGATGCCCTTCCAGCCACAACCCAGTACTGGGAAACACCCATACACTCTTGCATTCACACACAAACACTACAGCCAATTTTATTCATTCATTCATTTTCTTTTCGGCTTAGCCCCTATATTAATCAGGGGTCACCACAGCGGAATGAACTTTCAACTTATCCAGCATATGTTTTACTGTACGCAGCGGATGCCCTTCCAACCACAACCCAACACTGGGAAACACCCATACACACTTGCATTTACACTCATACACTACAGCCAATTTAGTTTATTCAATTCCCCTATAGCACATGTCTTTGGACTGTGGGGGAAACCAGAGGAAACTCATGTAAACATGGTGAGAACATGCAAACTCCACACAGAAATGCCAACTGACCCAGCCGAGGCTCGAACCAGCGACCTTCCTGCAGTGAGGTGATCGTGCTACGCAATGTGATGCCCTGTTTTAAATTTAAATAAAATGTATTCAAATAAATATAGAAAAATGCACTCAGTTTAGTTATTTTCAATAAATACAGGCATTTATATTAAAAAAAACGGCATAGCTGTGGCATATTTGCATATTTAAATAAATTTTATATAATTTATTAGCATGATAAATTTGCCACAAACAGTATTATTCAAAACACTGAAAGAAAAAAAGAAAAAAATAAATGTATAAATGAATGGACATTGATTTTACTCAAACAAATGCATCACATCTGTAAATAGTTAACATTGTTAAAACATTATGACATTAATAAATATTTTCATTATGCATTAAAATATGCTGAAAGATAAATCAAATAAATAAATAGACATTCACATTATTTAAAGGAACCCATAGCTGCTGCAGATGTGTTTTAAAGATTTGTTATTCAAAGAAGCTAAACACAAATTCAATAAATGATTGAATGAATTAATGAATAAATAGCTGTGGTTTTTATTGAATTGTAAAAAATATAAAATTCTTAAATCTATTTAAAATGCATTAAAGGTAAATTTTGATAAATGCTTAAATAAATAGACACTCGTTAACCCCCCCCCCAAAAAATACCCATACATGTAGTTTTTAATGCATTTTACATAATACTAATATGTAATGTACACACAAAAAAGATTATTCAAAGATAGTTACTAAGGTAAGTGGTTGTAAACAATTTATTTAGGCTGAAACACATTAAGTTGAACATTACTAAATTTAATTAGTTTGTTTAAATTCAACCCATTGTTTGCAACAATTTTCCAGAAGTCATTTTTTTCAGTGTAGCTTCAGTGTATTCACTCCTAGTGAACAAGCTTGAATGATCATTTGCTTCAATAAACAAGCTAAAAAGACATTCATATTTCTCAAAGAAATTCCTATAGCTATTATAAATGTAACTTTAAAACAGTTAAAATAATATCAATAAAAATACACAATTTTAGTTTGAATTTTCCTAAGGGTGCTTTCACACTGTAAGTCCGAATGCCTGGTCCGAACCCAAGTTCAATTGTCACCTTCAGCTGGTTTGTGTTCACATTAGCTACGTTTCTATCCATCTATTATTATGAATATTTTGGATGTTTTTTTATAAAAAAAAGGTTGATGGAAATGCCAAGATGTGCATACATTTTGAAAATGCTCATAAAAAACATATGCACATAACTGAGTAGGATAAACTTTTAATTTAATAAGAAAAGATGCACATAAACTTTGATGGAAACACTTTTATCGAACAAATTTCAGTATGCGCAAAAAAACATAATCATGTGATTTTGTTATGAGAGATCATGTGATGATAAAAATGTGTGTGAATGGATAAACCATCAGGCTGAGCACACTGTAAAACTGTATTCTAAAATGCTTTAACCGTTCAGTATTAGAGTTATTATATTAGAATTAAGAGCATCTGTGCTCCATGTCTTGTGTTTTCAAGCGCCACCGCGCGCTCACTGCTTGTCAGGATTACCTTCTGGGGCACAAGTCAAAGAAAGATTAACACAGCTTTTCCTACCACAGCAAATTCCGTTTTTACTGTCGATATTTGGTGCCAGATAATCAGGAAGTGACGATTTTGTTTGCTTTGACTTGTTGGATGGAAACGCTGCTTTTTTGCACATCTTTTATGAGATAATCCAGTTTTGCGCATTTTTGGATGTAAACATAGCTATTGTCTTTGCCTTTTTTCCTTCTGAACTCCGTCAAAGAGCTTAGAACCACCAAGAGGCGACACTCAATAGAACGTTCCATTGCAACAGCAGCACCGAGCCCCGATTTCCGCCATTTTGGAGTGGAAGCGTTCGGCTGCCCATTGGATCTTATTGCTGTTGCGATGGCAAGCAGCTGCTTCGTTTTGTATTTTTTTATTTAAAAAGTGCATTAAAGCTGAGATACAACCTGAAAGACGACAATAAAACACTTACTATCACAATCATCAGCACTTCTAATAGTTTATTTTACAATTTATGTTATAATATGCTGTTGTTCTAATGCAATTTTCATTCCAAAATGGCCCCAGCGCCATCTAGAGGCTGTTTCCCAAATCGCACCAGAGTGTCGCCTCTTGGTGATTTTATGTTATTTGACCCCGGTACGCTTGCGTCATCAAGCTGCTGTTTTGTGTACAGCTGTTGCTAGGTGACGGCCACGAAAGCAAAGCATCAAAATGGAGACGTCCACATATCCCGGTCGTTCTGCTTTTACTGAATCTTTTGGTTTTGTTATCAAAACCAAAATACAGAGTCACTTGCATCAATCTGCAGCAAAAAAATATAAAAAAAACGTTCAGAACATCATGCAATGTTTACAGAGGTCATATTTATTTAGTGAAGACAAGCAGACATTATCACTGTGTTTGCACTGGGTTGGCCCAGCTTGTCGCCAAGGTAGGTGATACACAGACAAACACACACGAATGAATGTTATGAAAACTAAAATTTGTTGTACAGTTGGCGGATCACTTTCATTATTTGGTACGATTGCATTCATATCAGAAGTGAACCATACCAGAATTTGCATGAACCGTACTCCAGACCACCTCTTTCAGGCTGACTCGGGTACGGTTTATGGGTGCTCACCAGAGTACAGAAGACACATTCACACTAGCTAAACGTACTGTACTCGGATGTCAAACTTACTCTGTGTGGACCAAAAGTCCTAGTGTGAAAGCACCCTTAAACAATGCTGGAAGAGAATTTTAGAAAAATTAATAAATAAATAAGTCACCTCTCTGTTAGCCCTTTTTGCTTTTTGTGTTAGACTAAAAAAATCTTCATAAAGCCCACAGTCAGAGGGTTGTTGCTAGATCGGATATGGTTGAGGATAAAAGTGAACAAAAATTATTTATAAAATTTCCCATTTATTGTATTTTATTAATGTGTACCCCTTCCCTAACCCTAAACCCAACCACCACAGTAATGTAAAAACAGTAGTTGTACCGAATATTATTTATGCTATCTCTTAAATTACACAATAAATTGTATTTTTTAACATCTACCCTCACCCCAATGCTAAACCCAACCGTCACAGTACTGTAAAAATATTAAGTATTGTTATACAGTGTCATAAAAAAATGCTGCTATATTTATAATGTGCATATCGCACTTCCGGCCAGCCGCGTATCTGATCTAGACTTTACCCAAATGCAATCGTTTACATTTTTCCTTTTTCTCTTTACACCTCCTATCATCTTCTTCTGTTCCATTGCTCCCTTCTCATTATCCTTCCTGTCACAGCCCTTATCACAAACATCCCGTGCACAGAGATTTGTGGGCTTTCTGTAAAGCAAGGTTTATAAGATCGTACGTGTGTCGATGTGAGAGAGAGAGTAAATGGACACATGAACAAGATCTAGTCCTTCTAGTTTAATCTGCACCAGCTCGAATAGACATGAACCGCTCACACAGGACTCCTGCTTAATGAATTATAGAAGCACAGGGCTATTCTACTTTGCCCTTTTAATAAACACTCGCACAGACATGCACAAGCCAATAAAAAATTAAATCGACCATAGTGACTCACACCCAGCCGTGTGAGGCCGACCAAGACACGGTAAACACGGCAAGTCACGGCATCAGACAGAGACGAACATATGGGAAATGGTTCTTAAGAACTTTTAAGGTGCTGAGACAGAAGATTTTTGTTTATTCATTTTAAAATTTGTTTATTGTTAAAATCAGGAAAACATGAGTAATCTAAATGGGGCTTAAATCTATAAGGATATAACTCCACACCACAGTTATAACTATAAAAACACAGTAGATCCAAACCATTGCAATTACTTTCAGAAACTAATTGTATCCATCAGATGAATAAAAAGAAACACTGAAAGCTAATTAGAATAATTTAAAGCAGCAGATGCTTAAAATAAGTGAAGTTTCATAAACTAATTTCGAGGAGCACGTGATATGATTGAGGACGACTGGCTGCTCATCTGTAATCAGTAATAATCCAATCAGAGTGATCCAAGCTTACAATAAATGGATAGTTTTTCCCTACTGCTCCATCTTCGTTTTGGAGGAATCCCCCCTTCCACCCCATCTCCTTTTCCTCCCTTTTCTAAAGCTGTGGTCACACTAGAGTTTGAGCTTGCGAAATTCTGTCGTACGGCGCTGCAAAAAGGGTTGGGATTAAACGAGATGATTAGACATTTTAAAAAGGGAGCGATTGCTTCATGTTTAAAATTTCTGTCCAGACAGGTCATGTTTTGATCCTTGATTGGTCTCACGCAGTCATGTGATGCGATTTCGCAAGTCAGAGTTCACCAAGATTAAACTTTGCAAAGCAGCGAACTGCGAAACTTATTGCATAACCCTGCGTTTCTGGTCTGACTCATTTGTGTGCGTATGAATGGAAGTCTAAGGGGAGAAAAGTCCAGTGTGACCGCAGCTTAAGCTGAGCTCTCGAGACTAACCTGATCTCAGATCCACTTATATGGTTATTGACCGGGCGGGAGCCTTGGGCTCAAGTATCTCCGAGCTCAGGGTTCTCTCCCAAGACAGCATGCCAAACCTCCTATTAACGACAAGCATATCTAAGTATGAACTCTTGAAACAATGTTAAATGTTGTTGTCTTGATGCTATTGTTCTGTTGTTAACACCAAAAACAATTACTATAATGATAACTGTATAATCCATCAGGCAAAGATAGAAGCTCATCTTGAATTTTAGTATTTACTTTATTTTATTTCTACAAAGCGCAAAAATGTTTCGGTCACAAAGGACATGTTTCAGTGTTCACATGCTATTGAAACAGATACATTTTTCTATTCAATTCATCACATCAACATGCGTGTGTTTAATCAATCAATGACTATAACAGACCTTTTACATCATTAACAAGTCACACATACCCAGAAGAAAAAAACAATGCATTTACTTACCATTTGCCCCCATTCATTCATTTTCCTTCGGCTTAGGGCTTACTCACACTATGTACCGTTGCCTTGAACCGGGCCAAAGCATGCATGTCCCCCCCATTCTGTCTCCCCCGATGGCCCGCACTTACATTACATTCGGGCCTTGGCACGCTTACGTCATCCATGACGCGCTGCTCAGTAAGCTCCCTCGCTCAGCACAGTGGAGATTTCTTTAGTTATATCGTCTTAAGTCGTTTGATATGCGGTGACACGCAGTCTAATATTTCGCAGAAGAGATCAGGCACTTTTGACACTCATAAGCAATCATAAAGTCCTCGTGCTGCAGGTATTAGGAGGTTTGCTGAAGGCGCAGCTGACGTGCAGTGAGGGGTTTGTGTCTTTAATAAACTATGATGTTCATTGAACAGTAAGAATGATTAATTAATCCATATGAAACAGTCCCTTAAAAGTCAGGTCTTGCTTTCAGTTTCGGGCTCAGGCACGCTTGCACTCACACATTCGCCACAGCGGAATGAACCGCCAACTATTCCAGCATTTGATTTACGTAGCGGATGCCCTTACAGCTGAATTCCAGTACAGGGAAACACCCATACAGTCTCGCATTCACAGACACACACTCATACACTAAGGTCAATTTTAGTTCATTCAATTCACTTATAGTCTTTGGACTGTGGGGGAAACCGGAGCACCCGGAGGAAATGCGAACACGGGGAGAACTCCACAAAGAAATGCAAAATTGCCCAGCCTAACCAAGGAGCCACCATGCCGCCCCCAGTTTGCAATAATTTATGTTTCAAATCTGCATGGAGATTCATCGGAAGTACCATATCTACTCCACAAATTACCAGCTTTTGTGCAACAATTAGCAATACAGAAGGTGCTTTGCTTTACTGTCGGTTATATTGATGACACTTCTGTGTTCATTGTTGCAAATTTTGAATAGTCAATCAGTCTTCCTCACATATTGAATACCACATGGACAGAAAAGTTAATATATATTAGTAACACTTTACAATAAGGATGTTTTAGTAAATGCACTTACTGTACTAACATTAACAAACAGTGAAAAATACATGTATTACAGTATTTATTCACGTTTAAGTTAGTTAATGAAAATACAGTCGTTCTGTATAGTTAGTTTATGTTAACTAAGAGTGCATTAACTAATGTTAACAAGCATGAATCTGTATTTTAATGCATTAGTAAATGCTGAACTATCATTAATAAATGCTGTACATCTATTGTTATTAGTTCATGCTAGTAAATACATTAACTAACATTAACTAATGAAACCTTATTGTAAAGTGTGACCAATATATCATATTCGTTGAACAACAAGAAATAAAAGTCAAATTTCAACTTTGATTATTCTTCCATTGTTAAAGGTGTTATTTAAACCAAGAACAATTACTATAAAGATAAAGGCATCAATAATGACTAGGGATATTTATAGCTGATTTCAAGGATTGTATGCAAACCTTTATTTTACATCTCATACAATAGTTGGTGAAGAATACACCCTTACCCGCAAATGAAAGAAAAAGAAGCTCATTTGTGTGTTGATCTCAAGAATATCCGAGGCTTGTTCCAGAACTTTACATGCCAGTTTTTGATGTGCTCTTTTGTAACCAAATACCCTGAGAGTCGTTTATTTAGATATGCCACCTCGTAGATGTCACTGATCACCTCGTTGCTATGAGTTGCATCATGCGTTGGACTTGACATTCTTCAGATCTTGTTACATCTCGCATGCCAAAAAGACATTCTAATAAAGCAAACCTCATGCTTTTTAACATTTTGTTCTCAACAATTAAGAACTTTGCTCTTTGTTTTTAACAATTATTCTGATAATTACATATATAAAATACAAGTTTATATCTGTAACCCTACATTCAAAAACGCAGGGCTCCACACAATTCCTCCATGTTGTCCCAACACAAATCGCTTAATAGGTTGCTGTTGGAAGTGGTGTTAGTAAGGGGGTGCTCAACCTGCGGTCTGTGTGGGTCCTACCACCCCAGTATAGTGAAGGGGACTCTATACTGCTCAGTTAGTGCTGTCTTTCAGATGAGACGTCAAACCAAGGTTCTGACTCTTTGTGGTCGTTAAAAATCGAGTAGGGGTTAATCACCGGCATCCTGGCCAAATTTGCCCACAGGTCTCTGTCCGTCATGGCCTCCGAACCATCCCCATATCATAATTGGCTTCCTTACTGTCTCCTCTCTTCCAATGCGGTGCGGTGCAATATGGCTGTCGTTGCGTCATCCAGGTGGATGCTGCACACTGGTGGTGGATTTTCCCCAATGTGTGAAGCGCTTTGAGTGTCCAGAAAAAAAATTAAGGAATTACTATTATTATTACATATACTTAATTGTTATTACAAATTTAAGTGTATTGAACATAAAACAATTAAGCTGTCCCAAACAAAACTTAAGAATTCAATGTTGGTATCGGTTCAACTTATATTAAATAAGTAGTTTGAACAAGCAGCAAAAGTAAAATTTTGTGTAATATGTATATTTTGTATAATATGTATATAATAATGTGTTTATACTGATGCTTGGCAGTGTATATAGAATCTTCTGGCACCAACAACCAAGCCCAACCCACTTAAATCCCCTACTCTCCTCTGATGCATGATTTGAAATTTTGCTAATTCTCTTTAGCTTCAATGAGATTGTTTGATGGCATAATAGTCTAAAAAAAGACAGTCTAAACAGCAAACGTCTCACTACAACCAAATACTGCCTCAAAATACCTCAAAAATCACAATAGACCACAATACAAACATCCATCAGTCTCCTAAATAAGTAGCCACCAGAGGTTTGCTCTCTCTCTCTATATATATATGAAGTCCCACCACCAAAATCATTGAATCAAAGCTATCCTTATAGATATGAACTGCCTATTTGCAATCTAAACAATTACATTCTTGCCTAAAAAAGGTCTCAAAAGTCTAACGACTGAGGAACAGCTTTTTCCCCAGAGCTGTCTCCCTTTTGAACTCTGCCCCCAATAGACTCTTTTGCCCCATACACCCCCACACTCTCCTAATAACTAGAAAAACTAGAATTGGGATTGGGCTTTAGACAAACCATTCTACAGCATGTTACAGTAAAGATTAAAGTGATTTTAAGCTTCTTTAGGATGCCACCAGAATGCCCTTTTCAATTGCAGAATACAGGCTTTTACAATTAATTCAGTGAATTCAAGTAAAGAGGAGCAGAACCAGTGGTTGTTTGTGGGTTACAGTAAACATCAGTGCCTTGATGCATTGACATTTGCTTCAGAAAATATTGTAATTGTCCTACTGGGTTATCCACAATAAACATAATGTGTTGTAGTTTGTAATGCTCTTCTGCAATGTATATGCGAAATGTCCCAGGTTATGTGACACCTTTAAAATGGCTTCTAAAAGCCATAAACACCAGCCTCACAAAGGGAACTGAACAAATTCAGGGTTAAACAGTATTGCCACACTAGCTATTAACCTCTCTGAACTGAATTCTGGGTTGGATGCTGAGTTTACGATTAGCCCACAAGCAGACACTACAGTGTGAAACTATACAAGCAATCATATGTAAGGAACAGACTCAAACATTCTGTTGAAAAGTCTGAGGTTGGTTAGATTTAAAGGTATATTTCACCCGAAAATGTTGGTGGTTCCAACATTTTACGACTTTCTTCTTTAGGCCGGACACAAAATATGATAATATGAAGAATGATGGAAACCTGTATCTACTGACATCCATAGTAAGAAAAAAATACTAAGTGTTGTGTTCAACAGAGCAAAGAAACTGAATTGTTGACAGAATTTTCCTTTGGGTTTTTGTTTTTCCGCATGTTCATAAGTACACACTTTATTAGGTGGGCTGGACTAAGTATTTCAGAAACTGCTGATCTACTGGGATTTTTACGCACAACCATCTCTAGGGTTTACAGAGAATGGCCTGAAAAAAAAAAATCCAATGAGTGCCAGTTCTGTGGGCACAAATGCCTTGTTGATGCCAGAGGTCAGAGGAGAACGGCCAGACTTTTTACAACCGAGGTATGCAGAAGAGCATCTCTGAACACACAACACGTCCAACCTTGAGGCAGATAGGCTACAGCAGTAGAAGACAGCACTGGGTGCCACTCCTGTCAGCTAAGAACAGGAAACTGTGGCTACAGTTTGCACAGGCCTATAATTGGACAATGAAAGGTTGAAAAAATTATGCCTGGTCTGGTAAGTCTCTATTTTTGCTGCAACATTCGAATGGTAGGGTCAGAATTTGGTGTCAACAATACGAAAGCATGGATTCATCCTGCCTTGTATCAACGGTATGGTGGTGGTGTAATGGTGGTGGATCATTTCTTGGCACACTTTGGGTCCATTAGTACTAATTGAGCATTATGTCAACGTCACAGACTACCTGAGCATTGCTGCTGACCATGTCTATCTCTTTATGACCGCAGTGTACCCATCTTCTGGTGGCTACTTCCAGCAGTATAACATGCCCTGTCATGAAGCGCAAATAATCTCAGACTGGTTTCTTGAACATGAGAATATTCTTAAACAGCCTCCACAGTCACCAGAGCTCATTCCAATAGAGCACCTTTGGAATATGGTGTAATGGGAAATTTACATCATAGATGTGCAGCCGACAAATCTGCAGCAACTGCATGATGATATTATGTCAATATGGACCAAAATCACTGAGGAATATTTCCAGTACTTTGTTGAATCTATGCCATTAAGGATTAAGGCAGTTCTGAAGTCCAACCCGGTACTAGTAAGGTGTACCTAATAAAGTGGCCAGTGAGTGTATGTGTCTGTGAGATCCTTTGATGATCAGAAAGCTAAAAAGGATAGCATTTACATAAAAAATATTTTTTTTTATAAATTTAAATTTGTGCAACAATAATGTGTGAAATCCATTATGAGTGCCACCAGACTGAAAGCAAGGTGACAATCGTGCTCCATCTATTGTGTTCAATGCAACCTGGAGCAGAAGATCTGGCTCTTACACCTCCACAACGACCCATCAATTTACAGCCAGCCAGTAAGAACAATGACCACTGAACTCATCAGAGATAAATCATTCCACGCGTGAAGCAGCTGGCTTTCCATTTATTACGCCATATTATCAGTTCATCTGGAATACAGCATTTTGTTTTCTGCGGGACAAATGATCTCAGACAATCCGGCCTTTGTTATTCAAGATGTTTTAATGAGTTTTGGGTTCAGGCCTGCATCATAATTAAAAGTGCAGCCGGTACATCTGTCAAGCTATGCTAAGCTGACTCACAGGCACCCAACACATGCTTGAAATAGAGCGAGGGCTTGTTCATTGTAAAACACATAATCTACATCTGTGTGAATGCTGTATCACTTCCAAATATTTGCACCTCTTTAAAAGTGACGCAAGAGAACGTTCCGATCCACAGAGAATTCGGTTTCCCTGGCAGCCAAACAGGGATTTGAAATATTGCGCACTGTTCTTTCAGCCACCATGAAGAGTTTACAGGGAGAGAATTATTAGATCCCAGCGCTCCCAAGAACACAAGAATGCTAACAGTGTGCATGGGCCAAATGTAAATACAGTCACTAATTCAGGCCCAGAATCCTCAGCTGACTGCTCCAGTTGTTCCTGCAATGCTTCTACAGCAGAAAGGGAAAAAAAGTGTCACATGCCAGGGGCTATGCTGGAGGACGATCAAAAGATGCATCCTTCCTGCATTTATTTATAACAAAACAAACAATAACACTGCAAGAAAGGTACTCTTAATGAGCACGACAACAAACAGAGTAAGATGGATGATTTTAGATGGCTCTCTCGTGTGTAATTTGCTTTTAAAGTAATTTTTTTTTTACAGTTCAGATTAACATTTGTGATCCCTTCATAGTGCACTCCGAAATCATTTATGCTATTTTAAACGCAGCCGTGGCTCATGACAAAAGCTCAAGAAACCAAAAAATATAAGATTTCTGAATCTAAATGTAATTATGGCAACAAATAACTAAAAGTAGTCTTTGCATCATTATTTAACCATTTATCAAATTTACACACTAATAGAGTGTTGTGTTATAAATGTGTAGGATATTGTACATGGTTTTAGGTTTTAGAATAGAATAAGAAATATTCTCCATAATGTTTGTAAACGAAATATAGGCAGTATACATTTACCGGCCACTTTATTAGGTACACCTTGCTAGTACTGGATTGGACACCCTTTTACCTTTAGAAGTACCTTAATCCTTCATGTCATAGATTCAACAAGGTATTGGGAATATTACTCAGAGAGTTTGGTCCATATTGACATGATAGCATACAGTTTCTGCAGATTTGTCAGCTGCATACGCATGATGCGAATCTCCCGTTCCACCACATCCCGTGGTTATTTGAGTTACTGTTACCTTTCTATCAGCTCGAACCAGCCTGGCCATTCTCCTCTGACCTCTGGCACTGGATATTTTCTCTTTTTTGGACCATTCTCTTTAAACCCTAGAGATGGTTGTGCATGAAAATGTCAGTAGATCAGCAGTTTCTGAAATACTCAGACCAGCCCGTCTGGCACCAATGACCATGTCAAGTTCAAAGTTACTGTTACGCATGAGCGTATTTGTGGGTTGTTTCTGTGCCGCTGTGTGTGTGACTCTCTCTTTCGTCCAGTCCCATTCCTGTTTCCAGATCACCCCACCCTAATTGGACGTGCTGCGTGCGTGCGCTGTGGTTGGTGCTCGGAGAACGCAGCATCTTTTGAAAAGGAAACCGATGAAGTCAGATCGCAGGGGGAGAGACGGAGAGCTTTTCAAAGACTGTGGCGTTCTTGTTTAAAACTTGTAGTGCTTTTCTTGTTGATAGTAAATTGTGAACTTTAAGGTGCTCTCCACCTTTTTCCTCTCCCCTCCTTGTTGTGACCATTACACATTTGTATATATTGTATAAAAAAGCTGTAAACTGAGCGCCGTAGGGGCTGAGTGCCATTTAGTTTGACACTGACTTTTTTTCCTGTTTTTGGTTTAGTTTAGGAGTAAGGATAGTATTTGTAATTTATTTTCTGCATTTCTGTTGGTTCATTAGGTAAGTTATCTTCGGGGTGGAGTTAGTTAATGTTTTGTTTATTATTTTGGCCTTGCTCAGCCCTGAAGCTATTTGTTTGCGCTCATTTTTGTTTTCTTGTAAATACAAACTTTTTCCGCCTTCTCACAATAAAATAACCTTTAAGGTAATTTAAATCATAACCTGCCAACTGTTTATTTATTTTTTTTTTATGTTCAACCCCAGCCCTAGACATTTGGGGTCGTAACAGTTTCTTAAATCACCTTTCTTCCCCATTCTGATGCTCGGTTTGAACTGCAGCAGATCGTCTTGACCATTTCTACATGCCTAAATGGAAATCTCTGTTAACGAACAGTTAGACAGGTGTACATCAAAGTGGCTGGTGAGTGTATGTGCCATTTAGATTAATCTGGAAAATGAATGCCTGTTTGCAATGAATGCATTAAAGAAAGAAAAAAAATGTGTTGCATGCCAGGGGCTATGCTGGCGGATGGACAAAAGATGCATCCTTCCTGCATTTATTTATTACAAAACAAACATAACACTGCAAGAAAGATTCTCTTAATGAGCATGGCAACAAACAGTGCAAGATGGATAGTTTAGCTAGAGACCTTTATGGCACAACCTTCTGTTTGTAGCTGATATTTAGGGAAATAGGATGGTGACGCGTTCCCTAGTGATTTACCCAGGCTTTGTTTTCTTCACTGGTGCTGGTACAAAATTTTATTTGACCTATCACTGAAATCACACCTGTCTCAGTGATAAACACAGGGCTCTGGATTTGTTTCAAAACCTAATGGGATGCTTTGCTTTCTGTTTATTTCTAACCCAGTTTTAAAAATCCAGCATATTGCTGGTCACCAGCTGGGACCAGTATGGAAAGCTACTGTAGGTTCTAGTTTGCTTTAATGGAAAAAATGAGAGTACTGGACAAAAAGTAATGCTGATTTTATCATATCAATTCAAGTTGAGTTGGATAATGTCAGAGCTAGATGAACAATCCAAACCACTACCAAAGATTCAGAGTGGCAAGTTTACAGAAAAAAAATAACCACTCATGCATTTCTGTTGAGGTTATGAATGCAACAGCCAATCAGATGCATTTAGGCAAAGACTATAGAAAACACAAGACATGTCACTCGTATAGTTCTGAATGGGAAAAGTGTAACGTCAATATGGCGAATGAAGCCCTGCTTACTAGTACAGGAGCCAATCATTGATCGCTATAGATTGACGTTTCTCAGGGGGAAAAGCTCGGACCAGATATGTGCTTTTATGACAGTTTATGTGGTCAACAAACACACTGGAATCTCAGTGAATACTTGCTTCACAGATATAAGAAATACATCCAAATAAAGCTTGAAATGAACCAAGTGTACTTGAAAACAAATGTTATTTTGGTTTTGTAATGTGTATAAAATTAACACAAGGTACAGTTTGTCCTGTCAAACACACATCACATGACGGCATCAACTACTCAAATGCCCACAAACATGTAAACAAAGAGTCGCTGTCATTTCTGGAGGAAATGCGGCATCAAGATCAAGTTGTGGATTACTTCAGAAGACCAGGGTGATCAGACGATCATTATTTAGAGGATGATCATGTGTAGAACGGCCATAAATGAGGTTGGTGTCGTTATCTCGTTCTTTTTGAGTGCGCATGCGCATTAGTTCAAGCACCCTAAAAAAAATGCAGATTTTGTTTGATTCTATATCTGTAAAGTAATCATGAGCTTGGAAGAGTTTTGGATAGTTTGGGAAAATTTGCCCGAGCATACTGCCCAAGAGGCATTTCAAAGATGGCTGCCAAGTGAAATGACTTTCCTTAAAGGGACTTTGATTTAGGTTAGTCACTGCTGATGTAAGTAAGGTTAATTTTGTAGCTTCAGTTCATTTACATTGTCATTTTGCAGACACTTCTGTCCAATTAAGGAGGCATTCAGCGATTCAACAAGAAGAGGCAACACACAAGAAGTGCTAGTTATACAAAACTTGTTTGTGCTCAGAGAATTTAGTGCTAGAGTAAGAGTGCTAGAGTTTTTTTTTTTTTTTTAGAGAAAGAGAGAGAGAGAAGTGTTACTACGGGTGGTTTGTCAAGCCCACTCACCTATTTGTGTTTGTGTCGGTTTATATGTCAGTAAGATGAATGAGTGTTTTCTACAGGTGGTTTGTTAAGCCCACCCTTAATTCCGAGTGTAAGGCACACTCAGAATTTATAACATTTTGGGTTGTGTTTTGTGAGGTGGGGGAGAAAAGAGGGGTCTGGGTTTCACCAGGGTTCAGGTCGTTTGAAAGATACCAGTGAATCTGCAGTCCATGTGGGAATGGGAAGATCTTTCCACCAGTGAGGAACCTTGAATAAAAAGGTTTTGAAAAGTGGCTTATAGCCTTTCTGCGATGGCTTTCTGTGGTATTTACTCCCCAATTGGAGGCTCAGTAACACATGCACACATAAAAGAACAGTTTTGCATTTTAATATACAGTATTTCAAAGAATCAGTTATTCCTGTATTATAAGATGTAGCCAATTTAAAACTCAAGAAATGTTTCTAATTTAATGCATTATTGCTAAATAAAAGTACTGATTTAAAAAAAAAAAAAAAACGTTTGTTACTAAATTAGTTACATTTATTCCTGAGCAAACAAAAACTTATCAAAGACAGCACAAGACTCTCAACACACAATAAAACACATTATCCACCTGCGAATCATTTCAGTCTGAGGACATGTTTAATACCTGGAGAAAATGTCCTTTCGAATTCCCATTCATCTCAATGGCAGATGCTTGGCCTGCTCCAAACACCCGCGACACTGTTGTTTCATCCTGACTGACCATAAATGTCCTGTGACTAATCACTTTGAAGCTGGAGAAAAATAACATTGACGTTGCTGATTAGTGAATGGCACCACAAGAACATAAACAGCCCAAAACCCTTTGAGCAGCTAACTTGCATCCAAGTCCATTTCACACTTTTAAGAGCCTCTAAAAAGTCCATTAGGACATCTACCAAAACATAATGAAATATTACTGGTTTATTTGTCCTGCTGTGGTAGACATCCCCATTTAATATTGTCTGTTTATATCTGCTTTGAGTTTAAATGCACCTATAGGTAATAGTTACAGCTCGCCAGTGTCGCTTCAGAGACCATTAGAACCTTCCAGTTTGCCTTTGATTACATTCTTATGTTGAAGAATAGCAATTCAGCCTAACAAGTTTAAACTACAGCCGCTCAGTTGTCAACACACGGTTATTGAGTGCTGCGGGCTCCAGGAAGTTGAGAACTGGGCTTTAAATCAAGGCCTGAATAAATGCAGTGATCAAAGCCAGTGAGAAATATTCAAACCAGATGCTGG
Source organism: Danio tinwini (assembly GCA_903798205.1). Classification (NCBI taxonomy): domain Eukaryota; kingdom Metazoa; phylum Chordata; class Actinopteri; order Cypriniformes; family Danionidae; genus Danio; species Danio tinwini. Next base: position 10,687,063 of record CAIGQZ010032409.1, read on the forward strand.
AGGAATAGACATGCCGCCTTATAGCAGGTGCAAATGAGACTCATAAAACTTTACATGCAGGCACAGATTGAATTCTTGTTCAATATGCAGCTGAAGGTGGAGAATGGGGGATATGGCGACACGCTAGCATCATACAGATCATTTCATTACAGCGCTGATAACCTCTTGGGACTTAGAAAATCGTTTCTGTCCTCTAGTAGAGGGCATTTGTTGAAACAGTAGTGGTTTACCTTGGCAATGACAACTTTGTCTTAAAGGTCTGATATAACAACACAGCAAAGGGCACATTGAAAGAACACAACCGCCAAAGGAGAACTCTTAAACACCTTCCTAATCATAAAATGACAAATAGGAAACCCCACAGGCTCGTAGACTTTACAGATGCATTCAAGCAAAGGCCAAGAGACCGCAAGTTCACATAATGTGCACCATTTGGGACAGGGCCTAGGTGAAATACAGATTCTTTCAATAATTAACAATAATTATCATCTCGATGTAATCTTCTTCAATAAAAGTTCTGATAAACGTTTATGCACCAAGAACCAAAATCATTGACTAAAACCAACCAAGGCTGACTGAAGATATGTGCCCTGGACTACATTTTTGAGAACCGAGAAACATGTACTGGGGGTTAACACTAGAGACAACTGTGTGCATTTTCGGCAATCTCAATTACGTTACTGGGGCACGTTTTGTAATTCATGACATTTCTTGTAAATCCACCGCAGGCTGCTGTGTACAATTCTGTCAATCTTAGCTTCATTCTCAAGCATGTCTAATTGAGAGAGAGAGAGAGAGAGAGAGAGAGAGAGAGAGAGAGAGAGAGAGAGAGAGAAAGAAGCCAGTCAGCTTGTCGTGCACAATGTATTAGCTTGATGTCAACTGACCCATCAACCCCTTCCCTAAACCCAACCGATAGTGTGTTCAAAAGCAAACCAGAAGAAAAAAAACAATCCCCACCATATGTTTTTATGATGGTTGTTTTTATGGGGTTTCGTTTTACTTGGTTTCTGCTACCATCCTTTGCCAGACTCAAACCCCATTCCCACTCCCAAGTTTGACAATGTACATCAGGGGTCAACTATATTTGTCAAAGGGCCAGAGTTTTACCAGACAGTCTCCTTTGGCGCCGGACCCCCAAGAAGAAAATCAAATAAAAAAAAATTTTGGATTAACATTATGTTTAATGTTTATAATTTTTCCATTTCATTATAAAACTGAAGGCATTTGATTCAGGCTCCCATCACCTATACCACAGTCAACCACTAGAAGTGATAGATATTTTGCCTCAACTCAATTAGGCTAAGACAACTTTATTTATAGAGCACTTGAAAAACAAACACTGGGAAAGTAACAGAAAAAGTTCTCTTAACAGAGGTAAAATGGCACTCTCAAAGTCCATGAAACGCAAAGTTGATGTACAAAACAGGTCCTTTAATGATGACTGGACTGAAAAGTACGCATTTATCATGCCAACCGCCCGAAATGCGTCACCAGTATGTTTAATTTGCAGCGAAACTGTTGCTGTTGCACAAGAGTACAATCTGCGCCGTCACCACAACACAAGCATTCTAATTTTAAGGTTTCATAACCTGAGCAGTCAGAGGCCCGTCAGAGAAAAATTGACACATTGAAATCTGTCTACTCCCGTGCAAGTGGCATTATTACTCAAACTTTAACTGATCAAGAGAGAGTGGCGTGTGCATCCGTGCAGGCTGCATGGGTGCTTTGCAGACTTACACGGAAAGCGAGGTTTTAAAGGAGTGCATGATCACCGTTCTGGAGGAACTTGCCCCCGACAAATCAATGGACAGAATTACTGCATGTCAAAAGTACCTCTATCTGCATCAACTAATGCACGTTGTGTGCACGTTTTGGCAGAGCAAGTGCAGAAAGCTGTCATTGACATGGTTAAGGAAGCCAAATACTTTTCGCTAGCTATTGATGGGTCCACTGACAACACAGATATCTCACAGCTGTGCGTTTTTGTCAAATACTTTGATGGCAAAGATTGGGTGGTTATTTATTTACCATGCTATTTTAAGTTGTGCCAGATTGTTTTTCCTGCTTTTTTAGTCCTGAGGAGTCTGCTAGTTTCAAGCATGTTGTTGAGACTTAGAAATAAAAACAAAAACAAACGTTAAGTAAGGGCATGAGAAAAAGTTATGCTTTTGTTTTTTTTTTAACCTGTTTGAAACAATAAATGCTTAACGCCGCATAATCTGTCTGAGTTTGTCCTCATTTCGGAGTATAGCCTAAATATTAGAGGTGTGAACCTACACTGGTCTCACGGTTCGGTTCGGTTACGATTGTCATGCCATCGATTCAGTTCAATTCGATATCTCAGTGCATCACGGTGCATTGACGATTCTTTCCATACAGTTTTATATTTTCTTCACAGCACAGCAATTCTTATATTAAAATGTATAAATATATTTATATACTTTTGTAAAACAATTTTGTCCTTTATTACAAACAGTCAGATTTATAAACTGTACCTTTAATCAACACAAGCATTTATAGCAAATAAACAAATATAAATATCCCGCTCGCTTTCTGAGCCTTGTCTACCAAGTTCTTTCTTACACCCCTTTGATTGGTCACGCGCTCAACAGAAAGAGCTGCGATTGGCTCTTACACGCTGGCACTCTTCACAGATGCACTCATGGGCCACAGTGGGAGAGAGAAATGGAGATTACTTTCATTCTCTTAATCGCCGTGAAAAATTAAGATATTTTGCTGTAAGTGTCAGTGAAACAGTGTTCAGCAAACACACACGCAGTGAAATTGTGCAGTTTCTGAGTTTTTACGTAGAGCGTTGTAAATACTCGCGCTCGCCTCCCTTGCCATAGTAAGCTACGGCGACATAGCGCATGTGAGATAAATGATGTCAGTACATAATAACCGGTTATGATTATTAATTTGCGGTGCACCGAAGAAACTATTAATTTTGACACCCCTACTAAATATAGTCATAAATGGTGGTTATTCTGACAAGAGACTCAGTTGTTGTTATTTTTAATTGCTTTAATAGTGTGGACCACTATTTTCATTTTGATCCTCACAATTTTGGAATCCAGTCGCGGGCCGGATTGAATGGCTCAGCGGGCCGCCAGTTGATGATCAGTGCTGTACATGGTGAACTACCAAGCAAACCAGTCACAATGGAAAAGACATCCATACAGAGGTAAGTGGTCAGCAGTATCCCACTAGTGCTCATTTTACAAATAAAATGCAGCCATATATTTACCTCATAGCATACATATTTCATACATATTTATACATATTTCTCGGTTTCCAAAAATGTAGCCCTGGGTACATATTCTCAATGAGCCTGAGCTGACTAAAACCGTGGTTCTCAATCCTCGCAACCCCCATTGTATATTTTGTACGTTTCTCTTACTGCTTCAGAGGTTTGCTCCATGACTGTAAGGGCCCACCAAAGTGAACATCACAGGATATTCTGCCATGATTCCAGCTTGAAAGCATGTTTAGTTCAAGGAGTATTAATGTCCGGAAGATGTGAGCTCTATGCAAATCACATGATTATGGTTAAATTACACTGCAAACAGTGTAGCACAAATCTTTGTTAAAAAAGAAGTACATTTTTTACGTGCAGGTATAGAGAGCAATGAACACTGTTGTGAACACTCTGAGTTCACTCTTTCAACCTGAACTCTCTTCTAATGGGTTGATTATCTAAATCAGGTGTGTTGAACATGAGAGACATTCACTAATCAGATATCTGTTTTTGCAAACTGTTGCATTTACAATTGGTCACTTAAATGTGTCTCCACTAAACTAAACAACTCCAATCTTCAAAACCCATGCTAAAATGTCAGAAACAGTGTATTTATATGCTTTTTTTTTAAATGCAAACATAAGCTATTACACTAAAGATACAAATGATGTTATATGTAAGCTACAGCACTTAACTCGGACAATGCTCACAGCAAGGTCTCTGCAATTACTGTCATTATAGGCTAAATTAAACATCTATTTTTGTTGTACACACACATGCAAGACACTGTGCCTTTCCAAACAAACTATGTGTTTTGCAATATTTGTCATCTTCATTCATTGTTGTTAATGAGGCTATTTGATATTAACCTAACATAACAATTTTGTCATTTAACTATCAATTAATCATGTTAAATAGGCTAACAACACAGCTGATATGCTGTTGATCCCTAAAAAAAAAGCTACAAAGCAACCTATAAAATTCAGTGTAGAAGACTTCCCTACAATAACAACCTTTCAAAGAAAGAAAAAGAAAAAAAGAAAGAAAACTGTCTTGTCTGTACAAGCAGAGCAAGAGAATTGTTTTTTATTATTACACTTTTTTTGCCTTTCACAATGTGCACATGCATGATTATCATCATATGCAGAATACTTTCATTCATTCATTCATTTTTTTTCTTTTCAGCTTAGTCCCTTTATTAATCAGCAGTCGCTACAGCAGAATGAACCGCCAACTTATCCTGCATATGTTTTATACAGCGGATGCCCTTCCAGCTGCAACCCATCAAAGAGAAACACCCATACACTCTCATTCACACACATACACTAAGAACAATTTTAGCTTACTCAATTCACCTTTAGCGCATGTCTTTGGAGTGTGGGGGAAACCGGAGCACCCGGAGGAAACTCACGTGAACACAGGGAGAACATGCAAACTCCACACAGAAATACCAACTGACCCAGCTGAGGCTCGAACCAGCGACCTTCTTGCTGTAAGGCGACATCGTTACCTACTGCGCCACCCAGCAGAATGCTTTAGTGCATTTTATTTTATTCAAGTAACTTAAACAACAAGAACAAGGACATTCATTAACACAATTAAAAATGTATAACATTTTAAAAACCAAATATAATTTTTTTTACATAATTATATACTTCTTTTACAATGAATAATTAACAAACATAAAGCATTTTTTAATAATGTACATGGAGAATAAATTCAGAACTTTTGTTGCTTCAAAGAAACCAAGGAATTAATGCAGTATTATTAGAATGGCATCGCAAATATCATAAAAAGATTTAGAGAGCTTTTAACATAAATGAATAAACCAATAAAAGCCATATCGGATCTTGATTCCAATTCCTTTTAAGCCACACTGCCACAGAGAGGCAAACGTCTCTTGAGAACAGCACTTTCGCAGGCAAACAAGCTGATTCAACCCTAAGAAAAAAGTGCATCCCCATTGCTATGTTTATTTATTTACAACTTTCGTTTTAGATAATTCCTTGGGCAGAAAAATCTGTTGAAAAAAGCAGCACTGAGACGACTAGTGCCATGAGATGCCAGTGAGCAAGAGCAAATGCTGAACTCATTTAAGATAGTAAACAGTGATTAGGGCTACACACACACACACACTAGTGAATTTTCATGATCAAACAGCACGTATGAATTATGTATTTCAAGTGATGTGTGGCAATATTTTTAGAGAAACAATATGTTTAAAGGGGTAATTCACCTATATATGAAAATCTGTTGTTAATTTACTCACCACAACCAATCCAAGATAAAAGTGACTGGTTATTCCTTAGTAGAAAATCAAGGAGTGTTTTGGCTGAATCTGTGGAAATAAGTGTAGTCCTCATGAATAGACAGGAATAAAGAGTGATGAAATTAGATGAATTATTAAATGGTTCCTTGGTGGCGGTCATTATGAAATGTGCTTTTGCAAAAAACGTGTTGAAAGAACCACTGAATGACAAAAATTAACGAGTTTTTAAACAATTTTACTTTCCCAACATTACAAACACGAAGTTTATGAGTTAACTTAATGGCAGTGGCGTATTTATTACATTTTCATCTTTCTCAAATGTAACGACAAAACATAACATGCTAATCACGACCCATATGCTATTATTTATTCGCCTACTTCCGCGCCAGACTTCTATTATAAAGTACAAATAAAAGTATAAAGTACAACTTTTATACACTTACAAATCATTACTATAATGTTAAGGAGTGCACTGTAAACAAAATGGTAACGTATTTGATTTAGTTTGACAAATACCTGAAGCAGGGAGATGAAACAACGCATAGGCCTATGTGCCACTGCCTGCGTCCCTTGCCCTTCTTTCAATTAACGTGCGCGTCACCGCGAATACGCAAATGCGCCGGCACAATTTCCCTCTCTCTCTTTCTTTCTCTTTCTCACTCACTCACTCACACACTCACACACACACACACACACACAGACACACACACACACACACACACACAGACACACACACACACACACACACACACACACACACACACACACACACACACACACACACACACACACACACACACGAGAAAGCAAGCTAAATACATAAATAGGCCTAAATAAATAAATAAACTTATTTCTGTCGCCTCACAGCAAGAAGGTCGCTGGTTTGAGCCTCGACTGGGTCAGTTGGCATTTCTCTGTGGAGTTTGCATGTTCTCCCCGTGTTCGCATGGGTTTCTTCCGACACGTCCATACATGCGCATGGTTCATTCCACTGTTACGACCTCTTAATTATGGCACTAAGCCGAAAAGAAAATTAATGAATGAATAAACTAATTACATACTCTAACAAAGAACATGAATACACTTTTAAAAGAACCTACGTTTATATGACGTCTATATATGATCCTGGATTTAAAAAAAAAACTATAGTGCAATGGCAAGTCAACATGTTGCATGCCTATATATTTGGGAATAGCCAAAAATACATTGTACAGTATAGGCTATGGGTCAAAAATCAATAGAACATTAAGTTAAGGTCATCTTCAATGAATTTTATTTTGTTCCATAAATTTATGAAAACCTAATTTTAGATTACACATGGCTAAGAATGAAATTTGGAACAGTTTAAAGGTAATCTTCTTAATATTTAGATTTCTTTATAACCCTTACATTCCAGATATTCAAATAGTTGTTTCCCGTCCAAATATTGTATTAAACCATACATCAATGAAAACCATATTTATTCAGTTTTCTGATTATAATCTCCAAAATGGACATGACTGTGATCCAGCTTCACATGAAAAAAGAAAGACAAATAGTAGCCATTTCAGTTTTATACATTTTTAATTATACATAAATTTTAAACATATAATTTACACAATTTTACATAATGTATATACACTACCTGGTAAAAGTCTTGTCGCCTTTCCAAGTTTTAGGAACAACAAATAATAACTTTACTTCTAGTTGATCACTTGGTATCAGAAGTGGCTTACATAAAAAGTCAAAGGCCTCTAAATTATGCTTATTTTACCAAAATTAAATATGATCATGACCATTTTTGCTTTCAGGATCTTTGATGTGGAGGCTGAAGTATGAGAAGGAGCGCTATTCTGCTGAAGAATTTGCCCTCTCCTGTGGTTTGTAATGTAATGGGCAGCACAAATGTCTTGATACCTCAGGCTGTTGATGTTAACATCCACTCTGCATATCTCTTGCACGCCCCCATACCGAATGTAACCCTAAACCATGACTTTTCCTTCACCAAACTTGACTTATTTCTGTGAGAGCCTTGGGTCTGTGCGGGTTCCAATAGGTCTTCTGCAGTATTTGTGATGATCAGGATGCAGTTCAACAGATGATTCATCAGGAAAATCTACCTTCTGCCACTTTTCCAAATGATCAACTAGAAGTCAAGTTATTATTTGTTGCTCTTACAACTGGGATTGACGACAAGACTTTTGTCAGGTAGTGTATAAAATATTTTCTACAATATTAAATTAAATTGGCATGTATAAAAGAAAAAAATATAAAAATGCTCAACTCAAACACATAGGAATATAACATGTACAGTAAATAAACATTAAGTAAATATCCAGAATCACACCAGTCAACAGTTACTGGCACTTGACTAAACACACACAAAACTAATTTCATAATTTCATACCTGTGAATGTATGAATTTAGGGTTTATGAAGCAGAACAATCATGCAGTTATTTTACATTGTAACTTGTCATCCACAGCTACTCAAACAGTTCAAAGCACACAATCTTCACATGATTCTAATTCACATGAGCTGGTGTTGTTTGTTTACAATATGGATAGAACAAACAGGTTGTGCTGTTTATAAAATTTGCACTTCTACTCGTGGATGTGCGATCATATGCATATATATAAAAGTAAGATCACATTCTCAGGTGTGGCCTCAACTCACTCACTGTTGACTTGACACACTTTGCTATATACTTTTGTAGCACAGAGAAAAACATCTGCAATCTGTGCCTCAATCTCGAGTCTCTGTGGGAAGATCTTCCTGAAGGAAAGCTTTACATTCAGCCAGGCAGCGATTCTTTCTTTTAACAAGGGCTCTGATCGTTTCAGTCTGACCTTCACAGTCTGGGTGGCACATTTCAGCACAGACTGTTTTGTGATCCCGTCACAATGCACTACAGGCTTAAAAAAACAGCCTGTTATTGATGGATTGGCCAGTTACAGAGGTCATATCATGACGAATCAAATTTCCTGTGATCTCCTGAGATAAAAGAGCTTGATGCACCATGAAAATATACTGTTTCTGAACTCAAAACTTCCTCCCCAAGAAAGCCATTTATTGTGTCTCACAATGCGACACGGAGTGCTTTGTGGATCTGTCACAGTAATGTAGACTTTGCAAAGAGACTCGTTTTGAAGAATGGGTGAGTTAACTAGCTATATTTGACACAACAGAATACACATGCAAGCCAGAACATGAGC
>CAIGQZ010032409.1:10710211-10725369 GCA_903798205.1 Danio tinwini
ATATATGAGCAATTCCATACAAATGTCAACCTAGCCATGAAAAAAAATGTGTTTTCACCAAAATAGAGAAACCGTTTTTACATTTTTTTGTGTAAGCAAGTATTTTACAGTACTGTACTTTAAAAATACTCAAAAATGCATCTGTCAGTGTTTAAAACTATTAAATTTAATTTGCCAAAATCACACAAGTGGTAATTTCACAGGTGTCACATCCATAACGGAAAAGTGTCACATCCATAACGACACTTTTTCCTCATAAAAGCAAAAATATTAAATATAATAAAATCAATCATGTTTGTTCTTTAGTGAGCCGACTCGTATCTGTTTGATTAGCATTGTTTCTTTTGGGGTGTGCAGTTTAATTGACAGAATTTCTACAAAGTATGTTGTAGACTGTAAATTCACAAACTTTTTTTGTCACATCCATAACGCAGGTTTATTTTCCTCATTGAAAGTATAAAAAAAAATTACAGATTGATATTTTTCTGGTCCCTTAACTCTGTGGTTAGTTGTTTTGGAAAATATAAACAGATGTGTCAATATAATGTTAACCTATACTTTCTATGTAAATTTATGTTTTGAGTTTTTACTGCAAATGTCACATCCATAACGCTGGAATAGCTCATATATATATATATATATATATATATATATATATATATATATATATAAATTCACAGGACAGTTAATAATTATGCAAATATGCAGTATGGTTGATCATTTTCAACCTGAAAACAGTACATTAATAAACTAAACAACAAAAAAATCAGCTGAATTAAAGGCTCCTGCCGGGACAAGCATCGGCCTGTCCTGGTTCAGCTGAAGGAAGACGAATAGAATCAATACCTCAGCATTTCCATGACTTTGTAAAATGAAGTGTCAGGGCTCCAGTGAGCCTATTTTGGGATGTTGATGGGATTGCTTTTGTAATTAGCCATGCCGGAGTCCTTGGCGGCCACGTCTGGGTATTCAGGGTGAATGAAACCTCATCAGCTGAAGGACAACACCCTGTTTCCCCCCATGTCTGTGTTCAAAAGCAGAGCATCTAAGAGCAGTTGACTCTTATTGTTTTTATCAAAAGCCTGTGCATTACCGAAAGGTCTGTAAACGTTCACCTTGCTGGAGTGAAGGCTGGTATTGTCCTGCTCCTTGGTTCAGATTGGAGTTTCACTGCCGCATCTCTAGAGGTGTCCTGCATCATATCCATTACTGTGATTGATGGCTTCAGCGGGAGACTCATTTTCGCTCACGGTTGTGTGCTAAAAAGATTAAAAACAATAAATTTGTGAATGCTTCCTCCAAGGTTGGGACAGATCATTCTTGTACATCTAGTTGGGTTGCTGCAAAAATAATTAAAGTAAAAGGTTACTCACACGTGTTGTGGAGGCGGATGCTTTTTTTTTTTTTTTTTAGAGGACATTGTGCTGCTGACTAATGGCGGGATTTTCTGTGTGGCTAAATTTGTTTGCCAGTGAAAAATCCTAAAAGCTGCAGTCCTAGAGCAATAGATTAGTAATGGTAGCAATATTTGTAGATAAACACACCAAATACGGAATCCAACAGGAAAAAAATTCTGTGTGTGGAGTTTGCATGGTCTTCCCGTGTTGCTTCCTTGGGGTGCTCCGGTTTCCCTCACAGTCCAAAGACATGCAGTAGAGGTGAACTGAATCAACTAAATTGGCCTTAGTGTATGTGTGTGAATGCGTGTATATGGATGTTTCCCAGTAATGTACTGCAGCTGGAAGGGCATCCACTTTGTAAAGCATATGCTGGATAAATTGGCGGTTCATTCCGCTGTGACTAACTCTGATGAATAAAGGGACAAGGCCAAAGGAAAATGAATGAATGAATGAATGAATGAATAAATGAATGAAATCATAGTAAATACTATTGTGCTTTGGAACCATACTTTACACTGTAAAAAATATAATTCCTTACATTTATATAGCGCTTTTCTGGACACTCAAAGCGCTTTACATATTTTTGGGGGAGTCTCCTCATCCACCACCAGTGTGCAGCATCCACCTGGATGATGTGACGGCAGCCATATTGCTACAGACCACACACCACACACCAGCTGATTGGTGGAGAAAACACAGAGTGATGAATTACAGCTTGTGAGGTGACAGCGCTACCCACTGTGCCACTGCGCCGCCTAATAAATATTATATTTAATAATTTTAATAATAATAAAGAATTAAGCAAACTAAAATAATAATCTTTCCTAGAGAAACTTTGCATTCTCTCACAAAGCATTTGCATTTTCTCCTGAAAAACATTTGCGTTCCCTGAGAAATTAGTGTTCTGTTGCGAAAGCATTCCTTTCCCTGAGAAACTTTACGTTCTCTCAAAAATATTTGTGTTTTCCTAGAGAACTTTGCATTATACCAAGAAACTATACTTTAGTATTGCAAACACATTCCCTTCCACTTTGTATTCTGTCCATCTCTCTCACTAAAAAAAGTTTCTCTCACAAAAAAATATTGCATTCGCACAAGAAACTTTGTGTTCTAGTGCAAAGCTATTAATTTCCCCTAAAAACCTTGGATTCTTCTAGAAAAAAAAAAAAAACGTTCCATTATCTTGCAAATGGATTCAACTAGTTTTTTTCTACCACATATTATTTTCACCACAAAGTTTTTTAATAAATTCAAAGTTTCCTAATGTAAATGCAGGACAGTAGATCATACATCTCTGAATGTTTCTGAATAGCTACCAAGGTTTGCTTTTACCACAATAATGCAAGAATGCATGCAACTGTGTTCAAAAGACTTCCAATGTCCTGACCAAACATTCTTGTACAGCACATGTAGCACTTGAGTTTCAGGCCAAAACTGTTCCAGACATCAACAAAATTATTTAAAGGAGCTGAAATCTGCCTTGCGAAGTAAAAAATGCAAGGAGCTCTATGCTACATTCCCAAATCCCTGAGTATTTCACTGCACTTAACTGACAGATCAGACACTGAATCCTCTGCCCTGGTTTTCAACTCGTCATTTAACCCAAAAGTTCTCCAAAAAGCGACGAGGTTTCAACAAATCTGTCTATTCAAAATCCTCGGGTCTCTAATGACTGATAGATGAAGTAATACTTCCGCTTTGCGACTTTTTGGGATTGTGCAAGATCAAAACAGATACAAAAGATATGTCTTAATACGCGGGATTTTACAAGCTTCTCTCAGCATGATCTCCCTGCTCAGACATAAGGTTTAGATATAAATCTAAAGATGTTTCATGAGGTGTTTTATGGAGGACCACCTTCTGTGGTGTTTTCAACATGCTGTTCTGTTGATGCTGGCATGCATGCTGGATGTTGCGCATGATAATGTGCATCAGCTTAAGTGTGATTTTAGGATAGAGGTCAAGCTGAAGTGGAGGAGAGCCATCAGAAACACAGAAGAAAGCAGAAAGGATCCAAACTCTGAAGATTGTTTTCCCATCTCCCCAGCAGGAATTCTGATCATAAAGCAGCTTCTAGCTCTGTGAATTTCAATACATCAACAACAATCACAGCTTTACCGCCACAAAATGCTTCCAGCTGAGTTCGGTTTTTGGCCACAGATGGATTGGAAAAATGTGAAGCAAATGGGTCATTTGTCTCACATGGACATAAAAACAGACATAGACGCTACTAGAATGTACGTTAAAAAGTAAACAAGTATGCAGATGAGTAAATAAATTGCCATTTTAAAGAATTTTAAATTGCAAATATATTGCTAAATCTGCAAATCAGTTTGTTTCATTTTAAAAACCACTGTCTTTTTATTTAGTCCAAACACAACTCCAATCTTAAAAGATTCATTTGTGTTTATTAGTTCAATCAAAATTAGTCATTCTGAAGGCCTCATTAAACGCTTACAATGCTTTTTTTTAGCTAGTTTCAACCCTGCACATGTACAAAATTTTATGTCCTGTGCCATGCTGTTTACATAGCAAATGCATTGTGCTCATTTGTTTGCCCATGGAAGTGTTGGTCTAAAAAGGAGATGTGGTAAAGGGCACCTATGATAAAAATCATCTTTTGTAAGCTGTTTGGACAGAACTGTGTGTAGGTATAGTGTGTCCACAGTCATATTGGGGTGATATAAAGACAATAAGTCTCTTTTTTTTTTAAGTTTCCTGACGTTAAAATAGGATCCACATCCCTCCCATTTTGAGGCCCACTGCAACGTGATGTAAGAGTGGGGTTTCCACACCCACCGAATTGATTGACAGCCGCATATTAAAATGTCTCCGTAGTAACGCGTATAATCATATCAACAAGACAGGCCGTGCACAAAGCAACTGGGATTAAAAGATCTGTTCAGCTCTCTGTGATCATCAATCATCATCAAATGTGATCAAGAATGACTTTTACAAGTTTAAACATTTTTAAAATGTAATATAAAATGCATGTTTATAATGAATTACAGCAATTTACTTCAGCTTACTTTATCACCACAGCCGCATATCAGTACAATTGTAAAAGAAGACTTTTCAATCCTGGTTTGTGGACGTTAAATCAGGTTTATTTTGCACATTAACATAACAGATATCCATACAGCAGTGGATATTAAAGGGCACCTATTTTACCCCTTTTTTAAGATGTTATATTAATATTATGGTTCTTCTGAGTGTGCCAGTTTAGGTTCAGTTCGAAACACAATTAATTTTTTTTATTATGATGTGTTAAAAAGTATCATTTTGGGGGCGTGTACACAGTTTGTTGTTTTAGGGGCGTGTTGCTTCACATGAAAATTAGTTTCGACTTCCCGCCCAACTTAACAAGGGGGTGGAGCCAAGAGCTCACCCGCTTTGTGTATGGCTACAGACAGGCAGACTGAGAGCAGCAACATGAGTGAGAGGACCAGCATTCAGCCGTACATGTACGACTCAAACACAGACCAAGCAGAGAGTACAAAATCATTTGTGTCTTTGTATAGTTTTACAGTCAACTGTGTGCTAGTTTAAAGCTCCAAGCTTGTAGCCTACACCAAGACTAATAACCAAGCACACTGAATTAACTTTGACTGAAGGGCATCACACACCGGATGCACAGCGACACGGCGCGCACATGACAGTTGAAAGTATCGCACACTTGCAGCGCCGGTGTGTGTCACCTGATAGAAACTTATGTTTAGAATTCAGAAATGCATGCCGCTGCGTGGCGCGATGCTGCTTGTCGCCGAGCGGCGCTCCTGGTGTATGACCTGCTTGAGGCTAAAACTAAAGGGCGTCATACACCGGATGCGCCGCTCAGAGCCACGACACGGCATACCAGATGCACACATTCGCATGTTATTTCAAATTAAACTATTCAGATAACCCTCTGTGGCGCTGCAGACATATGAACCGTGTCCTGAGCAGAGCTAGCGCGTCTATAGAGGCGACCTAGGTGACAGAACAGTGAGCAAACCCACCGGTCCTCACTTTCATCCGCGACACCGCAAAATGCATGGTGCTGCGCATCGTTAGTTCGTTATTTCCAATGGAGGGACGCGCACATGAAGCAACGCGCTTGCACTTTTCAGCTGCACCTAGTTAAGATGACAGGGAGCTTCTGTGACCACGGGAAATGCCAATCAATATTGGTGGGCAGGGGGACCGCACTCCTACGTCAAGTTGCGGTCGATCTCAAAACGGCTCCAATTGGTCCACCGTTTTTATGCTGTTAAATTGAAAAAAAGGACTTGGTGTGTTTATATCACCCCAATATGACAGTCTATACACTATACCTACACATATGTCTGTTCAAACAGCTTGGAAAGTAGATTTTTCACCATAGGTGCCCTTTAATGTGTATCCTGTCACATTTGCCTTGCAAAAAACAGTGGAAAGTTAAATGTGCACAATGTATGTGTGTGTGTGTGTCCGCTGTGTGTGTGTGTGTGTGTGTGTGTGTGTGTGTGTGTGTGTTTGCTTGTGTGTGCTTGAACTTTGTAGTGACATTGTGTGAGACTCATTGCAAAAAGGCTTGAATTAACTCCACAACAAATACATCAAATAATCATTAGTAAAGTTCTTACTGTGGTATTTCTCACAAACGTTACATGAGATCTTCTTCCTTCTTGTCTGTCTGTTATCTGACGCAGTCGAGGCGGAGACAAAGGTTGTTTCCCAATATGCATTCTTCAGCGATCTTGCTTCCTCGTGTTCTCGTGTAACGTCAACATCAACTGCCAAAGTTCAGTTCCAAAACTCAAGACCGCAAGAACTGAGGACGCGTGAAAGTTCTCGGATGCATTCTTGATATTGAGGATGCGCCAATGCAAACTTGAGCACAAAACTCGCTCGAGAAGTCTCAGATGTCATTGCTGCCGAATAAAGGAGATGGGAAGCGCAGCATTTTATATAGATTTATTATTAAAGTTTACAGATATAACTTATTTATTTTAGGAGTGTCCCTAAATGAAATGATGAAAGTAAACATCACCATGAAAATCTTTATAAAACTGAAATTCACAATAAATTTAGTTTTTTTTTATTGTGCAACGTATATTTATAATGTCTTTATGCATAGGATATATTGTGAAAAGGGTAAAAACAATAAATTGTTGTATGAATGCTGTAATGTTTAAATATTTTTCTATTAAAAACCCATGAAGGTCATTTGACCATCATGAAGAATCAAGAAAGAAAGCAGCATCTCATTTCTCAGAGGATGCGTTATGTGTTCTCGCATTCTCCCAAGTTTGTTCTTCTGAGGTAACTTGGCAAGACCGGTCTCCACAAGAACGCAAGTCCGTTCTCTGCGGTCTTAGAATTGAGAAACAGCCAGAGACACACTTTGACAGGCACGTGTGAAAGGTGGGCGGGGAGAACCAGCATTAAAGACACAGGCCACAAAAACAGCTACATTGTGTTCAAAGCAGAAAATCCCAACATTCTAAAAGGTATAACACATAATCTGCTTGGTGTTTTGAGCTGAAACTTTACAGACACATTCTGGAGATACAAAAAGAGTTATTAGGGGGTTATTTAAATAGTGTGTTAGGGATAGGTGGGTCCAAAATGCACATATATGTTGCCTATTACACATATAGGGATGTGCAGCAGCACACAAATATCTTTAAATATGAAGAATGAAATAAAACTAGTTGTTACTTAAACATAAAAAAACACTCTAGCCATGCCTTTTTCACCTCAGGGGGCTTTGAAAGAATCCTGCTCGTTCTGCGCATCGATGGATTTTTTTTCCAGTGTTTGGACTTTCAGCAGTAAAATTTTAACTACACTGAACTGAACTAAACTGAACTTCAACTGATGCAGTTTTAATTTACTGGAACTTCTATGTTAATCTGCTTTGATACAATGAATAATGTAAAAGCACTATATAAATAAAGATGAATTGTAGATTAACTGTTTGCTTTAGATGGACCTTGCACATGAGCAGATCTATCTCCTGGCTAATGAAGCATTCAGTTTTTATGCTTACAAAGTCTGCCATGTCAATAGCAAAATGCACCATGACAGGACATAACTGATTCTTACATGCAATGGGAAATGAGACTCTGATCGATATAATGCACAATATGCCCAAAACACACCTATAACTCAATAAGATATGACATGCGCTGGGTACGCAGACCATTTTCCCATCCTTAAAATAGCAAAAGTATAATCGGACATGCCCTAAATGCACCTGCATCATAAACATTAGGCCATCCACTTATCATTTAACTAGAGCCCTGATGTTGTTATTTCAAGTAAGCTTTTGCATAATTTTGGCTCATCCACAGTCTATTATTTAGCAATCTTTAACAGCAAAGCTACTTTAGCATTATTTAGCTTCAGATTACGTTTTAAATAAAGGTCTTGGTATCACTTGGTTAACTTGGCCTCAAGAACGACTTGCAAAATTAGTAGTATTTGCTTCTACACAGTATTTAGAATGGCTGTGGCTACATCATTGTGGCCGTCCAATGAGGGTTCAGGGAGAGTCTGCAGGCTGCACACACCCTCTGTGGCTTCCAGCTGAGCCCTGAAGAAATGAATCGAACCGAAATAGTCCCGTTCTGCCTGACTGTAATGATATGCTTCAGAAACCAACCTACTACAGGCATCCAAAAACCCAAACAAACACCAGACTTCCCCAAACTCACGCCAAGACGCATAAAAGACTTAATATATTCTATTAGTTTAGGAAAATAACCGGAGGCTGTGGCATTTTCCGAGGTTTACAGTGAAGATACAACCAGTAATTACCATCAGGTGGTAAACTTATCTGTAATATTATCTTTAATGTTTTGCATTTTACAGACATTCCCAAAAACGTGGGTAGATTTTTGTGGAACTTTGATCCCATTTGGTGCTATGCGCCCACATCAACAAACCATTCCACATATCCTGTCGTTGCTTTCCTATACTTATAAACATGGAAATACTAAAAAACGTTTTGGGATTTTTAACAGCTTCTTTTGTTTCTTAGGTTGTGAAACTTCCTGTTAATTCTCCGGTAGTGGCAGTAAAAAATGTCTTTGAGGCAATCATTTAAGGATAAGTGCAATCATGCTGTAATCAGTCAAATCCTTGATTGATTTGAGCAGACTGATTGGTATCATCTCAGATAATGGCATGATCTGTGGGTGGGACCATATGCTATATGCAAAGATCCCCATTAGTGAGCTGACAGTGTTTGTTTACAATGTAAACAGAGGATGCATTGGTTCTGCTGCTCATCATAACTGTATATAAGCAGTTTAAGTCAAGATTATGAATAAAAAAAATCACAAGTGCTGTTTAACCTTCTACTACACATTACACTCTCAGAAATAAAGGTACGCGAGCTGTCACTTGCGTGGTATGTTTTTTTAAAAGGTAAAAATTTCTACCTAAAAGGTCCATATTAATACCTCAAGGGTACATTTTAGTACCTAAAAAGTACAAAAGTGTTCCTCTTAAAAATGTTTGGTACTAATATATACTTTTGAGGTACCAATATGTACCCTTTAAGTCCAAAAGTTTACCTTTTAAAAAGGTATCACCCCAGTGACAGCTCATGTACCTTTATTTCTGAAGGTGTATGATAGAACTATAAAAACAATTGACTGCTTTTCTTTTCTTAGAATGTAGTAGTATTAAACTGTATTGTCCTCAACGGGAAATTTGTTATAGGCATCACCATATTGCTGCAGATATTCCATAAAAACAAACAATAAAAACAATACAAAATACACTAGTTACAAAAATTATAATGCTAATTAAGATAAACTCTTGTTAAATATGCCCACTGAAACTGGTTTAAAGGAATTCTTATATCGGTTTAACCTACACTTATAGACTCTATATCTCCCACCAGAGGGAGATATAGAGTCCAAACACTGGAACGTTTCAAAGCCGCAAAGATCAGCTGGTCTGTTTATAAGCTGATTTACAAGCGATCTGCTGATGAATCGATCGATCTTCATAACTTTAAAATGTTCCAGTGTCCCTGTATCTGTGGTTACACTCAGTACACAGTGGTGAGTTCGGTGAACTGATGACCTTCATGGCCAATCGCAATCATTTCTGTTGAGCACATGAACACAATAGTAAATCAGCGCTGTTTAAGAAGCGTTCAAATGTTTAGTGGGAAATAAACGTTTTTAAAATTGTTGTACCGATTGGTATCGAATTCCATTATCGTGACAACCCTAGTGCATAATATTACTGGATTTCTTTCATAGTTAAATGCTTTTGTGGTTGAATGCATTCAAACAAACAAATTCTCATTCTCAACACATGCAAATACAAAAACATGCTGCAAATAGCATAGACCACAATGGACATATGTCGGCAGAGGCCAAAAAGTGACAAACCCAAGTGCTTCCTGTTTAGTGTTGTTCAGATCTGAGAGGTGAGTTTTTGATTTATTTTAGCATTCTGGTGATAGGATATATACAGTATAGTGTTACATGTCCATGTATTTATTTATTTATCAATTTTTGCTATTTTGTCGCCCTCTCAGCAACAAAACTTTTTTGTTGCTGATTTTGTTCTAATTAAGTAGATTTCTTTGCACCTGCGGATCATTGACCGCCGTCATTCTGAGAGCTTATGCTGCAGCACTTTGGAGGCAGGGGAACTTGAAACGTTGAGTTGCACTCCCTTTGTGTTCAGCCTCTGTTGTGTTTCTGTTGTGTTTTATTAAGATAAACAAACAAAATGATAACAAAGTATGGGGACATACTTTGTTATCATTTTGTTTGTTTATCTTAATAAATCCCCTAGACCGATCCATTTATGTTCTCCCTCATTTGTGTTATGGCTGTGGCTGTAACATATTTGGGGGCTCGTCCGGGATTGTTACGTTTTTCACGCTCTTGGGTTTGCCAAAAATTCTTCAGAGTGATCAAGGAACAAATTTTACATCTCGAACATTTTCTCAAGTACTTAAACGACTCGGCATAAAACATAATGTCTAAACTGCTTATCCTCCAGAAAGTCAAGGTGCTTTGTGTTATGGCTGTGGCTGTAAGAGTCATTCATTCATTTTCTTTTCAGCTTAGTCCCTTTATTAATCAGGGGTCGCCACAGCGGAAAGAACCGCCAACCTATCTAGCATGTGTTTTACGCAGCGAATGACCTTCCAGCTGCAACCCATCACTGGGAAACACCCATACACTCCCATCCACACACATACATTATGGACAGTTTAGCTTACCCAATTCACCTACACCATATGTCTTTGGACTGTGGGGGAAACCAGATCACCCGGAGGAAACCCACGCGAACACGGGGAGAACATGCAAACTCCACACAGAAATGCCAACTGTCCCAGTTGAGGCTCGAACCAGCAATTTTCTTGCTGTGAGGTGATCGAGCATGTTATTCTAGGTATTTTGACCATTTCGAGGGATGTAAACAATAACAATGGTCCTAATGTATTTCCTGTATTACATTTTGAATTTCCATAGCTTCCAATAATCCAAAAAGCTCCACACATTGATAAATAATGTTATGGAAACCATTTTAGCATTAGGATATGTTTAAATTGCCTCTTGTTACATTTCTGAAATAGTTTGGTAACAAGCAAGTGTTCATGGGCCAGTGACATTGGCACATTGAAATGGTCATTTTAATGTCATGTTAGTAAGAGTTACTCTCAGAGCTAAAAATATAAACTAAGTCACAAACTAACCAGTCAAGCAAATAATTTAGTCACTCACTAATTAACACTTATTTTGCTTCTAAAATGAATCCGTGTTTTTAACTAATCTATTGAGCGAATGGTTTAAATGATTCACTATTGGTGTAACAATATAACCTGTACAAGGAGTCACTAAAAAACAGCAACGCACAGACTGACAGTGATTTACAATAATATATTTTCAAGTACTATGGAATACTCATCAACACGACTTTCAGGTCCATGGAATTACATCATGGACGTCCTTTCTACAATCATAGTATAATAAATGTGTTTGGCATACAGATAGAAGATCAGCTTCCTCCACCCTCCAGTAATGAGATGGAGAGAGCTGATCTAAATATCATCCCGCTGGTTAGCAATCTGTTCTGCACCTGAAGGGTCTGTAGTCCTAAGGTGTGTGTTCAGCACTGCTTAATTCAGGCTCCGCCAGGTCTGGGCAGATGGGGTAGTCAAATCATACCAAAAACACCTTAATGCCATCATGCATGTCATGCCAAGTAAAATTTATTATTGGCCAGAACATTTGGCAGTAGGGGTGAATAATTCCTTAACTCTATATACGTATATATACAATTTTATATTATTTTGTATAAAATGTATAAAAATGTTTACAAACCTACAGTGTACAGTCATATTGACATACTGAATTTATTTAACATATATGTATGTATTATGCACTAATTAGGCTCTTCTCTCTCTCTCTCTCTCTCTCACTCTCTCTCTCTCTCTCTCTATATATATATATATATATATATATATGAGCAATATCATACAAGTAGCAGTGCCATAAGACTATATATCAGCACTGGTGGGTGGTGTGTGTTGTCTCGAGGCCGCAAGCTGAGTGCCTTAGTGCCTTAGTGAAATTCCGCTATTTTCTCTCCGCTAAGGGCTTTTTAAGCAGTATCTGTCGCCATCTTGTGAATGGACAACGTCAACCATCTTTGCTCTGCTCCATGATAGGCTAATGGCTGCCAATACAAATATTTAGAAAATAGGCACTATCCTTTTGAATAAACTGCATAGTTACAATCTAAACAACTACATTCTCGACTAAAAAAGCCACAAAAGTACATTATGTTGTCCAACAGCTGCAATATTTGTCAATCTGTAGAGTGTCCTCTGCTTGATGCTGAATGTGGGCAGAGTAATACACAAGGTTGAAGGGGCTGGACAAGTGATGTTATTTGCTGAATATTGCATGGCTAACAGCCAATCAGATTCAAGAACCAGACAGAACTGTTTTGTAAATATATATAGCACTTCTGATAACTTGCAAAGAGACTGTTACAGTGCTGTCAAGGAAATTTGGCCCACTCATCTTTGCAGAATTGTTGGAGGGTTTTTGAGCATGAGCTGCCTTTTAATGTCAGGACTTTTTTTTTCAGCCATTCAAAGGTACATTTGCTGACTTGTTTTGGTTTGTTATCTTTCTGCAGAACCCAAGTTGGCTTCAGCTTGAGGTCACTAACAGATAGCTGGGCATTCTACCACCGCCATGTTTTACTGTTGGTAGGATGTTCTTTTTCTGGAATGTGGTGTTGTTTTACTTTGGGTGCTTGAGCACCTGCCTTTTTTCTCTCTGAGATAAAAATGCCCATATAGATGATTGAAAGTGCACAATGTCTTTTGAGGATCTTTTGGTCTACTTCACTTTGTCTGGCATATCCTATTTAAGTGATTTCTTGATTGCGAACCCTTTTTCCTCACAGGGCTATGTAGTTTTGGATTTGTTTAATGATCTGATACATTAAAGTGTGACAAACATGCAAAATTGATCTTGACTATTATCAAAATGTATGATTTTGTTGTGTAGTATATACAGAATTATTCATTCATTCGTTCATTCATTCATTTTTCCTTTGGCTTAGTCCTTTTTCATTAGAGTTCTCAACAGCAAAATGAACCTCCAACTTATGCAGCATATGTTTTACACAGCAGATGCCCTTCCAGCTGCAACCAAGAACTGGGAAACATCCATACACACTCATTCACACACACACTATAGCCTATTTAGTTTATTCAATTCACCTATAGCGCATGTCTTTGAACTGCGGGGAAAACTAGAGCACCCAGAGGAAACCCACGCGAACATGGGGAGAACATGCAAATGCACACAGAAATGCCAACTGGTCCAGCCAGGACTCAAACCAACGACCTTCCTGCTGTGAGGCAATAGTGTTAACCACTGAGCCACCGTGTCACACTATACAGAATTATTTAAAAATAGTTTGACACAATAGTTCAATTGAATACAGTTTGTTAAATGAAGATTGCTTTATATAAAGGGTCACTTGAGCAATAGAAATGGGGCTCTGGAGCTACAGTACATAGCTTTAGGAAATTACTGCTTTTAATTCAATTCAATTCAATTCATCATTATTCTAAAGCACTTTTTACAACATAGATTGTGTCAAAGTAACTTTACTGAGTTCAGAGTCTTCAAAATGGAGCCAAAACAGCATGAAGCAGCCTCACAATGCTTATAAACGTGTTTATTCTTGCCCCTGCTGTTGAGCCAAAAAATTGGTGGAAATATATATTTTGGTAAATTCCTCTCTCTGTCATTCAGCTTCTGAAATGAAAATAAGTTTTATTCCTACTCTGAATCTCCCCGTTCTCAGCACAGTCTCGAAGGCCACCAACAGGGAAATGGATAAACATCTTCAACAGAGTGAAAAATATTCCCACCTGGAAAACAGACAGAAAGTATTCCCAGTGTGAAGCTGCTTCCATGTGTGTTTCTGCACTCCTGCAGTGCTGAGTGTGTTTGACTAGCACACCTCACCATAACCTCACACTTCCCATTCACCCTCCGGTTTAACAGCTCGATGAGAAAGCAATGAGCAGCAAAACATGCCTAGAGGAAAAACCACAATATGTGAACACAAACAGGCCATTATGTAGAACACATGACTATAGTGGCTGTATGAGTCAGATGTAACAAATAGCTTTATATGTACATTATATATATGCTAAAGAAGAGACGTAGCATTTTGGTGTCCGGACCAATGCAAATTGACCCATATTGAAATATGATACACTGAAATACATGCAAATGACATACACTCACCGGCCACTTTATTAGGTACACCTTACTAGTACCGGGTTTGACCCGCTTTTTCCTTCAGAACTGCCTTAATGCTTCATGGTATAGATTCAACAAGGTACTAGAAATATTCCTCAGACATTTTGGTCCATATTGACATGATAGCATCATGCAGTTGCTGCAAATTCGTCGGCTGCACATCCATGATGTGAATCTCCCGTTCCACCACATCCTAAAGGATCTCTATTGGATTGAGCTCTGGTGACTGTAGAGACCATTTGAGTACAGTGAATTTATTGTCATGTTTAAGAAACCAGTCTGAGATGATTTGCGCTTTATGACATGGCGCGTTATCCTGCTGGAAGTAGCCATCAGAAGATGGGTACACTGTGATCATAAAGAGATTGACATGGTCAGCAACAATACTCAGGTAGGCTGTGGCGTTGACACGATGCTCAATTGGTACTATTGGGCCCAAGGTTTGCCAAGAAAATATCGACCACACCATTACACCACCACCCCCAGCCTGAACCACAGAGACAAGGCAGGATGGATCCATGCTTTCATGTTGTTGACGCCAAATTCTGACCCTACCATCCAAATGTCACAGCAGAAATCAAGACTCATCAGACCAGACATTTTTTCGTTTGGCACCAACAACCATGCTATGTTCAAAGTCACTTAAATCACCTTTCTCTCCCATTCTGATGCTTAGTTTGAACTGCAGCAGATCGTCTTGACCATGTCCACATGCCTAAATGCATTGAGTTGCTGCCATGTGATTGGCTGATTAGAAATTTGTGTTAATGAGAAGTGTACCTAATAAAGTGGCCGGTGAGTGAATATGACAAACAATTCATATTTGGATATATAAAATGTATGTCATATGCAGCAAAATGTTGCAAAAATGGCTGTTTCTTTTTTTTCTCAAACATGGAATTTAAAATATGTACATCTATCTATCTATCTATCTATCTATCTATCTATCTATCTATCTATC
>CAIGQZ010032409.1:10725379-10740928 GCA_903798205.1 Danio tinwini
ATCTATCTATCTATCTATCTATCTATCTATCTATCTATCTATCTATCTATCTATCTATCTATCTATCTATCTATCTATCTATCTATCTTAAACAGTTCTGTCTGGTTCTTGAATCTGATTGGCTGATAATCATGCAATATTCTGCAATAACAGTACTTGTACAGCCTCTTGTGTATTACTCCGCCCATACAGAGAGACAAGCAGAGGAATAAAATCACTAGTTTGACAAATATCGCAGCTGTTTAAATAAATAAATAAATAAATACAGTATATATACATGGGAATGTCTGGAGTACAAAAATATAACATTATTTTAAACAATATTTAATGCATGTAAAGTATCTGCTTTAATGCTTTGAATAGTTTTTGTTAAAAGAAAATGTCAAAATATGAAATTCTAACATCCTAATTTATAACTATTGTAAATTTTACGGAAAGAGATGATACCAATTTTCAATATACTTTAAAATAATTTCTATTTAAAGGGATATTCTTATCAGATTACTAAAACCTACTGGTTTTAAGAAAAGTGACAAATGAATGATACTTAAATAGTACAGCAATCCATAAATAAAGTATTGTTTTACAGTTTTTCTCAGTCGCTTTGGTGCATTTCTCACAACACTATTTACATTTGCACAACAGTTAATGCATTTCTCAAAACAATTAGTACAAACTGCAAAACCTAGTTGATAACTTACAAAAGTGTGTCACTTGCTCAAAATGGATAGCTCATTCCTCAAAAGCAAGTATTTATTTCAATGAAAGTGTCAGTGTCATCAAGATGAAAAGTCCTGACACCATTGTTTATGAACAAGATGGTCAAATGGCGTTGTCATGTTTTCATTATGACAGTTTACTCTGTACATTAGGACCAATGCATAAAAGTCAGATTTTGGTGACACTTTCTGAAAATGCTCAAGACAGCACTATATACTATTTACTGCATATGCTCCTTACAATTCTAATTTATTCACAGCATTGTGCGAAAGAATAAATACACCCTTATTTACAACAAACATAAACTTCCTTTGGGTAGAGCTGTGCACAACTGTAAACAATATTGCAGCAATATTTATTTAAAATTTTTAAATAAAATTAGCTTGACAGATTTTGACATTTAGTTCAACATTTTTGTATGTAATGACTCGAAATGAAATAATGAAATGAGGACTATTATTTTATATGGAATGACTATTCAGCATCCACAAGTTTAGTTAATTTTGACTGACATGACATAAGGAAATGATAATGTTACAAAACAGCAGAGTTGTATGAAAGCAATTGATGCATGTCCAAAAGCATTTGTAATTTGCTGGAAGGAATGAGAAACTGCTACTATGATGTGCACAAATGACTAATTGTTTTAAGAAATTTATTAACTGTTGTGCAAATGTCAATAGTGTTGTGAGAAATGCACCAAAGCGACTGAGAAAAACTGTAATTAAATGGTTATTGCTCTAAATAATTGTGAAAATATATATTTTTGTACATATTGTTTTACTGAATGACATGTAGTGGGTGTCTTCTGTAGGAGAAGGTCAGTGTGTTTTTGGTAATTAGTTGGATTGTGACCTCAGAGTAAACCTCAGGAGCTGAAGGCTTTAATGAACTCTATTCATCACCGGCATCCGTGCCTCATGCCACAGGTGGCAGGTGCTGTCAGCACTAAAATCAGTCTCATCCTTCATTTGTTTTGAGGGAGGAACAGTGGACTATTTCTGTATCAACCGACATTCTGTTACATAACACTTCTAAGGTGACTGGGCTGGAAGCAGACAATATTTACATGCTGCTGTCTGAGTTGTACAAATTCTGTCATTTCAGACTGAGCATTGATTAGTATGAGTTGCATTTAAGTGAAGCAAACAGCTTTTTTGAATACTGTGTACCTAATTTGTTGCCGTATATATGCAATTTATATTTAAGAATATAAATTGGGATTTACATTGGGAAAGAAGTTTACACATCATAAGATTGTCACAATCACCAGTGATCTAACCCTCATAGATCGCTGGAGAACATTCACTTTCAGCCTGATCCCACGAGAAAACGTAAGTATTTATGTTTTATCAGTTTAGTGGCTAATTCGTACGAGTTCAGTATGAATATGTACGATTTTAAAAGGGAGGCATGGCATCCAACTCCGCCTCTAAACCCAACCGTCATTGGGGGATGAGCAAGTTGTAGTAAATTGTCCGAATTAGAACGTACGAATTAGCCTCTAAATCAAAAAGTTATGAATTGCCGTGAGATTGTGTTGTCACTTTCGCACAGACTACAATTCTGCCACCATATGAACTACAACTCCCTTCAGACACCATACACACACACCTGTCCCGGTTCTCCATTAATTACAGGCACACCTAGCTGGGAGCTAATCAAGACTGATTACATGGACAATATAAGCAGCACACACACTCACAGACATTGCTAAGTCTTGTTGGTACATACCCTGTATGAAGAGTTCTCCGGTTTTCTACCTGCCGCCTGTATCGACCATTTGCCTGTTATTTGACTACGCTTCTGGAGTTCCATGTATTATACTGTTTGCTCCTAATTGTGACCATTGCCTGCCTGATTTTTCTCTTTGTAATAAAGTGCTGCACGTGGATCTTCAACTTTGTTGTCAGCGCAGTCAGTTACAGAAATAAATAAAACTTTTAATTTGAATATACCACTGAAACAATTATTTAAGATATAAGATGATTCCTTGGATTTACTACATTTTTTTGTAAACGGGTTGTAAACAGCTTATTTGGGCTGAATTTAAACAACCAAATTAAGTTGAACATGAATAACTTTAATTAGTTTCTTTAAATTCAGCTCATATAAACTTTGCAACAGTTTTGCAGAATTCATTTTTATACTCTACAAAATGATGGGTTGTTTTAAGCCAACGTTGGCTTAATTATTTAATTAAATGTAAATGACAACTCAGTAGTTGGATTTGTGCATATTTGACCCAAAACAGCATATCAGCAACCCATAATTTTTAAGATTGTTTTTATTTATTAAATTAAATATTGATGATGATGATGACATATGAGTCTGACAAAGCTACTGATATGATGATAAATTATTTTTTATAATTATTATAATTAACAAACACATCTGAATTTGACCAGTTGTCTATCTAAATACACACTGTCCATCATATTTATGATCTATTATGATGTATTAAGAGTATCATTAAAATAAAATGTAAAAAACACACAAACTACATTGTATAAAATATCAGATTTATGTATTTTGAGATTCACCTGTGTTTTCTGTGTATTTATGCTTTTAAGTTGACATACAAGACATACATATTTGCTCTGACAACTTTTAATGCTGAAAAGCTAAAGTGTTAAGAATTAATTAATTTATTTTAAAAAAATGCTATTAGTACATCAGCTAAACTAATTGAAAATAAAGCATAAGCTAAAAAATTGTACTTTTTAAAAATATTTTGTTGTATCTCAGTTAAATATAGTATTATGGAAATGTACATATAAATGCAATATTGAAGGTTAAATAAATAACTGTTATATTGAAGGTTTATTCAAGGATTGAACATGAGGAGGCCACAGAAAGAACCAAAAGCTACAATCGTCTCTTGTCCTTGACCTTGTGACCAATGATGAGTACACTGTGGTCATAAAGGGATGGACATGGTCAGCAACAATACTCAGGTAGACTGTGGCATTGACACTATGCTCAATTGGTATTAATGTGCCCAAAGTGTGCCAAGAAAATATCCACCACACCATTACACCACCACCACCAGCCTGAACCATAGAGACAAGGCAGAATGGATACATGCATTCCAGTTGTTGACGCCAAATTCTGACCTTCTGCAGAAATCGAGATTCATCAGACCAGACAACATTTTTTCAATCTTCTATTGTTCAATTTTGGTGAGCCTGTGCAAAGTGTAGCCTCAGTGTCCTATTCTTAGCTGACAAGAGCGGCACCTGGTGTGTTCTGCTGCTGTAGCACATCCGCCTCAAGTTTGGATGTGTTGTGCATTCAGAGATGCTCTTCTGCATACCTTGGTTTTAACAAGTGGTTATTTGAGTTACTGTTGCCTTTCTATCAGCTGGAACCAGTCTGGCCATTCTCCTCTGGCCTCTGGCATCAACAAGACATTTGCAAACACAGAACTGCCGCTCACAGGATATTTTCTCTTTTTCGAACCATTATCTGTAAACCCTAGAGATGGTTGTGCATGAAAATCCCAGTAGATCAGCAGTTTCTGAAACAGACCAGCCCATCTGGCACTGACAACCATGCCACGTTCAAAGTCACTTAAATCACCTTTCTTCCCCATTCTGATGCTCAGTTTGAACTGCAGCAGATCATCTTGACTATGTCTGCATGCATAAATGCGCTGAGTTGCTGCCATGTGATTGGCTGATTAGAAATTTGCGTTAACGAGCAGTTGGACAGGTGTACCTAATAAAGTGGCCGGTGAGTGTATAGCCACAATGTAAATCCACACACATCTCAGCCAGCCCTTGATCTTGATCAGCACTTTACCTTTGGAATATTGGAGAAAAAGACATGGTTTGCAATAGAATAAATGCATATTCAATCTACAAATCGCTACCTCTACTCAATTCAGTTTAAGCATTTTCAGATGATTTCTGACTGCTGCTCAGCCCTAAGCATTTGGTGCAGAGCAGGACGACAGTTTGGGTTAAGTTTTATACTGTATTTCCTGGGTCACGGCTGAATGACCCATGAAAAGAGGGGCTGAGAGAGAACACCAGCTGGGTCTACCATCTGTCGGCCCGCAACGCAGCGCACAGCCTGGGCAGATGCCACCAGTGCGCTGGACACAAACCAAGCACAACAAACCCATATGAAACAAAAACATCCCGGACCCTGCAAGTGGTGGCATGACGGAACTTGAACTGGGAAAACGTTAAATTACAGCTATTACACATGAAAGCAGGACGGATACCGTCATTAAAGAGGTGATAGTAATCTAAAAGACAAAGCGGAAATCGTATGTTAGCCTAGAAGTGGTAAGCCATCGAGCCAAAATTAGCTGTACAGCGATCAGTTTACCAGCATGAAATGAGATATTAGAGCAAATCCCTTTAATGAGATCAAGTAGACCAGGTGCAGGTCTTATGCAAGCCTCTGGGGTCTACTAAGACGGTGGGCAAACTATCAAACCATTGAAGTAATGAATACTGACTGGGCGTTTGGTGCCAACTCTCTCCCCCCGTCATGGATAAAACAGCAAAGCAATTAGAACAGCAAGTGCACTCCCTTAATTCTTCTTTTTTAATTACTGCACTCTGTTCGTCCCCAGGGACTGTAAAGCCCTTTTTTTATTCAACCCAGCTCTTCTGTGCACATGGCTTCAGTTTTTTAGTAAAGATTGCCTACCGGCTGCTTTGGTCTTCTAACCCTCACACTAGGGCTTTAGCTGTGTTCGGTTCATTTAGTTGGTGTGAAAATGTGCAGCAGTGAGTCAGCTTGAAGTGGCAGTGTTGGGGACTATATAAATGAAAACAGCGACACTATACATTTATAACATCATTCTCAGCATGACAGAACGTAGAATGTCAAATAGAGGAATTAACTGTCTGTCTGTCTGTCTGTCTGTCTGTCTGTCTTTATACAACAGTTCTGTCTGGTTCTCGAATCTGATTGGCTGATTGCAATGCAATATTCTGCAATAACAGCACTCGTACAGCCTCTTGTGTATTACTCTGCCCACATAGAGAGACAAGCAGAGGAATAGAATCACTACAGTTTGACAAATATTGCAGCTGTTGGGCAACATATTGTACTTTTTAGGCTTTTAGAGGTGAGAATGTAGTTTATGGAGAAACTATGCAGTTTATTTATGAGGATAGTGCCTATTTTAAGTTATTTACAATTTCAGAGATTCAGCACATCGGCGGCCATCAGCCTTTCATACTGAGCAGAGCAAAGAAATTGTCAGCTGACTGCACACAAAATGCTGACAGAGACTGCTTAATAAGCCCTTAGGGGAGAAAACCTTTTTTCTTTTCTTATTTCAAACAGCTGAACAAATCATTTTAAAACAGGTAAGTGACATTCTTAGTCAATTTCTCTCTTTTGCATTTTGTAGTGCTGTATTTAAACCATAGTAATCTGATAGTGTTTGGTTTGCTTTGGCTTTTTCGGGGTTAATTATTGTGATATCCCAATTGAGAAATACTGGGAAATCTATGTGGACTGATGGCATTTCATGCCATTCAGCCTTATAATCTTAAAATGTGAGCAAAATCACCTGTTTTGTC
The DNA here is from genome assembly GCA_903798205.1 of Danio tinwini. Lineage (NCBI taxonomy): Eukaryota > Metazoa > Chordata > Actinopteri > Cypriniformes > Danionidae > Danio > Danio tinwini. The sequence goes on from CAIGQZ010032409.1 coordinate 10,731,649, forward strand.
ATCACTTTAGATATTACGCTAGAGAATCATACAAATACTACCTCTAAAGTGACTTTGGTTAATGAGCAACGATTTCTGTTCTGATCCTCAGCTGTAGATGTGAATGAATGGCGGAAGAAAGTAGTTCCTCATACGAAAGAATTTTTGAGACTCTCAGTATTTGATTTTCTGTTTTATATACACGATTATGCTGATGAACCATTGTATAAACGCACCCACCAGTGCCAATATACAGCCATATCGCACTGCTACTCGTGTGATATTGCTAATGTATCTACCTACACTGTAAAAAAATCTTGTTGCCTTAATTTTTTTTTATTATATAATTATCAAAAAATATTTTATCCTTACTCTAGTCAAAATATATATAAATTCTTAACTCAAGGAGCATTTTTTTTCATAATGTAAAAATAATTGAAAAAAAATAAAACAATTTAAAAAACAAATCAGTTTTTCCTTAAATCAATAAGCAAAATAATTTGCCTGTGGGGTAAGCAAAATAATCTTGTTTTCAGATCATTTTGTTTTGTATTTTTTTTGCAGATAGTTTAGCTTGCTTTAAGGAAAAACCTTTTACTAGTAACTTGAAATAATGAGACTACTTGTAATGCATTACCCCAACACCAAAAAGCTCAATTTTCCTTTACAAAAATATTGTCCCAGAGTAGACGGAAGTCTAAAATGTAGAGAAAAAAACTGTGTTTTCCAACAAAATCTATTAGTGCAACTAAAACCACAGTTAGTACACTAGTCATAATTAAGTGCATTTACAAAATCAAAATATTCAGCAATGAAAGTAAAAGCAGTTAAAGCATATCGAGTGAAACAGAAAAAAAGTAGCTCCATTTGCTAAAAATTTATGCCATATTTTTTTTCTTAATACATTATCATCTGCTATTACTGCTTGGATTGGTATTTCAGAAAAAAAAGAGAAATCAATCTGTTTCCATCTAGCATTGTAGTCTGGATTGCACCAGCACACTATAGGTCTTAACTGGTCAGCTATGAAATAATCTCTAAAACATGGGAGAGCTAAACCTCCCTTTTCTTTAGGTAACTGAAGTGTTTTATACCGAATTCTGTTTTTTTTCCCTTGCCAGATGAACCTTAAAATCCACTTATCCTAGTCTTTAAATTGTTCTGTAAATTGTGTCTGAAATAAGAATAAAATGTTTGGGAGCATATTTATCTTAATTGTAATTGTAAGATTCCATCTCTGGTTGTCTGCACGTATCTTAGTATTTAAGGTTTTGTAATTTGCATCTGACAAGGTTTTGGTGTCTTTTGGGAGATATATACCTCATTTGTGCCATATTCCAGGCTGCTTTTGATTTATGGAATGGGTTGTGAAAGCACCCCTGGTCCCAGGTAGGCATCTGGGCTGGGAAACAGTGAGGCAGAGGAAGCTCAGCTGCATTGCAGAATATGGAGTATCATGGCTCTTAAACCCTAACCAGACTGTTTAATGAGATTCACAGAGGATGAATGTGTCAAAGTCACACTCACAGCTTTGGAAAACCATGCTCTCTGTGCACGAAGCATCCCTGAGAGCTGCACCATCACACGCTCTAAATATACTCCTATACCGTCTACTGTAATGTGTTAATGCAATTTCCACTCTTTGGTGTGAAAATTCTATTTAGAGTCAGTCTAAAGAGCACCTGCTATAGGCAGTTTCTGAGCGTTCAGGCATTTACTGGAGAATAAAAAACACACTCACTGTCTGTAATTAACAAGTGGCTTAAAGTAGAGCTGCCGTATTTCAGAATGAGTCTTCTAGACCTCTGGCTAAATTATGAAATGATAATGGAATCTCGTTAGCATTTTTTAACGTACTGGAAGATGTTATATTAAAAAAAATTATATATATATTCATAATTCCTGAAATGGTCTTCGCTTTTTCTGATTGGCATAATCATAATGAGGCTAATTTTTGGTCTTGGATTGTGGGCTAGAAGTAACCTTGCAAGTAGTGTGAGACTAAAACTTCAGTGATTTAGCTGAAACTGTGGTTTTGATGATTCATAAAATGCACGTCAAAGGTGGTACCCCAACCCCCCCCCCCAAAATTGCCTGTGTTTAATAGACATCTAATAGATGCCCAAATATAGATGTCTTGGCTAAAACAAGGCTAAATTTGTTCTTTCAATCTAACAGACAATAGTTCAGAAAGTAGCCATCAAATACACAGATTAGGTCTATTTTTGCACTTATAGGGTACACTACCTAACAAAAGTCTTATTGTCGATCCCAGTTGTAAGAGCAACAAATAATAACAACGTGACTTCTAGTTGATCATTTGGAAAAGTGGCAGAAGATAGATTTTTCTGATGAATCATCTGTTGAACTGCATCCCAATCATCACAAATACTGCAGAAGACCTATTGGAACCCGCATGGACCCAAGATTCTCACAGAAATCAGTCAAGTTTTTTGAAGGGAAAATCATAGTTTGGGGTTACATTCAGTATGGGGGTGTGCGAGAGATCTGCAGAATGGATGGCAACATCAACAGCCTGAGGTATCAAGACATTTGTGCTGCTCATTTCATTACAAGCCCCAGGAGAGGGCAAATTCTTCAGCAGCATAGCACTCCTTCTCATACTTCAGCCTCCACATCAAAGTTCCTGAAAGTAAAGAATGTTAAGGTGCTCCAGGATTGGTCAGCCCAGTCACCAGAGATAAACATTATTGAGCATGCTGGGGTAAGATGGAGGAGGCATTGAAGATTAATCTAAAGAATCTTGAGAACACTTGGCAAAGAACACTTTCTTTGCCATTCCAGATGACTTTATTAATAAGTTATTTGAGTCACTGCAGAGATGTATGGATTGTAAATTCTATACTGTACATTATTTCTGTTAAGTGACAAGACTTTTGTCTAAGCAAAGTCAGACCTTACTGTCCTAATTAAATAATTCAAAAATCAAGGCATGATCATATTTTATTTTGGTAAAATAAGCGTAATCTAGAGGCTTTTGCCTTTCATATAAGCCACTTCTGATACCAAATGATTAACTAGAAGTCAAGTTTGTTGAAGGGAAAAGCCCCTTTCCACCACATCTCAAAGGTGTTCTATTAGATTGAGTTTTGGTGACTGTGGAGACCATTTGAGTACAGTGAACTCATTGTCTTGTTTAAGAAACCAGTCTGAGATGATTCACGCTTTATGACATGGTGCGTTATCTTGCTGGAAGTAGCCACCAGAAAATGAGTACACTGTGATCATAAAGGGATTGACATGGTCAGCAACAATACTCAGGTAGGCTGTGGCATTGACACGATGCTCAATTGGTACTAATGGGCTCAAAATGTGCCAAGAAAATATCCCCCACACCATTACACCACCATCACCAGCCTGAACCGTTGATACAAGGCAGGATGGATCTATTTCCTGTTGTTGACACCAAATTCTGACCCTATCATCCAAATGTCACAGCAGAAATCAAGACTCATTAGACCAGGCAACATTTTTCCAATTTTCATTGTCCAATTTTGGTGAGTCTGTGTGAATTGTAGCCTCAGCTTCCTTTTTTTAGCTGACAGGAGTGACTCCCAGTGTAGTCTTCTGCTACTTTAGCCCATCTGCCTCAAGGTTTGATGTGCTGTGCATTCAAAGATGCTCTTCTGCATACCTCTGCTGTATTGAATGGTTATTTGAGTTAATGTTGCCTTTCTATCAGCTGGAACCAGTCTGGCCATTCTCCTCTGGCATCAACAAGGCATTTGCACACACAGAACTGCCACTCACTGCATATTTTCTCTTTTTCGGACCATTTTCTGTAAACCCTAGAGATGGTTGTGCATGAAAATCCCATGATCCCAGATCAGCAGTTTCATACTCATTACCCGTCTGGCACCAACAACCATGCCACATTTAAAGTTACTTAAATCATCTTTCTTTCCTCCCCATTCTGATGCTGAGCTTGAACTGAAGCAGATCATCTTGACCAAGTCTACATGCCTAAATGCATTGAGTTGCTGCCATGTGATTGGCTGATTAGAAATTTGTGTTAACGAGCAATTGGACAGATGTACCTAATAAAGTGACCGGTGTGTGTACGTACACATGAACATGTATTATTATAATGCACAATGTATTATTATAATCTTTAAATGTTGTACAGCATAAAGTATACATTTTATTTTATTTAAAATGTCTTTTTGTGTATGAGTCTGACTCAATTCAAGGCTAAACTACTACTAATTCACAAATTACAGGATTAAAAGAGCGGGAACCCTGTAGCACATGTACTGTAATCACACAGACAAATGAACAGTGGCTGTAATTATTGCAATTAACAGACCTAGACTGACTCCATGGGTGAGTGATTAAATAACAACAACAACAACAACAGCTGTTACAAACAAACAAACAAGGAAATATTCAGTGTCACACACACACACACACACTTCATAGAGGGACAAAGAGTTACTCATCTGCCTGGAAACAAAGTTGTTTTTAAGAAAGCGGAGGGCCACAATGAGCTCTTTCAGAGGAGAAATCAATCAACGGATTGGCTTGGTTTTGGCCTGGATCCTACGTGAAATAAATCAGTGCTGCAAAATGCCATGATACAAACATTCTGTCCACGATGACACAGCGAAAGCGGTTATAAATAGAGTCTGAATGTCTCTGGATATTACTTTGCACTAGCTGTTTGAGAACATGTTGTATAACAACAGATTTTTGCTTTGGCAAAGCAGGAAGCACTTAAACCCACACTCTACTTTTCACAAATCCCTCAAAAAACACACCACATGGGGCTTTCAAAGGGGTCCACCAAAGATAAAACGAAGAGTGTGTTTATCAGAAGATGCCACAGATAAAAGCCGGAAAGCAACAAACTGATGGATGTAATGGAGAGATGCGAGCCTACACAATGTATAATTGATGTGCACTATTTTTAACAGACAAGGTAGAGCATAGCGTCAAGGAAGAGTCGAGATTGCATGTGGTTGATCTCAAAGAAATCAGGTCTTTGAGAAGAATTTTGTTATGGGTAAGTTTACATTTGGAGACTATAGAGACTGACAAATGTTTCGGTAACACTTTATTTTGATGGTTTGCGCCTGCAAAAGTTGCATTGCAACTACTTGCCAATTACTTCTCGTTAGTACGGTGGCCGGGAAGTGCAAAACACTTTTACAAAGCTCGAGACAAATTTACATTTTGAAAAACATTTTTACCTATCATTAAACACAATGACAGGAAAAACTATTTTACCAAGGACGAAATTAACATTTTAGAAAAAAATTAACAAGACGCAAAACACTTTTCCCAGTCCCGAAACAAATTTACAATTACAGATTCTTTACGGAAAGGGAATGTACCACACACCGGAAGTGACACAGAATGTACCACACACTGGAAAATATCAGCTCGTGTGTGACTTTGTTGACACAGGTTAACATGAGTCTACAACTATAAAAATCATGGTTTGACCAAGTGCGATAAAACATCGTTTTATTATTTAGAGCTATTCTGAGAAAATATATCAGCGTGAGAGTTTGTAAATATGTAAACGCAAGTACATGGAAACAAAACACAGCAATTATCAGTTGACTGATAAAGATATCAAAACCAGCCTCAATATCTAGTCTTGAATAGCTCAGTTAGATAGGTCGATTGATATTCATGCTGATCCTTTTGACTTGGGTTCGAATCCCATTGATGACATGTATACATTTATAATTATTTCTTTAAGTGAAGTTTATTTCTAAACTAATTTCGAGAGGATCACGTGATTATGATTGAACACGGCTGGTCATGCATTAACCATGTATGACCAACCAATCAGACGATTTCTAACCCACTATAAAGAGCCAGGGTTTCTTACTACAGTCATCTTCGTTTGAAGAATCCCCCCTTCCACCCCTACTCCTCCTCTTTTCCTTTCATAGGGCGGCACGGTGGCCCAGTGACTAGCACTACGGCCTCACAGCAAGAACGTCACCGGTTCAAGTCATATAACAGACTGGCTGTCGTTTCTGTGTAAAGTTAGCATGTTCTTCCTGTGCTTGCGTGGGTTTCCTCCGGGTTCTCCGGTTTCCTCCCACGTTCCAAAAACATGCACTACAAGTTAATTGAACAATCTAAATTTAGCACTAGTCAAACTTTTATCCATCAGCATATTTCTCCGTAGCAATTATTTTCTTCATCAACTCTTACAAAAGGGGGGAGTTCTCGAGATCTACCCGAGCTCAAAGCTCCCCTCTCGCCCTGCAAACGGGAGGGAGCCCAGGGCTCAAGGACCTTTTGAGCTCAGGGCTCTCTCCCGGGACAGTATGCCAAACTTGCTTATAATCAATCATCAGCTAAGTGTGAACTCTTGAAATTATTTAGGTTATTAACTGTTCTGCAATTCTTCAATGATGTTTACAATGACTCTGACACCAAGTAATAAGAATATTTATTTGGTATGAGCATGTTTTGTTACTGTTAAAAAGTGACGAATCTGGCAATCGGCAAACGTGAATAGTTTACATCTAGAAAGGGTCACCAGTTAACACGGACACCAGTTAAACCGTAACACCGGCTTCGTTCAGTTTACTTTTAAGAGTCCTCAAGCAGATGTTTACACCGTGTAGACTTGACATCATGTCCACGATTACAGCCTATGAGTGGTCCTCGTTAAAATATTGAACACATTGATGCAGTATGTCTGGTGTTTCCGTCTGGTCTGCGTCCTTTATAAACTCCAAACACTGACCACACACAAAGCAATACCGCGTTAAGCTGCTCTTGAGTTTGCCACAAAACAGGCAAAACATCCCTCGACCGCAGTCCACATTCTGTCACCATAAATTTTATTTACGCCATGTACTCTACAACACGAATTTACCGCGCTCACCACCAATGACAACAACACTTTTCCCCGCGTCACTACCGGTGTGTGGTACATGGTAGTGATGTGCGGATTGATACTAAAATATCGATATCTCCGATACCAGCTTTGTATGTTCTAGAATCGATTATCTTATCAAAATATCGATATTTCAGTAATTTCGAGCAAATATGTAGTTTATTGGAAATAGAAATACAGTGGAAAGTAACCACAATTACCCTGTTTATCTGAATAATGCCAACTTAGTCGGAACTACTTGTTCTTCCGCCTGCAAAGTCATGTGCGTAATATGGCACAATACAACTGCAGTCAGATCACGCTAGCTAGCCAGCCACTAGCCACCCAGTTCGCTGGCATATGTTGTTCAATTACTTTCATTGGATATGGGCGACCGCAAGCGAAGTTATGTGTGGAGCTACTTCATTTCCATAAACTCAAACGGTGCAGTTTGTGACACGTGTAACAAAACATTGAGGTACTGTGGTAATACCACAAACCTAATCAAACATCTACATAGAAATCGCAAGACAGAATATGACAACGTCACAACTAGGCGGTCAGAAGAGGAGGAAAGGAGAGGCACAGGTGCTGCTAGGGCGAGACAGACATCACATTGAGAGTCCTTAGGTGCAGGCAGGCACTATCCAGGTACAGAGGGAGAAAATGTGGCGATGGGGCTGTATTTAAGGGTCTTGGGTTTTTTGTGACAATAATAAAACAACAAAAAAAGGTTCAAAACACTTTCATGGGAACCGGATTAGTATGTCACTAAACGTAGAAGTGTGAATGTTTTTTTTAAGATGTCCAGGCAGGCGTTTTAAGATATACATGCTCAGATGATGTCAATAAATACGCAAGTTGGCTTTTTTGTATGATAATTTTTCATCAATAAACAAAAAACAAGAATAACCCGTAATATGTCTCATATTCAGTATGAAGTGACACTTTTAAGTACACTGCTTGCTACTTTAATATCCCAAACAGTCATTTGGGGGCAAAGTATCGGTATCGGATCTGTATCGTCGATACTCGCCTTCATTTTACTTGGTATCGGATTGGATAGGAAATCAGTGTTATCGCACATCACTAGTACATGGCGTGTCAATTCCGGTGTGTGGTACATTACCTTTCCGTGAAGAATCTGTAATTGTAAATTTGTTTCGGGACTGGTAAAAGTGTTTTGCATCTTGTTAGTTTTTTTCTGCTTAATATCTGTTGATACTGCTCCTTCAACAGATATTTAACTGACTGTAAGAAACTTTGCAAGTACATGTCAACTTACACTAATCCTAACCCTAACCTAACAATCTACTTATAACCGAATGAGAATTAGTTGACATGTAGATGCAATGTAACTTAAACAAACAAAATGCATTAAATGGACCATCAAAATAAAGTGATACCAATGTTTCTTTTAATTTGTGTTTAATTTGACCAAATATTTAATTAGTGCTCATTTCAGAGGGTCAGAATGATTTGAATGCAAATTGCTCAGTTTAATTAAGTGAGAAATCTTCCTGGAGGAGTCAGTTTCACATAATAAACTCCCAAACTTACATGCAAAACTTTAAAAAACATGTCAAAAAGAACGCCAAAAATGCTAATCAATTTAACATCAAAACCGTCCACACAAACACAAAACCTTTTGAGCACCAAAATAACAACACATTAAATATTATAACATAAAAAATGTTGCATTCATCTTGAAAAGTCAGTTACAAATTTGGAAAAGTAGGTGGAGCATGCTCAAATTTGCATTAAGTATGAAAATAGATTTTTGATCATTAATTAAATTACAAAAGTGATAAAAAGAAAAAGACTCGTTTCGAGCTTTGAGGTTGTTAATGGACTGTATGCTTCGAAATTCATCTGTTTGCATTAATTCAACTAATACTGAAAAGAAAAAACACTACCTGTAAGAGCCATATTTCATAGTTTATTGTTCTAGGTAATTTTCATAAGTTGTTGTGTTATATACTGTGTTCTTGCTGATTTGCATATCATGTACTTTGAGTTACTTTTCTACTGCGCATGTCTAGTATGCTGCAGATAGTACGCACGTTTTTGGTGAGACACGCGAGTTGTTAGTGTGATGTGCAGGAGTTGGAGAGCACAAGCTTTTTACCGTAAAAGTGAAATATTGAAGTTATAGTTCATCAGGCTGGAACAAACAAGTTGTATGTGAGTGGATTTAGATGGCATTGGCACGTGTGGATGTCTGATGTAAAGATAAATGAAGATACACTGAATTGGATGAACTTTCGTGTCGTGATCAAGCGTAAGAGAGCTAATATGCGTCAAAACTTGTGAAATGGTCATAATGGTTAGATGTACCCTACATTACCCATAATGCCACATATGATATAATCAAGACACACACACATACACACACACACACACACACACACACACACACACACACACACACACACA
>CAIGQZ010032409.1:10740938-10753270 GCA_903798205.1 Danio tinwini
ACACACACACACACACACACACACACACACACACACACACACACACAAATGCATTTTTAATGAACAAATAGTATTATATTTGTCATTCTTTTTATTTGATTTTGTTATTCACAATACTTCATAGGATTTGTTTTTTTCCCCTCAAATGCTTTTCACATTCTAAATTCATTTATTAACTTATTCATTAATTTTCCTTCGGCTTAGTCCCTCAGTCTGAAAACGTACCTACAGTATATATACACTTCTGAAGACCGCCAAAATACATCCAAATCCACCAGAGACTGCTGTGTACGCCTTTTCAGATCTTAAATTTCACACACAAATGCCATTTGCGCCTGCTGTTCTCGCGTAAACCCACCAGAGGCCACTGTCGACTGACTGTTTGACTGACTGACCGATCAACTGACCCGCCTACCCACTTCCCTAAACCCAACGAACAATTTTCAAAAGCAATCAAGAAAAAGAAAAGCCCTCATCTGATTTTTACCACATTTTCAGATTTTACCACATTCAAGCATTCTCACCGTTATTTACTTGTTTATTTATTTTTTTGGCTTCTGTTTTTGTCTTACCCACTTTCTGGAACCGTTCTTCACCACACTCGAGCCTCATAGTTGTGGTCAACTCCTCTCTGCATCTCAAGTCTGCCGACGTATATGGCGAGCTAACGCATCAAACTGGTAACAGTGGGAAAGCCGTCCACACGGAGGTAAGCGGTCAGCTGGTAAGCAAGAAAAGGAACGGCGTCATACCGCCCCGTAGCGTTCATTTAAAAAATTAAATACAGCCATAGATAGCTCTGGCTACATAATAGATCTCCAGAAACATATATAGGGCTATGTTTTCAGAATGAGCCTGTGTTGTATGTATCAAGAGTCACCACAGCGGAATGAATCGCCAACTTATCCATTTGTTTTAAAGAGCAGATGCCCTTCCAGCTGCAACCCAGTACTGGGAAACATCCATACACACTCATTCACACACATACACTACGGCCAATTTAGTTTATTCAATTTACCTATAGCTCATGTCTTTGGACTGTGGGGGAAACCGGAGCCCACGGAGGAAACCCACGCTAACAATGGGAGAACTTGCAAACTCCACACAGAAATGCCAACTGGTCCAGGCAAAAAATATATTTAAAAATGAACAATCCTTATGCACTCTACTGAAATAGCCAAACTAAAGAATAACAAATGTGACTAAACGTGGGATCAAAACATTCAAGAGGGAAGCAGAGTTCTTCAGACTTTCTGTGGGACATGTCAATTAAATAACTGATTATAAAAACTTCATTTTGAAACTACAGATGAAGAATTTCTTCTATGACCAAACAACACATTCCCCACAACTCTTTGTGGCAGCACAGGAACGGAAAAATGCATCAATTGAGCAACAATTACACATCTAATGCTCATTCTTTGCTCTTCATGTTACATTAGCCCATAAAAGCTCTCGTTAATAAAGACAGATAGCTGTGTAATTGTCCAGCGAGCCCATTTAACTCTGCTGATGCTGTAATTATGATTTTCAAACTCATAAACAAAACTTCCCAAGAGGACTTAGAATAATTAAAGAGTAAACAGCTCAGCTACTCGACCAACTTGGTTAAATTAAACATCATATTTCAGTAGTTTACTGCAGATGTATTGATTCATTCTCAACATAGATGATTATATCAAATTAGATATATATAAAAAAATGCATATTAATGTTTCAGGAGAAAGTTTAGCATCTTCGTTTGTATAATTGTAAGTATTTGGTAATAAAAATGTCACCTGTTTTGATTTGACTTTGATTGAAGCCAGGTAACACTTTATTTTGATGGTCCATTTGAGTATTAGTAGACTGTCTGCTTAATATCTGTTGATACTGACATTTAACAGTCCTTCAGCAGACCTTTAACTGACTATAAGAAACTTTGCAAGTACATGTCAACTTACACTAACCCCAACCCTAACCCCAACCTAACAGTCTACTTATAATCTAATGAGAATTAATTGACATGTAAATGCAATGTAACTTATATTCAACAAACGGACCATCAAAATAAAGTGTGACCGAAGCCCATTTGAATATATTTCTTGAAATTTTGAGTTCTTTCTTAACTAGGTTTATAGGCTTTCTTCTGACAATCTGACATTTTGTCTTTTAATTCTGAGTCTACATCTTGCAGTTATTACTTTTTCCTCTTAGAAATGCTATTTATCTGTCACTAAAATGCCAAGTATTACAAATATGAAAAAAAATAGAAAAGCATTCTTGAACCAATATTCTTGCTAGGGGAACACAAATTATATTAGGTGTGAACTAATACATTTTGAAAGCATTAAATCAAAGGTTGTTTCCTATTCAGTCAATATTCATAACTGTTAATATTGACTAATTGGAAAAACTCATTTGGAGACCTATTAAAATAATAAAAAATGAAAAATCAATAATATGAGTGAACTAAGAATCATTTTCCTCACAACTGCAAGATAAAAAGTCACTATTCTCAGAAAAAAGTAAGATGTTAGGTCAGAACTGCAAGTTTCTAACTTTCAATTGTGGAAAAAAAAGTAATTAGTATAAAGTAAAGTAATTAGAATAAAGTTAGAATTATGAGATAAAAGTAGCAGTTACCTTTTATGTGTCCTATGATGGAAACAAGCTGTCACGTTGGCTTTTGTGTACTAAAAGATAACAAAAAGAAAATATTAAGGCTTCATTCATTGAAATGCTTACATCTCAGAAACAGTCTGAAGTACAGTACAGAGGATATTTACTAACCCAAACAATGAAGTTCACATACCGCAAGACAAAAAAGTTCAATTTGCACCGTGAAAAAAATGCTGTAAAATTTACAGTATTACTGGCAAATTTGGTTGCCAGGAATACTGTAAAATTTACAAGAGCTCTGTAAATTAACAATTACAATTGTGATGTTGTTTTACAGCACAGTTGTAATTGCTAATTTACAGTGCACTTGTAAATTTTGCCAGTGATACTGTAAAAATGACCAGTAATACTGTAAAAATAGCCAGTGATACGGTAAAATTCACAAGAGCTCTGCAAATTAACAATTACAATTGTGATGTAGCTTTGCAGCGCAGTTGTAATTGTTAATTTACAGTGTGCATGTAAATTTTTCCAGTAATACTGTAAAAATGGCCAGTAATACCTTTCTGACAATACATAAAATAGTATTTAACATTTCCTTAAAATTGAACATTGAATAAAGCACATAAACAGCATCTGAGGTGATCATTGTCATGGTAGTTAAGTCAGGACGTCACAGAAACAGAAGCCACTTCTAAAATAGAAACTTTACTTATTGCTGTCATTGGAGGTCAGAATAAAAAACTTCTATTAACATAGAATAGATAGAACGTCACACTGTTTTCCATAGTGACACATTAAACTTTTTTTTGATATGAGTAGCAATAAAATGTTGATAATTACTAACAATCCTTATAATTTACAGCACAAAACAGCAGCTTTGGTTGCCGGAATGTAAAAATAAGGTAAGAACGTAAATATATTTCTAAATATTACTGTAAATTACCATATTCATTTTTTTTTGTGTGTCATACACAAATTTTGTTAAGTATTAATATCTACACAACATAACTTTGTAACAGACAAAAACACAACCATAAGCGTATGGTGGCAAGAGAGTCATATGATGAAAGTCAGTGATCATCATAAACAACTTTTAAGAATTTATAGTTATTCACCGTATATATTGAGGAAACTTACTGGTAAAGGTCCGATGAAATTAAAATTAAGTTTCTTAGATGTTAGCATCAGTATTGTTAGGCTTTAGGATATCTAAAAGCTAGTGTGCACCAAAACAGTTCCAAAATTCGCATTTAGAAGATATAAAAGAGGTATAAACATGTAAAGCTTGTAATTTGTCACTTCCACCTAAATGGATCAGCGGTTTTATTCAAGTCACCTTATACTTCAGTTTCTCATCAAATCATGACCAATCAAAAGCTCTCTAGTATCTGACATGCCCCGCCTCCTTCACAACGCTTCACATTTGATGCACTTGAGCTCAACCACTCTCACCGGCAAAGCACTATTGGTTGTTGTTGTTTTTTAAGGGAAGGAGCTACACTATGTCCCACCCTCTCCTCATTTTTTGGTTGAGATTACATCAAACGCCTCACAGCAAGAAGGTCACTGGTTCGAGTCCCGGCTGGGCCAGTTGACATTTCTGTGTGGAGTTTGCATGTTCTCCCTGTGTTCGTGTGGGTTTCCTCCGAGTGCTCCGGTTTCCCCCACAGTCCTAAGACATGCGCTATAGGTGAATTAAAGAAACTAAATTGGCCGTAGTGTATGTGTGTGAATGAGTGTGTATGGATGTTTCTCAGTACTGAGTTGCAGCTGGAAGGGCATCCGCTGTGTAAAACATATGCTGGATAATTGGCGGTTCATTCCTCTGTGGCGACCCCTGATGAATAAAGGAACTAAGCCGAAGAAAAATGAATTAATGAATGAATTACATCAAACATCAAATAGAAAATGCACATTTCATAGCACTTCACAGGACCTTTAACCAGGTTACAAATGTTTACTGTAGCGTTTTTACAGTTTTTTTACTATAAAGCTCAAAGGGTTAAACCCAAAACATCAAACAGCCTTGAAACAACTACCCTGCAATCAATGAACCTGAACCCAAAGATGAGCTTTGGCCTCAACAATTCGAAAGATCACCACGGTCCAACAGTTTATCAAAGTCATCTTTGCATGTGAATGGGATTAGATTGGATTTCTTGTTCATCATCCTCCATCCTGTTCATTCTTTCTGGAACTAGACAAAAGCCAGTGAATTTCCGAGAGATAGCATTGAACCCTACCCGAGTGTCACAGTGGTCACAGCCTTCGGGAATTAAACCAGCTGATCAATTCAGATCCTGCCCGTGAGTAATTACAGATTGTGACACAAGCCATCCAGCATTGGGATGGCCAGAGTTTAGGCTTTCCCTCAACAGGCCAACAGAACACCAAAGGAAATGTTCAGATCAACTGGAGAGAAAAAAAGGCGTAAATTAAGGCAGCAGAAGGAAGATGATATTTGTCATATGGGTATTGACCAAACGCTGAGGCTGGTCTGAATAATCTTTTAACGGTGCGACATGCTCGAGTACGTCGCCAAATTGCCTTTTTAGATTAACTATGGGCGATGTGTCCTGGAATGCTGATAGTGATTTATGCTTGTGTCGTGTGAAAATCAGCGGAGTATTAAACAATGACAGATAATAAGGGGAAAGGGAGAATTCAGCCATCATGGTGATATTCATGGGCTTGTTAATGTAACAAGACAGTCTAAACAACAATTACTTTTCTGCAGAGCGCTAAAAGCATTCAGGTCCCTAATGCAAAATTTCCAGCAGACCCACAACAGGTGTGTCTGCACATGTTCTCATGCTAATGAATGCAGGTTGCTCTAAATGAGGATTTGTGAGCCTGCCTTAAGAAACGCCCAAACCATCACCGTATATACCGTTTTATTGTACATTCATGAATTACTATTCAAACATAAGCTTAAAATGCGTGACAATGTTTTTAGAATAAGCTCATAGATAAAACCAATCATTTGCAAAATTTTTAGACCAGATATACAGTTGGTCAAAATTATTAGCCCTCCTGCTAATTTTTTCTTTGTCAAATATTTCCTAAATGATGTTTAACATAAATTTTTTTACATTCATTTCTATAATATTTTTTCCTCTGAAGAAAGTCTTAAATTTATTTTATAAATTTTTTACATTTTTTAAAACCAATTTTTAGGTCCACATTATTAACATCTTTAAGCAATATTTTTTTTCGATTGTCTACAGAACAAACTACTGTTATACAATTTATTTATTAATTTTCATCCGCTTTTCCAAGATTGGGTCGGGTCGCGGGGGCAGAAGTCTCAGGAGAGAACCCCAGACTTCCCTCTTCCCAGACACTTCCTCCAGCCCCTCCGGGGGGATCCCGAGGTGTTCCTAGGCCAGCTGAGAGACAAAGGGCCCAATCATACACCCGGCGCATTAAGGCGCAAGACGTGTTTGGCGCAATGTGTTGCTATTGCAGAGCGCCTTAGTTGTGCGGCTTTAACGTATACACATTGCTTAATTCACACAGGATGTATAGCAATACACAAATATCTGTACATATGAAAAGGAATGAAAGGATTGAAATTATTACAATCATTACAAAAATTATTATTTACTACATAAATATACAAACCACTGCCTCCATGAATACTTTATCTCGGGGGGCTTTATTCAGTTTATTCATGACAACTTGCTTTTGTATAATGCTGTCATTATTATTAGTATTATTTATTTATAATCATATTTATATTTGTTTTAATAAAAACAGGCTTAGATTTGTCCACCTGTCGAGTTTTGAACCATATGGGGCATAAGAATAGGAGGTGTGTTTGGATATAACTCACTTAGTTATTATTGCTCATTTATTTGTTTGCTGGAAATTAGAACTGAATTTAGAAATAGTTTTAAAATAAATCTTTGCACTTA
Organism: Danio tinwini; assembly: GCA_903798205.1. Taxonomy (NCBI): domain Eukaryota; kingdom Metazoa; phylum Chordata; class Actinopteri; order Cypriniformes; family Danionidae; genus Danio; species Danio tinwini. Next base: position 10,747,460 of record CAIGQZ010032409.1, read on the forward strand.
ACAAATTAAATTTAACATGTAGACTAATGGATGTCTTCAGCGGAATGCTTACAACACCGTTTCCTTATCCATGAAAGTAAAGGAGTAAAGTAAAGAGTTAAAGTAAAGTAAAGAGAAAGTAAAGAAGCTGAATGGAGAAGGCTCATTCTTTATCCGCGTGCTGCAGATGGGCTGTTTAACTGTTTTCTCGCTAGTGAAGCGCTGAGTTTTTCTACTTACAAAGTTCGCCATGTAAATAGCAAATGCACAAGGGTGCAACACAGTTGACTCTTAAAGGGAATGGGAGATAAGACTCTGATTGGTTTAATGCAATTTATGCACACCCATAACTCATTAAGAGAATAAACACAACTCTATTAGACCATGCATCAGGATTCGGACACAACCTTAATGCTTTAGACTTTGCACCTAAATCATTAAAATAGAGCCCAGGGTCCCTCTAGCATATCCTGGGTCTTCTCTAAGGCCTCCTCCCGGTGGGACATGCCTGGAACACCTCCCTAGGTAGGTGTCCAGGAGGCATCCGAAACAGATGCCCGAGCCACCTCAGCTGAATTCTCTCGATGTGGAGGAGCAGCGGCTCTACTCCAAGCTCCTCTCAGGTGAGAGAGCTCTTCACCCTATCTATAAGGGTGTGCCCTGCCACCCTGCAAAGGAAACTTGTATCCAATATATTGTCCTTTCGGTCATGACCCAAAGCTCATGACCATAGGTGGGAGAAGGAATATAGATTGACCGGTAAATCAAGAGCTTTGCCTTTCGACTCAGCTCATTCTTTACCACAACGGACCGGTAAATCAACCGTATTACAGCTGCAGCTGCACCAATGCGCCTGTCAATCTCACGTTCCATCTTTCCCTCACTCGTGAACAAAACCCCAAAATACTTGAACTTAAGTACTTTCCTCCAACCTGGAGATAGCCTCAGACTTATTATACAGTGACTTGCCCTAACTTGCCTAGGTAACCTAATAATTCTAGTTAAGTACTTTATTAAGCACAAATTGCACTTTAGGCTGAATACTAGTATCTTGAAAAATATATAGTAAAATATTATGTACTGTCGTCATGGCAAAGATAAGAGAAATCAGAGATAAATTAGTTTTTAAAACTATTGTTTAGAAATGTATTGGGGAAAATTGGGGAAAAATATAAAGGGGGGCTAATAATTCTGACTTCAACTGTGTATACACATGATTGAGTAAATTTTTAATACTTCAATCTGTGTTCTGCTAAAACAGTGCCGGTCTCACAGACTCTACAAGCACGCTGAAATATCTGGCATCAATATATTAGCAGAAGATCTTGTTGGTTGCATGACAGAGCCACCACAGAGAACTTGCTGGTTTAACACACCTGACAGATGCTCAGTTGGACTGAACTCTTCATTATGTGCAAGGTCTGGATTATAATGCCAAACGAGGATGCTTCCATGCTTATTAAAAGAGTGCTTTTAAAAGTGATCAACATTAGAGAACAGCAATAGTTGTAACACAAAGAAAGGTATAGAATAGCAATTAATTCATTCATTTCCCTTCGGCTAAGTCCCTTTATTCATCAGGGGTCGCCCCAGTGGAATGAACCGCCAACTTATTCAGCATATGTTTTACACAGCGGATGCCCTTCCAGGTGCAACCCAGTACACCCATACACACTCATTCACACACAGACCCATACACTACAGCCAATTTAGTTTATTCAATTCACCTATAGCGCATGTCTTTGGACTGTGGGGGAAACCGGAGCACCTGTAGGAAACCCATGCAAACACGGGGAGAACATGCAAACTACACACAGAAATGACAAGTGACCTAGCTGGGACTTGAACTAGCGACCCTCTTGCTGTGAGGCAACAGTGCTAACCACTGAGCCACCCTGTCGCCCAACTGATAACATCAAAAAACATATATATATTTCATTTTGATTCCACATGGTTTTCTCAGAGAAATAAATCTCTTTATAAACAAAAGCTGCAATTAAACAAAAATTTCTCCTCTGAAAATATGCAAGTTATCCTAAACCATTATAGTTTTCACCAATGGTTTAACAGGAGTGTGTTATAAACACAAACCCAAATCTGACAGGTAGAAGAAACATGTTACACAAGCAAAAAGAAGCCAGAGGATAAATCACAGCAAGGGGAACACTGCCTCCTAAAGCAAAGGATCTTCAAAAAAAAAAAAAAAAGAAAAAAAAAAGCAGCCAAAAAAAGAGAAAAGCCCTTATATTTGGTGTTAGGTAGCATTACTGCCATTACTACAGCTCTCTGCATGTGGCTGGCACATGAGAATTACCTCTGCCACCCACGCCTGGCAGTGTGGGTGGCTGAGAGTCACGCTCAAGGATTCTCGTTGCATTTTCATCCTCCCTGCTCTCCTGAAGTCACTTTCTCTGTGCTACTCTCTTATTGAGACCAACAGAAACGCCCTGACAGAGATTACAATCACAGCTCGAGGCTGCAGGAATACTAATGTCCTGTGATAAAAAAAAGAGAAGAGGCTCTACACCTGAGGATATGACATCATTGCTGCTCTATCTGACATGGTGTAACGTGAATATCAAAAAGCTGTTTTGCTTTCTTTTGTCCTTTGCTAATGCAAGCTGCCATTTATGGGCTGCTAGACCAAACTTAGTTTATAACTATACCATTAATTTCTTCTATGTGTTTGTTTCAAATCAAATTAGAGAAAAATTTAAATAATTTTAATTCTATAATTGTCAGGTCAAATGTGCTATTGTTGCGTATTGTCCCTGTATAAAAAACAAACTAAAATCAAGTAAACAGCATATTGCTAAGTGGTTGCTTCAACCACTGATTAATAGTCCTTTATCAGGGTTTCACAGACAACTCTGGAGGTCAGGGTCTTGTTTTTTAAGTTATATAAGTTATCACAATCTGTTGACACACTGCCAGTAATTAATGCATAAAAATATATACATTCACAGTCTTGTAAAAAAAAAAAAGAAAAACTATTAGTAAAAATCATTTGCATAAATATAAATGTACTACCGGTTTGATCACTGTTTGTCTGAAAGAACCGGTTCAAGTAAAAAACAAGACTTCCCAAGTTTCCATCACTAGTGGGAATACACTGCATATTGGGTTAAAAGTTTAACACTGAAAAAACAAAAAAATCTCTTAAATATATGCTCTTTCACACTCGTGGATTAAAATCTACTCCGGTTGTAACACTGAACAACACACACACACAAAAAAATAAAAAATAAAAATAATCACACTGTATATTTAACACTGGAATTTGTACTGTGTGGATGACATTAGTCTCAGGTGTGATTAGTTACAAAGTAATTAGTTACTGTAATTAAATTACTTATCTGCTGAAAAAATGACTTTTCATTTTTGATCATTTAATAACAGGTACTTATAATCTACTTTCCTTAAATACTGTAAATAAATTTAACCTTTCTACATGAATCAAATCAGAGAAACACAGTAATTGCATTTTTATACTAGTATACAAGGCTTTACATTAAAGGGCACCTATTTTACCCTTTTTTTGAGATGTTATATTAATATTATGGTTCTTCTGAGTGTGCCAGTTTAGGTTCAGTTCAAAATACAATTCAGATTTTTTGATTATGATGTGTTAAAAAGTGTAATTTTGGGGGTGTGTACACAGGTCGCTGTTTTAGGGGCGTGTTGCTTCACATGAAAATTAGTTTCAACTTCCCGCCCAATTTAACAAGGGGGCGGAGCCAAGAGCTCCCCTCTTTGTGTATGGATACAGACAGGCAGACTGAGAGCAGCAACATGTATGAGAGGACCAGCATTCAGCCGTACATGTACGACTCGGACACAGACCAAGCAGAGAGTACAAAATCATTTGTGTGTTTGTATAGTTTTACAGCCAACTGTGTGCTAGTTTAAAGCTCTGAGCTTGTAGCCTACACCAAGACTAATAACCAAGCACACTGAATTAACTTTCACTGAAGGGCATCACGAACCGAATGCGACACGGCGCGCACATGACAGTTGAAAGTATCGCACACTTGCGGCACCGGTGTGTGTCACCTGATAGAAACTTATGTTTAGAATTCAGAAATGCATGCCTCTGCGTGGTGCGACGCTGCTTGTCGCAGATCGGCGCTTCTGGTGTATGACCTGCTTGAGGCTATAACTAAAGGGCATCATACACCGGATGCGCCGCTCAGAGCCACGACACAACACACCAGACGCGCACATTTGCATGTTATTTAAAATGAAACTGTTCAGATAACGCTCTGTGGCGCGGCAGAAATATGAACAGTGTCCTGAGCAGGGCCAGCGCGTCCATAGAGGCGACCTAGGTGGCAGAATAGTGAGCGAACCCCCCGGTCCTCACTTTCATCCGCGACACCCACCCCCTCCCTTCCAGTACTCGGTTTCATCCGCGACACCGTTCGTTATTTCCAATAAAGAGACGCGCACGTGAGGCAACGTGCTCGCACTTTCATGCTGCACCTAGTTAAGATGATAGGGAGCTTCTGTGACCGCGGGAAATGCAAACCGCTGAAGTTTAAGGAAGCCGCAATGAAAAGTACACATGTATGCAAATTCACCAAATCTCACAAACACTGGCGTGGAGGAGAGCAAGGGTGTTTCTTTGGTGACGTCGCTTTGACTCACACGCTGAAAATGGCGGACGTGAAACAACATACTGAGGACATGGTAATGCACACCTGTCAATCAATATTGGTGGGCGGGGGGACCGCACTCCTAAGTCAAGTTGCGGTCGATCTCAAAACGGCTCCAATTGGTCACCGTTTTTATGTTGTTAAATTTAAAAAAAAAAAAGGACAGAGTGTGTTTATATCACCCTAATATGACGGTCTACACACTATACCTACACATATGTCTGTTCAAACAGCTTGAAAAGTAGATTTTTCACCATAGGCGCCCTATAACACCCACCAATTCGCCAAATACAGGTTGATTTCAGCTGTGGCAGGTTAGGCAGCCACTGCCACTAGCCACTTTGGCTGGTTGAAAATCATTTTTAAATTGCCAGAGCTGGCTCGTCACTAAAAATTAGAATTTTAGTTTATGACCCCTTGTCAATATGCGGAAAATCCTTACACAGCAAAATCCTCAAAATTTACTCAGTTCAGTGTGATATTTGTTCCTCTCTAAAGCTGCGGTCACACTGCACTTTTCCCCCTTTAAGACTTCCATTCATATGCACACAAATGTGTCAGACCAGAAACACAAGGTCTGCGGCAGGTTTCGCAGTTCGCTGCGTTGGAAAGTTTGGTAACACTTTATAATAACTACACACTAGGAATCATTTATAAAGCATTAGCAAATAGTGAATTCATTATCTGTTAAGCATTAATTCTACATTAATAGATGTTAGTAAGCAGTTTATAAATACAGCTACAAATGCTGTATTTCTTGACTTATAAGCACATGTATAATGTGCTTAATGATTGTATTTTCAAACTTTGTTAATGATTATTTTTTCAAAAATTATTGCATAATTTACAAACTAGTTATTTAAGAATAGTTGGTGCTATTTTAAGATAATTCAGAATAAGTTAATGATTAATAAACTAATTAAATGAACATTCATATATCTTATTGTTCAGGCATAAACTAATTTATAATTCGTATGTTAATAAATGCTTTACCATGTCAACTTAATCCAGTTTTGTGACCTAATCTAGTGAGAACTATTTATGCTTTATAAATCCCTTATAAATGACAATTAAAGGCTCAGTTATATTCTAAACAGGAAAAAAGAAAATAAATGACTTTATTCATTTTTAGAATCAGAATCAGTTTTATTGCCAAGTGTGCTTCACACACACAAGG
>CAIGQZ010032409.1:10756442-10766785 GCA_903798205.1 Danio tinwini
CATACACACAAACACTCACACACACACACACACACACACACACACACACACACACACACACACACACACACACACACACACACACACACACACACACACACACACACACACACACACACACACACACACACACACACACACACACACACACACACACACACACACACACATGCATTTTTAATGAACAATGAACATAATTAATATTTAAATTGATTGAGAATTAGAAAAGTAATTTAAAGGTCCCATGAAGTGCTTTGAAATGTGCAGCTTTTGTTCGATGTTTGACGTTATCTCAACTGAAACATGAAGAGCAGGTGGGACATAGACATACAGTAGCCCAATTTCTTTAAAAAAAAAAACAGCCTCTAGAATTTACTTTTTAATCACAGCTCTTCCAGTGAGAGTGCTTGAGCTCAAGCGCATCAAATGAAAATCAAATGTGAAGCGTCTTGAAAGAGGCGGGGCATGTCAGATACTAGACAGCATTTGATTGGTTAAGATTTGATGAGAAACTAAAGTATGAGGTGACAGGAAATAATTTATCCAATTAGGCAGAAGTGACAAACTGCAAGCTTTGGCTGTTTATATCAGGTTTCTATCTAGTAAAAGCGAATTTTGCCACTGTTTTGTAACACTATGACTAGAGCTGAAGATCTTTGCCTAAACCTGAAGAAACCCGACGGGTTTCAACCCCAAATGATGAGGTTACTCGCTACATTGAAACCGCTGTCATGGAAAATTAAATGGATGTTCTTGGCTAGTGGAAGATGAACAAACAATCCTACCCAAAGCTTGCAAAACTAGCCAGATCAGCTACTATGCATTCCGGCCAGCAGCAGTGAAAGCGTGTTCTGTACTGCTGGACGCACTATCAGCGCTAAAGATATCTACAGTGGATTCAATAATGTTCCTCCACTAATCTTGGTTAGTAAAGGATTTTCAAATTATAACTAAATATTAATTAAATCATAATAAATGCATAATGTAAACAGAGTATAAAGGCTAATGTTGGCATTATTCTTTTAATATTCAAATCTATTTAAATTTATTATTTATTCAAATTTATTATTATACCCGTCATAATTTTGAATTTATTTTAATTTATTTGTTAAGAAAGACTTGTCTTTATTGGTGTGTTGGCCAATTTAAAGGCTAAGTGAATGTACTTAGGCCTATTTAGAGTGCTGAGATGTTACGATGTTATAGAGGACGTATTTTATTTCTTTGTTCCAACTTCAAAAAATATATATATTATTATTAAATAATTAATTAAATTATTTTATTATTTAATTATTATTATTATTTAAAATTGTAAGTTAGGTGGACATATTTTTGAGCTCAGAGCTGAATTTAATTTAAAAATGATTCAGCTGCATGTTTGGAACAATTTGTTCAATGAAAGTAAAATATTCAGTTGAGGAGACTTTAAATATTTTTTTTTTCCATATCTTCAAAAAAGAAAAAGTTGAGAAAAAGAAAGAAATTCTTGCAAAGAAATTTTGAATTTATTAAGCTTCAGTGTTTTAAGTTGTGCCAAATCATTCAATAAAGTATACTTGACTTAAACCAGTTTTTTCGGTCAGCTTAAAAAAATTTTGGCACAACTTCAACCACTGAAGTTTAATAAACTCAAAATTTCTTTGCATTTTGGTTGCTTTCAAATTTTAAGTTAACTCAACTTTTTATTTTTTTACAGTGTAGCCTACGTTTGCTATGAATAAATAATATTAAAACATGTATAAACGACTTATTCTTGAAAAAGAGCTGTGTTCATGTGCACATTTGAATCATTTCGGGCTGTAAACAGGTTCAGGCTTTTAAAAAGCTGTCAATCATAATGTACTTGTCAGGCTCGGGCCGAATTCTGTCGGGCTCGGGCCCTGTCGGACCTAACTTTTAAGGCCCGATTACAGATGTATAATACACTCTCAGAAATAAAGGTACAGGAGCTGTCACTGGGGTGGTACCTTTTCAAAAGGTACAAGTTTGTACCTAAAAGGTCCATATTAATATTGAAAAGGTACAACCCCAGCGACAGCTCATGTACCTCTATTTCTGAGAGTGTAGACATCCACGAACATACGTATTGTAACATCTAAAAAAACTTCATTTTTTTTCACTTTTATTAGTAATTATTGACTATTACTTAGCTTACCCAACACTGAATGACATTTACTTAACAACAATGACCCCTACATGTATATTCCTTTGCTTATTACTTCTTACAAGCTGTTCAGTAATAATCCTTTCACTGTCTACACTATACATGAGTAGAGTTGCCTTTCTCTAGTGTGTAAGCACTCGAACTCTATCTCACACATACTGAGAGGCATCTGTCGTCACTTGCCTCAATCTGTCCTTTGGCGTAGCGAGGGCAAAGCAGGACGTCTGGCTCTGAGAGCTGCAGAGAAAGGCGAGCTGTGTGGACACTAGCATGCCAGAACCTCCAAGTGGGCTCAGCCTCCATCACATTCACAGCCTAATTATGACTTCAAGATGAGCAGATACTGTAGGCTAGTCATTAGTGCCACCAGTGTCTTTTATATGTTACTCCAACTCTGGCTATTGTATGAACAGATATGAGAAACAGCGTTTTCAATGGAGCAGAGCTGAATCAAAAGATGATCAACTGGAAGGGGGAAATGACTTATTCTTTGGATTTGATGATTTTCTTATTTTCAGTTTTGAAGAACCTTAAAAAAATGAAACACAAATAAAATTCCACTGCACAAAATGTCTAAAAAAAGATATTCTTTATACTACTAAAATCAACTCAGGATCATTCTGAAAACGTACCTCTATACACATTTCTGGAGAGCACCAAATACGTCCCAGGAGCTACATTTTTTGCAGTTTTTGTTTTCACAAATCCACCAGAGGCTTGTGTATGCTTTTTGAGATCTCAAATTTTTCTCACGAGTACCATTCACGCTTGTGTTCTCACGAAAATTCACCGGAGGCCACAGTTGACTGACTGAATGACTGACTGACCTATCGACTGACCCACACTCATCCTTCCCTGAACCCAATCAATAGTATTTTCAAAAGCACAGATTGACCCTCCCACCCATTTCCCTAAACCCAACCGACAGCTTTAAAAAGCAATCCAGAAAAAGAAAAGCAGCCTGATTTTTACCACTTTTTTAGATTTTACCACATTCTCACCCTGCTATTTACTTGCTTATTTTATTTTTTGGATTCTGTTTTTGTCTTACCCGCTTTCTGGAACTGTTCTTCACTGGACTCGAACCCTATCATTGTGGTCAACTCCTCTTTGCATCTTAAGTCCACCGACGTAAACGGTGAGCTAAACGGACAAACTGGTAACAGCGGGAAAGCCGTCCACACTAAGGTAAGCTGGTAAGCGCAAAAAGAAAAGACGTCATACCGCCCGTAGCGTTGATTTTAAAAATGAATTGCAGCCATACATACTTCTGGCTACATAATTTGTAATCTCCAGAAATGTATCTAGGGCTACGTTTTAAAATGGTGCTCATACTAAGAAAACATTGATTCTTTTAAGAATGTTTTATTAACAAAGTACTTTAGGAACTTTTGATGGTTCCTCTATGGCACAAGTGTCAAATTCAGTTCCTGGAGAGCCTGAGCTCTGCACAGTTTAAGCCGTGGTCACATAGACTTCCCCACAGACTTCTATTCATACGCATGTGAATGCAACAAACCGGAAATGCAAGCTTGTGCGACAAGTTTCACAGTTATCTGTGTTGCAAAGTTCAAGCTTAGTGAACTCTGACCTGCAAAATCGCATCATGTGACTGCGTGAGACCAATCTAAGATTAAAACATGACCTCTCTGTGCAAAAATTTTAAATATGTAGCACTCGTTGCTTATTTTATGTCTAATCATCTTGTTTAATCCCGACACTTTTCAAAGCATCACAAGACTTTTTCGCATGCTCATGTGACCGCAGCATAAGCTCCAACCCTCACTATACACCTGGTCAAACTAACCTTTAGGCTTGTTTGAAACCTACAGGTAAGTGTGTTGAAGCAGGCTTGGAACTAAACTGTGCAGGGCAAAGGCCTGACCACCCTGCTGCTAAATGCCCCCATTTTAAAGTCTTTATTTCTTAAGAACTCAATAGCAAGAGTGAAGGCCTATTGTAATATCTAGATGGTAGAAATTTCAGTGAGTTATTAATCATCATTGAGGTGATGATTGTTATGGTAATGCTCATCAATCATTACCATAACCTATGTTAAGCATTGTTTACACTAATGCTTTCATTTTAAAATGCTTAAGTTTACGATTACGCCTAGTGTCCACACTACTTTGGCATCTTTGAGCTGTGCTAATTTAAAAATGCTTTGTTTCTTAACAAAATTGGAAAAGTTTTAAAAAATTTTCACATCGTGTCAATGTTGCCGAAAGGATCTGTGTTTACACATATCCACGTCAATGACCAAAAACGATGCATTGCGTATGTCAGGCCTGTATTTGATGCTGTCATCCTTGTTAGTAAATAGTACCTGTAGGAAACCAAAAGTGGAGACATCTTACACGCACAGCAAGGGTGTGTAAGATGTCTCAGCTTTTAGTTGTAATTTTGTTTTGGGGTTTTTACATGAACACGACAACAGCAACATTTTCGAAAACTAATGTGTTTTCTACTTATGAATGGATACAAAGCTCTTATGATCCGCAATTGCTTCTATGTGGACCAGATCTCAATCCAACCCAGCACTGGGATTTGTAGAGCTGTGCAATGATGGATTTGCTCTTCAGTGTTTGGACTTTTAACATGCAAACTCCACACAGAAATGCCAACTGACCCAGCCGAGGCTCGAACCAGTGACCTTCTTGCTGTGAGGCAACAGCGCTACATACTGCACCACCGTGCCACCCCAAAATGAAAACACACTAGTGTAAATACAGCCTTAGGTTTATTTATTACTAAAATACGCCTCACAGGGTGTGCACATATTTTACCTACATTTGTACTTGCAGTGTACAAGTTGTGTAATGATCATATTATTTATAATAGCTCCCTAATAAATATCGTATAAATTCAAAAAAATTTATTGACTACCTACAAAGCCCTGAACAGCTTAGCTCCCCAGTATTTGAGGGAACTCCAGTTGTATTATAGCCCCTCATGTCCACTACGCACTACGTCCATTATTCCCAGAATATCAAAATCAACAGTAGGTGGTAGATCTTTCTCATATCTGGCACATAAACTCTGGAACAGTTCGGAAAGCAGACACACTCTGTCAGTTTAAAACTAGATTAAAGACACATCTCTTTGCATTAGCATATACTGTACATAAAACACAAATGCTGTTGAAATCCAAATCCTCTAAAGGATTGTTAGTCTGCATTATTTAGGGCAACCAGAGCTGGGAACACTTCCCTAAAGACATTATAACTTGAACGGCATATGCGCTTATGTTAGTCTTTTTTTTTATTTTTATTATTCCAGAGTTTTCCATAATCCTGGACCAGGCCATATCCTGAGCAACTGCTGTAGTGGTTATGGAGGAGTGGAGAGTATTAGACTGATCCTTGTAAGACCACAGTGACAGACAAGTCCTCGCATTGATCCTGAAGGGACAGCCTGTACACCAACCGGTGACCTCTCCCACCTGCAGATTCTCCACGATGGACGTCCAGCATTCTCCAGCCTCCAGCACCTAGACTACAGCTCTGCACAAGCCATAGGAGAAATAGTCACCCAACTGAGCCTGGTTCCTCTCAAGGTTTTGAATTTTTCACTTTCGCCAATTGGTGAATGTGGAAAGGTAAGCATGATCGAACACCCAATGAGGGGGGAGAGCATGCTCGGAGCCCGGCAGCTAATCAGCAGGCCAATCAGAAATAATAAATAACACCTGTTTATTCTAGTGATTGGGCCGGAGAGACACCCTTCTTAAGGAGAAGGAGCAGCCGGGAGAGAGAGAGGAGAGAGCACCCACACAGACACCAGAGCTTGTGTGTGTGTGTACACTTTAAAAATAAAAAGAAAAGTACTTACCTTATATCGCCGACCCTGTCTTCTTCTTCCACACAACAACGAACAATATTACAGTGAAGTTTTTTCCTCGCCTCTGTCGCCACTGGCTTGCTTGGTTTGGGACTTGTGGAGCTGCCCATCGATGGATTTGCTCTTCAGTGTTTGAACTCTCAGCAGTAAATATTAAACCACACTGAACTGAACTAAACTGAACTTCAACACTGAAAACTGGACTGACACAGTTTCGATTTACTATAATCTTCTATGTGAAGCTGCTTTCACACAATCTACATTGTAAAGCGCTATAGAAATAAAGATGAATTGAATTGAATCATATAAAAGGGGAGTTTACTAATCAGGGAACAATACACAACAATTGTATCAATTGCAATTGTAGATAACCATGCCTTCATTTTCAAAAGATTGCTTTTCAGTCCATCTACCCCAACATTTCCAAACAAAAACAGGGTCTTTAGCATTTTCAAAACACTACATTTTGGCAGGTCGAAGAAGTTGGAATAGTGTGGATGTCAGGTGTAACTGCAACAAAACTTATGCATAACAAACATGCACTAGTATAAACAACACCTTAGATTTGAGATTGTGTCCTAGAAGCTGATCCTAAACCAGAAATTAAGCCATAGCTTTCTCTCACAGCAGGCAGTGAAGTAATTCACAAGCTTATTGTTAATGCCACAAGATTCCTCCAGGACTTCATTCAGAAACAATTTAAAGCAAGGCACTGTGAATTAGCCTAAGGCAGGGGTGTCCAAACTCGGTCCTGGAGCGCCGGTGTCCTGCAAAGTTTAGTTCCAACCCCAATCAGACACACCTGGGCTAGCTAATCAAGCTCTTACTAGGCTTTCTAGAAACATCCCAGCAGGTGTGTTGAGGCAAGTTGGAGCTAAAATCTGCAAGACACCGGCCCTCCAGGACAGAGTTTGGACACCCCTAGCCTAAGGTAATTAGAACAAATGAGGCCAAGGTGCACTAGCATACTGATCTGGACATTTCAACTACTGCCATTCAGTTTAGTTCACCTGCAGCAGGACAAAAGGTTATAGAGGAAAATGAAGCATCCAGTGGAAGCGAGCGGTGGCTCTTTAACAAAATCTATTGACCTGTTTATCTGGTAGACCACACTGAGCGAAAAAGGTTGCCTGGTCTACTTTTGATTCAGGACGAGTCTCGATTTCTGCATGCAACATTCATACTGTAGGGTCACAGTTTGGTGTAAGCAACATGGAAGCATGGATCATTGTATCAATGATTCAGGACGCTGCTGTAGGTGTCAAGTATATTTACTTGAAACATGTGAGGCTTTTAGTATGAACTGAGCTCAATTTTAAAGCCCTATCCACACAGGAATGAATTTCAGTCAATCCCCAAAAGTTTGATATGGTTTTAGCCTTTTGTTTACATGAAAACACCATTGGAAATGGGTTACAGTGTGGGAAAAATCTCAAAACGCCATTCCTCAAGTAGTAAAATGCCACTTTTGGGAATTAATCACATCGCAGTATCTCATGATCAGAAGAGGGAAGAACGTAACTAGAAACAACAACAATAGCAGATTACAGAATTGTGTTTGTGCTGCAGGTGCTGCTAGGTTTATTAGCATTATTACAAACAAAATGGTAATGTTCTGTTAACTGTAAAATAAATAAATATCCGTTAATTAACAGTAACTATATTTTGTGGCTCCCATGAGGTTTTCTGTTTATTTCTTTACAAAATCTATTGACCCGTTTATACTCTATTCTGTTGACCACACTGAGTGGAAATCATGAAGAGGAAACTGAGGCTACAGTTCAAACTGGTTGACCAAAAGTGCATGACAGAAGACCGGAAATAGGTTGCCTGGTCTACTTTTGATTCAGGACGAGTCTCGATTTCTGCATGCAACATTCATACTGTAGGGTCACAGTTTGGAGCAACATGAAAACATGGATCATTGTATCAATGATTCAAGACGCTGCTGTTGGTGTCAAAGATATTTACTTGACACATGTGGGGCTCTTAGTATGAACTGAGCTCAATTTTAAAGCTCCATCCACACACAAATGAATTTCAATCAATCTGCAAAAGTTTGATGATGGCCTTTTGACCACATGACAACACCACTGGATACAGTGTGGAAAAATCTCAAAACGTCGTTCCTCAAGTAGTATAAAAAGCCACTTTTGTGAAATGATGACATCACATTACCACATGATCAGAAAAGGGAAGGACATAACTAGAAACAACAACAATGGTGGATTACAGAATTGTGTTTGTGCTGCAAGTGCTGCTAAGTTTATTAGCATTAATCAAATCTGGTAATGTTCTATCAACTACACTGTAAAAAATATCTGTTACACTGACATCATTCATTTATTCATTCATTCTGCTTCTTCTTAGTCCCTTGTTTATCAGAGAACAGCAGAATGAACCAATTATTCTGGTATATTTTTTATGAAACCTATGCCCTTCCAGCCGCAACACAGTACTGAGCAACACCCATACACTCATTCACACACACACACACACTCATACACTACGTTCAATTTAGCTCATCCAATTCACCTATACCACATGTCTTATGACTGTGGGGAAAACCGAACTTTGGGAAAAAACTAGAGCACCCCCAGGAAACCTACATGAACAAGAGAAGAACATACAAACTACTCAAACCAGTGAACTTCTTGCTGTGAGGCGACAGTGCTAACTACTGAACCACCGTGCCGCCCATACTGGCATCATTCATTCATTTTCTTTTCGGCTTAGCCCCTATATTAATCCGGGGTCGCCACAGCGGAATGAACCATCAACTTATCCAGCATATGTTTTACGCAGCAGATGGCCTTCCAGCTGCAACCCATCACTGGGAAACATCCATACACACTCATACACAACGGACAAATTAGCTTACCCAATTCGCCTATACCTCATGTCTTTGGACTTGTGGGGGAAACCGGAGCACCCAGAGGAAACCCACGCCAACATGAGGAGAACATCCACACAGAAATGCCAATTGACCCAGCCGAGGCTCGAACCAGCTACCTTCTTGCTGTGAGGTGATTGTGCTACCCACTGCGCCACTGTGATGCCACCGAAAGTTGGACTGACACAGTTTAAATTCACTAAAACTTCTATTTTAAGCTGCTTTGACACAGTCTACATTGTAAAAGCGCTATAATGATGAGTTGAATTGAACTTGTAGGATGTAATGGAACGTGAGATTCCCATCATGGATGCACAGTCGACAAATATGCAAGAATGTGTGATGCTGTCATGTTAATGTTAATAAATGCAATGTTTGCAGCACCTTGTTGAATCTGCGCTATAAAGATTTAGCTCACTTCCTTTACAGCTAGAATGCTTCGATGTCTAGAAAGAAGATAGCAAGAGCTTGTGCTGTTGAGGAAAACATGTCATAACTTACAGTAGTAATGTGTATGTGGATTAGTATAATTTATTATCCTGTTTTATGGCGTAATGGACCAATAATGGGATGATGGACTGGGTTGTGGCATAATGGGTTGCTGATAACTCCAGATCCAGCATCCCAATTTATTTCAAATTGAAATCTTATGGAGGAAAGCAGACACAGAAAGCCTGCAAATGAAGAAATGGCCACATTATTTATGATGTACCCCTCATTTTATGTACTGTCCACCAATTTACAAAGCTGTGCCAAAAACATGCTCTTCCATAACACACCTTTTTCATTACTGTGTCCAAAGCTGGCTCTGCAAGGATGGATGAACGCAAACAAATGATGCATGCAGTCCACAAATAAATGAAATGCTGCAGATTAATCTTCATCCACAATTCCCAGGAAAAATCATCTGGGAAAGATTAGGAAATATTACAACAATACTTTCAGTTAGGGCAATTTGATTTCCATTTTTCCATGGAAAGTCTGATTTGAATGTACAGATTCATTTGTCTTACCTTTCGTTAAGGGATATGTCCAGTGTTGAAGAAAATCTTAAAAGTAATCAATCACTAGCAATTTACTACAGTAAAAGTAGCACAAAAGTAGTTTTCGTAATAAATTACATTTGACGTAATAAAAACAACTGATGCTCTTACAGTTTCTGCCAACGACCCTGCATCAGTGTGGAAAGGCCTGAAAGACATCACGAATTATAAAACGCCATCCCCCAATATCGATAGCAACGAACATCTTGCAAACGAGCTGAATATTTTCTATTGTAGATTTGACACCTCTGACCAGACACCTCACACCCGCCCGGACCATCTCCCTACACAGCCATCAACACCTCCAGACATCTCCCTCTCCCCCCCTGCACTTCAGATCAGTGAGGATAATGGCTATCAGATCCTCAGTAAACAGCCATCAACACCTCCAGCCATCTCCTTC
>CAIGQZ010032409.1:10767185-10794563 GCA_903798205.1 Danio tinwini
ACTCTGGACGCCTTACACCCAGCACACTACCTGTTCGAACTGTTACCATCTGGTCGGCGCTACAGAGCACCAAGCACAAAAACAGACAGACACAGGAAAAGTTTCTTTCCTCAGGCCATCTACCTCATGAACAGTTAAATATTCCCCTACTGTGAAATAAACGTGCAATACTTTCTCATACGCACTTGTACACAGCACCTTATAACCTGTATATTTACAACATATCTGTACATACAATTCAACATCCAGATCTTTTTGACTGACTGCATCTCTGTTTAATGTTTAATGTTTATTGCCTTTTCTTTCTTGTATTTAATTGTGTGTTGTCACTCATCACTTTATGTACACTGGAAGCTTCTGTTGCCAAAACAAATTCCTTGTGTGTGTGAAGCACACTTGGCAATAAAACGGATTCTGATTCTGAAAGAAAAACTGTATTGTGCCTATAGCTTTATTCAGCATGAAACAGAAGTTGTGATGATTTTTCTTCTTTATGTTTCTGTATATCTGAGTGAAATGGCTTCTTAAACAAGACAAAATTTTGACCAAGATGTTATCTAAATGGATCACAGATTTTTTAAATATTTTGTTTAAGGTTTAATGACAATCTTATCAAAACAATCTTCCTAAATCTTTATTGTCATGTAATTGAACAGCCAAAAAATTTTAAATAAAAAAATTAAAATCAAGAAAATGCATTAAGTGAAGTTTATTTATAAACTAATTTCGAGAGGATCACGTGCTTATGATTGCTTGTGGCTGGACCCGCATTATTCAATTTATGATTCACCAATCAAATAATTTTTAAGCCACTATAAATACCCTAAATTCCATATAACAGCCATCTTCGTTTTGAAGAACCCCCACTTCCACCCCTACTCCTCCTCCTCTCCCAGATGAGTGGTACGGTGGCCCAGTGGTTAGCACTGTTGCCTCACAACAAGAACATCACTGGTTCCCCGGTTTCCTTCGACTGTCCAAAAACATGCAACTTTAGTTAATTGACTAATCCATATCAGCACTATAGACATGCTCCTAGTAAGTAGTTATCTCTTAAGAGCAATCACTATCTATCTGTTCATTAGCTACTACAGCAGGGGATTTCTCGAGATCTACCTGAGCTCAAACTCCCCTCTCGCCTTGCAAAAGGAAGGGAGCCCCTGGCTCGAGGATCTTATGAGCTCAGAGCTCTCTCCCTGGACAGCATGACAAACAAGCTTTATAATCAATCATCAGCTAAGTGTGAACTCTTGAAGTGAAGTTTATTTATTAACTATTTCCGAGAGAATCACACGCTTATGATTGCTTGCAGCCGGTCCTGCATTATTCAATTTTTGATTCACCAATCAGGCGATTGCTAAGCCACTATAAATACCTTGAGTTCCATATAACAGCTATCTTCGTTTTCAAGAATCCCCCCTTCCACCTTTGCATTTTCTTTGAAAATGAAAATCAGGTTGGCGTCAGAACCCAACCTAAAATCAACTTTTAATGATGTTACAGCTTGACGTTGTGTGAACGTTACCACTATGATATCTATCAGATGTTGGATTTTAGTTGCCATACCTGACGAATAAATGTGCATTTTAACATTGGATTTTAGTCACTTTCTAACACGAGCTAAAATCAACCAAATATCAACGTCATTTGACGTCATTATTGAACATAAAAATAACGTTGTCCTTAGACGCTGGCTAGACATTGAATTTTAGTCACCTGACATCACAACCTAAATCCAACCTAATATTAACATCTTATGACGTTGTGTGCCTGCTGGGCAATACCTAAATGCACTACAGAATGTTACGTTTACACACAGCCAAAAAAACGTGTAAATGCATCAGCTTTTTATAGCATAACACTCACTACTCTTAAGTACTTTTGAAAGGTCTATTTACTTAGATACTTTTACTCTACTTTTGCTACATTTTTAGGCAAGTAATGGTACTTTTGTTTAAGTATGATTTTTCAGTACTCTTTCCACCACTGGTGGTGAGCGCACTGGTGCCGTTGTCCTGTGGCTGCTGTCGCATCATCCAAATGAATGCTGCACACTGGTGGTGGTGTGAAGAGACCCCGCTCATGATTGTGAAGCGTTTTGGGTGTATGGCCATACCCAATAAATGCGCTATATAAATACACATTACTTGCATACTTCTAATACTGCAGCCAATTTCATTTTTCGTTTTTATATTTGTCGCCAGTTTGTCAGTAAGTAACGTTTTTGTTCTCTTTGACTCATTGGATGGAAAGTTTATGCTTTATTTGCAAATGCTTTATGAGAAATTATTAATAGTTAATAAAGTTATGGTAACTAATAACCTTAACTTTTCTGAATTTGATTGTAATGTAATAATTATTGCGAGTCCCACTTTATATGAAGTGTCTTTAACTACTATATACTTCAAAATATAAATATAATGTACTTACTGTGTTCATAATGAATTGCGGAACACTTCTGGTGTTCTTGAGGTGGGATATGGGTAAGGTTAGGGAAAGATTTGGTGGTATGGATAGGTGTAAGGGTTGGATAAGGTGTAAGGGATGGGCAACAGTGTAATTATAAAATGTAATTATCAAAACTTAATTACAGATTTAATTACATGCAGGTATTTTATCAATCATAAGTTCAATGTAAAATACGTGTCTTTACACAATAAGTATTGTAACGATTCATTAATTCCAATGTAAGTACATATTAGTTAAGGCCACAAATGAACTTGAATTTAATTGAAACTCTACTTTTGCTCAAAAGTTTAGTTAAAATCTGCATGGAAACATAGCTAATGTCATTGAATACTTGTTGTTAGTAGGTTGTAGCTAATTCCTTTCTCAAAAGATACACTGAAGAACTGCAACACTTGTCCCGCCCTGTGAATAGGTCTGGCCTATGAATAGATCGAGTCATTTCAATCAGAGGGGTCGATTTTGATGCTTCCTGGCCCTGTCGAAAGAAAGGAGTAAAGATGCTTCTCAATAAAGTGTTGATGAGGCGTGAGGTGACTCTTCACACGTCCCCCTCCCCCTCCAGCAGCGATGACAGCCATCTTCGTGTATCCTCCGCTGTGATGGATTGCCCAAGTCTACCTCTCAATAATTCAGAGCAGGGAACTCTTATGGGATGCAGAGGCAGTACAAACATGCCTCTCTCAGGGACAGGACATGACTTCTGCATTGTTTCTCCTTCACAGCTTCTGAAATCAGTCGCCACATCGAAGAACAGCAACCTAGTCCAAAAAAAAAAAAAATAAAAGAATAAGATGTTAAATAAGTCTACTAGGTGTTGGAGAATTGATTAAAAAGAGAAATTACTTCATTGGTAACACTTTAGAATAATGGTCCATTAGTTAATGTATTTACTAACATCAACTAAGTATCAACAATCATGTAAAGCATTTATTAATTATAGTTTACCTTTAATTAATGCATTATTAAAATCTAAAGTTGTACTTGTTAACATTAGTTAATGCACTATGAGTAAATATAAACTAACATGAACTAACGTTATCTAACTTAAGTAACATTAACTAACATTAACAAAGATGAATAATGTCATAAATTTATTAATAATAGTTTGTTCACGTTAGTAAATACATTAACTAATGGACCATTAGTAAAATACTAATTAACTGAAGGACATCACTGGACCTTTGCTGGACCCCTGAAGTTTGCCTATAGAGCAAACTGGTCTGAGGATGATGCAGTCAACATGGTACTGCATTATACCCTACAACATCTGGACAAAGCAGGGAACTACGGGGAACAAGGATACTGTTTGTGGACTTCAGTTCTGCCTTTAACACCATCGTTCTATCACTGCTCGACTACAAACTGACCCAGCTGTCTCTCCCTAGCTCTGTCTGTCATGGGCAACAGCTAGTCAGAATGGGCAAACTCGCATCCGGCAGCCGCACCATCAGCACTGGTGTCCCACAGCGATGTGTTCTCTCCCCACTGCTCTTCTCCCTGTACACCAACGACTGCACTGCAAAAGACCCCTCCATTAAGCTCTTGAAGTTTGCGGGTGACACTACTGTTATCGGCCTCATCCGGAACAGTCACGAGTCTGCATACAGACAAGAGGTGGAGCGGCTGGCTTTATAGTGCAGATACAACAACCTGGAGCTGAACACGCTCAAAACAGTGGAGATGATAGTGGACTTTAGGAGAAACCCCCCTGCACTCCCCCCACTCACCATCATGAACAGCACTGTGGCTGCAGTAGAGTCATTCAGGTTCTTGGGCACCACCATCTCTCAGGATCTGAAGTGGGACATTCACATAGACTCTATTGTGAAGAAAGCCCAGCAGAGACTGTACTTCCTTCATCAGCTGAGGAAGTTCAACCTGCCACAGGAGCTGCTCGTACAGTTCTACTCAGCTGTCATCCAATCCATCTTCTGCACTTCAATCACCGTCTGGTTCAGCTCAGCTGCCAAAACCGACCTCCGTAGACTACAGCGCATAGTCCGGACTGCTGAACGAATCACTGACACTACCCTTCCTACACTTCAAGAACTGTACTCTTCCAGAGTGAGTAAAAGGGCTCACAAAATCACTCTGGACGCCTCACACCCAGCACACTACCTGTTTGAACTGTTACCGTCTGGTCGGCGCTACAGAGCACCAAGCACAAAAACAGCCAGACACGGGAAAAGTTATTTTCTTCAGGCCATCTAACTCATGAACAGTTAAATATTCTCCTACTGTGCAATAAATGTGCAATACTTACTCATACGCATTTGTACACAGCACCTTATAACCTGTATATTTACAACATATCTGTACATACAACTCATCATCCAGATCTTTTTGACTAACTGCATCTCTGTTTAATGTTTGTTGCCTTTTTTCTCATATTTAATTTTGTATTGTCACTTGTCACTTTATGTACACTGAAAGCTTCTGTTGCCAAAACAAATTCCTTGTGTGTGTAAAGCACACTTGGCAATAAAACTGATTCTGGTTCTGATTATTGCCGCCTTGTTGGCTGAAGTCATTCACACTAACTCCGCCCGCCCAAGATTGCTCTAACCAAAGTCAAAACTGTCACGAATGCTCCAATCAAGGTCAAATGCTGGTCAAATTAAGGTGTGAGGGGATTTATGGGATCAATCATACGTTGGATGCAGTAAAGTGAATCGGAAAAATGTGTTAACCTGGTAATTTCTTGGTATATAATGTTTGTAACTTGCATTTTGTCATAGTTCCATCAGGGCATAACTTGTGCCTGAACAAGATGGATCCAGATACTGATCCATCTTCTCAAGCTGCCTTTCCACTGCAAATGACAAACGACAAGCGACAGACCGGAAGTCATTCATTTCCAATGGAGAGTAGTCCGGGTGCTGCGTGGAGCTCCGATCATCTCTGTATGCGAAAAATTCAGATCCGATTTGAGCTGCAGATCCTTTAAAATATTTGAACTCGGATGTAATGTATTCCAGTGTTGTCCAAGCAGGTCCATGCGCGTGAGATTAGAAATAGTACTTTTTCGTTATATTTTGAATCACCAACAAATCATGCCAAACGCTTCTTGTGCCTTATTGCGCCAGGTGTATGATAGGAGTCGGACCCCAAGTTTTTTACTGAAAGCTCATTTTAACCTGGTTTACCATGATTTCCTTCTAAAATCATGTCATAAAATGCATTAAACTCCAGCAGATTATCTTTGGCATACTGTAAGTGGTACATAATCGAACTGCTTAATGGGAATTTGTATTGCTTTAAAGCAGCCATATGTGCTTCATTAATATCCATGTGTTATGTTTAAGCATCATATCCTGGTGTGGTTATGGATTGCTGTGCTGTCCCATCTGTAGATGACCTCATTTCTCCCTGGAATCTCAATGGCGAATTCAGAGGCTGTCGTTCCACATCAGTGACATCCGAACGCTCATTTGGGGACGTGGGTTGCATTGATTGATTATCTAACGCTGGACGCTCAATGGACCTCAAAAGTTGCCAAGTTGGGGAAAGACCATGCAGACTGAAATGGAAGAAACAAACAGAGATATAAACAGCCTGAGGGAGATGGAGAAAAGAGAGAGAGAGAAATAATACAATTTCAGTGCAATCATTCTGCGTTTCACTGATATGCTGGTATGAGGGTTATTCAATAACAACTTTCTGCCTACTTAGGAGGAAAAACAATCAAATCATAATGCAATTCAATCTTAGCACGGAAACACAGAACAAAGATAGTACATCCTTAAGGACTAATTAGAGAAACATATTAAATAACTAATAGTTTTAAAAAAGTTAAACATACTGAAGAGGAAAAAGAGAAAGGAGGCATTTTAGGGGTCCTTGTACTCAGGGGTCAAACCTATTTGACAATTAAAAAAATATTTTTGAGTGTGATATGGGGATGAATAAGAAAGGTGCATGAAACGTGCTTTATGGACATACAGTAAAATGTCTGTGAGCAACTGGAAGATCTGGAATACAATATTTGATATTAAATATGAAGTTTAAAAGTTTTAAGTTGTTATTATATAACATATCTAAAATTCACCCAAAACAGTCAAGTTATGAAATAGTGTTATACTGTATAAAGCGACAAGTTGACATTTACTTCAAAGAAGTAAACACACATGTTGTAACCATAAACTTTTAAGGGGGTGGTCCAGAGTGTATTTTTAAGGCTTGGTTGTGTTTATAATGGCCCGTTTTCACTGATTGGTACAGTACGGTATGGGTCACCTTTATCAGGCTTGCGTTTCCACTACCAAAGGTACCCTTTTGGTGGACGTGGTGTACAACAAAGTTTCAGTCGACGTCATTATCGCTCGAATAAATGTCTACAGTAAAGCTGTACAGGTCGTTCACATATCATATGAGAAGCACTTCTCACAAAAAAGATGCTTTAAACATATAAATACTTGTATATAAATGTTTATTACTAACCTTTCTATAATCATGATTTGATTATAACTAGGCATGGGATGATAACCGTTTTCAAGGTATTCCGCGGTTTGAAAAAGTCAAGGTTTTCATACCGCCAAATTTTCTCTAATACCGTTCCTAAGGTATGTGTAAGATTTTTTTTTTACTTTTTTTTTTACAACAGCACCTCCAGCAGAAAAGATATCCAAAGATGCCATTTTAAATTGTAAATAAATCTGTATTTTTGAAACTAATGAAGACAGCAGACGTCAATGCTTCATTTTCATTATTTGGCCTGGCACATTTATTGCTCCAAAATATAAAAAATGTTTCTCAAAATAAAACATATTGTGTTCAAAGAGGAAAAAACTTTTAGTTTTTTTACACAGACATTTAAAAAGAATATATTTTAGAGCAGTAAACACAATACCGTGACATCCGTGAAACTGTGATATTTTTATTCAAGGTTATCATACTGACAGAATCTTATACCGGCCCATGCCTACTTTAACGTCTGTAATTATATAAAAAAAAATAATAATAAACATATATGAACCAATACAGACCCTTACAGTCACCGATATGTTACTGATGGCAGAAAAACTACATACAGCATACATTTTGTCCATATTTGGCTTCAAAAACAACACGCAACATTTAGCCCAGTCAGAGCAAACCTCTTATCGGTGTCTGTAATCTTCACCAGCACATGTAACATAATAGTCCAAAAGGCGATGATAAACATGGCAGTTTGTTCGTGATTCAGGTTGCTAAAACAATTTGCTTCTATGTTTTGTCAGGCTTATCCTTTGTTTGTTTGCGCTTCACTCTCGTGTTTGTGCTTTTCTTTTCTGAAAGGATCAGACATTGAAGACACTTCAATAAACACACACGTTATTATCATCAGCTCAAGAAGTTCATTATATCAAATATAGACGCGATTGCAAGCTCACTGGAGAAAGCAAAACTCGCTCGCACTTTTAGACTGCCTTGTAAAACAACAGGACACGGCAGATTTTATTGGCTTTGTGGCTGTACATCAAGACAATGACAAGGTTTGTTTGAGCTCAGGTCATCCATGGCTTGTTATTATATGCATATAGTATTACAATGTAATGTCTCAGCTGTGTATTTAACCCCCAGGGGTCAAAGACCGCATATACGTGTTTTGAAGTGTCATCAACTCATAATGCTGAAAAGAACTTAAATTAACTTTCAGTTTTGATTGTACAGATAAGTTCAATACATCAATTGAATTTGTTAAGTGTCTAGTTTTTATTGTGTACACTCACAATGACAACAAATGTGTCTGTTTGTGCAAAATAAGGATAATAAACACTGTAGGCATTTTCTCTTTTCTGTCTCTGCGAACTGTTTTTAGAACAGTAAAATCTACTGAAATTCCGCTAAAACAAAACACACAGACATGAGACAAATATCTATAGAAAGCTCAAAGTGTCAACTTTAAATGCAGCGAGTGCATGTTGAAAACAAACATTGTTTGATAAAGTAATCAGTATGAAACCAATGTTACGTCTAGTTTCTCAGTCTAATTAAGCTTATTAGAGTTAATGCTACCACGCCCACGAGGCTTTGTTATTACAATTGTCTGCACGAGACGCACGCAACAGGCAGACTGTGTCAGAAAAAAACACGTCAATAAAATGAACTGAAACTCAGCCGATACTCAACAAAGAGGCATGAGCGATATATCTATAGAAAGCTTAATATGTCTAGTTTTGCATTAACCAATTCAACAAATTGGTTCTCAAACAAATAATCTCTTTTCATGTAATCCGTATAAAAGTAAGGACTGGTACAGATTCTCCTGTCACCTCATTACAGCGAACGTGAACCCGCCCTCAGTGAGTGCTCAGTTCATATGGAAATGAACTGAGGTGAGCCAGGTAATGTACACGCTTCCCGAGACATGGCACAAAACGACAAGCTTTATTATAATTACTTTCATTTTCATGATGGCCTGCTAGGCTGCTATACAAGTGAAGAAGCACGGTACTGAACAGCGACAAAGAATTTACTTTCTCCTCAGAGGAAGAGCGCAACTCTGATGATGAGCGCATACATTTTGAAGAACGTCTAGACCCAGTGGAGGATCGAATTCCTGTCGAGTAAGTCTTTTATTCTTACCTTCATGATTTATATGAAATATGTCCTTACAGGCCACTTATAGTTTAATTGCTGTACATAGTGCATCCTATAACGTGTATATTATATGTGAGTATGGTAAGCTAATATGTGGTTGATAGTGTTAAAATATATATTTTTTGTTATTTCCATTATGTTCTCCCATCAAGTATGCATATGCTAAACTCTTGTGAGAAATATACTGATATGCTGACAGTTTGATAGACAAAACAGGTGCTGTTCAGTTTATAATTCCTATGTGGTAACTGTTTATTAGGTAAATTAGTACTAGTATCAGTGAACATCACAAAAATGTTAATAATGTAGTTTATGTAATAAGCATGCTTATTTTTTCAAGATGTGAAAACAACAGAGGTAAAAAGAGACTGATGCTGACATGGCTCCACATGCTCTGAGATTACTACCTGTACAGCTAAGACCATGTGATGCTCACACTGGGCTTTTACAAACCTTACACCCTTTATTATCTTACACTCTTCATATTTACATTGTTGATTTTGTCTTTCTCGTGTTTGGTACCTTTTCGAAAGGGTGCCAAAAAAGTGGTATGGTACGGTTCGGTACGGTACGCCTTTTGACAGTGGAAATGGCCATAAAAGCGTACTAAACCGAACCATACCATACCACTCAGTGAAAACGAGCCATGAGATGCAAAGCAATGTGTGCTCATGCTTCATTTGAAGAAAATCACAATATTTTTTCAAGTATCATACTTTGATTATAGACAGCTACTCAGCTACATAATAACGACTGTCATATTTCCAAGTTCCTCTGAAAGGCTTGCCCTCAAGAGGCTCTGATTGGTCAGCTAACATAATGTGCTGTGATTCGCGGATCAGCTCTACATCACCAGGAAAATCGCCATGCCTCTAATAGCATGCGCTTTGCCTCTGCTGTGTAAATACTGTCAGTCAGAGTAGCTGTTAGCCATATCAGTTGTGCTTGAATCAGACAAAAAATGACACAGAGGACACAGCTAAAGCTCACGCCTGCTCTCTAAAATAAAATGACAAGTGTCTTTCATATATATTTGGATTATAAGCATGTCTAAGTAATATGAAACGTTCTCATATCTTTTGCGAGTTCATTATTTGAGATGTAGAATGCAGGGAAAGCAGCCACATAGAGAAACACTGCAGCGCTGGTAAAAAGTGTGGGTGTTTGCAACGTTTTGACTGATAAATATGAATTTGTATCTGAATTGTTAGAGGTGCCAAACAGCATTTCCCATTGTTTACATCCTCGCTACAACATACCATTAACGCTAATTTTAACAAATACAAATACTTACAGGATGTGGCCCACAATCCACAGCTTTGATTATTATGACTGGAGCTGTTCCTTCTTTAAGGGGTTTTTAACTGAACTAGGACAGATTCTGGAAGTTCTCCTTTGTCAAATGCTATCTATATCTTCTATAAAATGCTCTGGAACATAATTAAAATTAAACTGTAAGCACTTCTCTCTTTGTGTCGTGTCCTTTGGAAGCCCAAATACAGAAACAGAAGAAGCTCTGTGTTACAGTATTTTTAAGAAATCTTCAATGATGAAATATATGAATGGAAAATATTTTATTCAACTGAAAAAAATTACATATTCCAAAACTATTTATGTGCTTTCCTTAAATCAACTTGTAATGAATGTTATTTTACTTCTATTTTAATGAATACTACGCTGTAAAGGACATGCAAACACTGCAAAATATTTGCTAATACGAGAATGGAAAATAGATTTTTATTCAACTGAAGAAATGACACAATTCAGGTGCTTTAAATCAACTTGTAATGAATGTTATTTTACATTTAATTTAATGAATTGTGCCATAGAGAACATGCAAACAATGCTAAATATTTAGCTATAAACTCCACTGACTGGCTTCTTCCCTACAATTTCACATGAGAATCAAACTATTTTCCACAAATTGAACTTTTTTTAAATAAATGTATGTAATCATGTCATTTTTGGTATTTTCCAACAGTGTGTGTGTGTGTGTGTGTGTGGTCTTTACTGACTCGATAGGTGCAGAGAAGTGTCAAACAGCTGAGTGTGTATGGCTTACAATGGCTTATCTTGTCGCAAAAATCAGCTAAAAGTCCTACACAGTGGTAAGTTTGATTACGTCATTTACATGTCTGTACTGCACTTCAATAATGCGACTGAAATAGGAATACTCCACCTGTTTTAATTCTATTAGTGTTTACAACGATTATGACTTTTAGCATATCTAAAGTGCTATTCCTTCGTATGTTATGAGCCGCGCCTAATGCGTTTGGCTGCAGTTGTAGCAGCCTCTGCATTTGGACGAGGCAACCTCCGGTGAAGAAAAAAAATTGGTTACGTCACACTCATCCGCCGCAAAAGAGTGACGCATAACTCTGAGGCCAGCCTGTCAGGTATGTGCAAAGCACTTGTGTGCAGTTCTAATCTAATCCTGCCTCCAATCTTCAGTGCTAAATTCACCCTCATGTTCAATCATAACATCACAACTCACAAGACAACTTTTCACCTCTACGAGAAATCTCGTCACAATTTAGTCTCGCGAGATCTTGTAGCCCGAGATCTTGTCACATCCTTAGCTAACATATATTTTATTGAGATAGTAGCTGTGCTTTATGTGCTTTAGAAAGACTGAAAAACAGCATAAATTTGTTCGGTGCCATGTCTGATCCACTAGATCCTTTCAAAGGTGCACCTAGCTCTGAGTTCATAGACTCCTCTAGAAACTTTACCTGGATGATGGAAGCTTTCAGTGGTGCTTCTGACTGAGCTGAGCCCAGTTTCATGAGCTGTTGTCTGCAGGAGGATTTCCCCTCAGGATACCAACCACAGGTGCAATATCATAATCACACCCATACTAGAACAAGCTCGTGATTGGTTAACATGGCGCATCTGATGTGAACGCACCTTTAACTGCCCCCGCAATACCCTCACGGCTCCCTAGGGGGCTACGGTCCACAGGTTGAAACCACTGCCATAAATATATACGTTTAAAAGTCAATTGTGATTAATGGATGAATAAATGCTCTTCAAAATAAA
Organism: Danio tinwini; assembly: GCA_903798205.1. Classification (NCBI taxonomy): domain Eukaryota; kingdom Metazoa; phylum Chordata; class Actinopteri; order Cypriniformes; family Danionidae; genus Danio; species Danio tinwini. Next base: position 10,779,276 of record CAIGQZ010032409.1, read on the forward strand.
TAGTAATTATGGCTGTCCAGACTGAAATTTATGCAAGGGAGACAAACAGAATGACAATATGTGGATTTACATAATGTTTATGTAACTATGCGGAGCAGTAACATTGTGTGTAATGGAAACAGCATCGACTGTGTGCTTAATTGTAAGTGTCTGCAGGGAACTGACAGAAATGATAAGCACCATTAGCATATGAGCTCTCATTATGCTCAGAGGTCATTTCAATCAATAGCGTGGTTCTGTGGACACACTGAAAATAGAGAGGCAAAAGAGAGACACAAAAGAGGAGAGAAAGAGATGCGATCATTTAATCTCTTATCATGTGAGAATTAAACCTGTCAAGAGCATTTTCAATTACAGTTGATGTCAGAATTATTAGCCCCCCTTTGAATTTTTTTTTCTTTTTTTAAATATTTCCCAAATGATGTTTAACAGAGCAAAGAAATTTTCACAGTATGTCTGATAATATTTTTGCTTCTGGTGAAAGTCTTATTTGTTTGATTTGGCTAGAATAAAAGTAGTTTTTAATTTTTTTAAAAACATTTTAAAGGACAAAATTATTAGTCCCTTTAAGCTATATATTTTTTCAATAGTCTACAGAACAAACCATCGTTATACAATAACTTGCCTAATTACCCTAACCTGCCTAGCTAACCTTATTATCTTAGTTTAGCCTTTTAATGTCACTTTAAGTTGTATAGAAGTGTCTTGAAAAAATATCTAGTCAAATATCATTTACTGTCATCATAGTAAAGATAAAATAAATCAGTTATTAGAAAGGAGTTATTAAAACTATAATGTTTAGAAATGTGATGAAAAACTCTTCTCTCCGTAAAACAGAAATTGAGAAAAAAAGTAAACGGGGGCTAATAATTCAGGGAGCTAATAATTCTGACTTCAAATGTATATGAATTATATTGTTTGAATATATTACAGTATATTTTCAATAATAGGAATAAAGGTATTTGGTGGAAAGTATATTATTTTAATGTAATTTTATTTAAGAATTTGGTTTGGTTTGGTTTTTTATGACAGAATTCAATGGTAGAATGTACTGTATTTTTCATCTATGCTTACTAAATGAAACTATATTTTAATTTAGAAAAATGTAAAAAAATATATATATATTATAATGATTAAAAACATAGCTTCTTATTAATTAGATACAGTTTTTTATATTTATGCAAAAATGTTTTTTTTTTTTACTGGGTTTTAGTATTATCTGTATTTAATTTATACTTATTAAAATTAACTAAGTTTACCTTAAATTAAACATTATTTCAAAGAAAATTACAAATGTGTTTTTATTAAACTCAAATTACTCTTTTGTAATTTATTGTATTGTCTATTTATTGATTTTTTTGATAATATATCTATTTCTCAATGAATATACAGTTAAAGTCAGAATTATTAGCCCCCCTGTTTATTTTACCCAACTAGAAGTCCCACAGAGCAGCCATTTGGCTTTTCTACCTATAAAACCCACTGGACACTCGAATGGCTGGGAGGCTTTTAGCTAATATTCTAAATCACCTTTAAACTGATGCTTTTGTTATGTAAACAAGGCAATTACTGATGCACCACAGTTTCCTAGGTTTGCTGACCAGCAGTCACGTAGTGATTGAACCTTGGTGAGACCCCATAAGATGACAATTGCAACAAATGCCATTAGTTCAGGGAGGGCCATGAACCAATCAACATGCTCCGTTTTCTTTGCATGTTGAATAGTCCATTCTTGAATGCTATGAAGCATGTCAAGAGTAATGAAACATAGGAAGCTCTGAAGGCAACTTGAGATCCTTAGCTGTTGGCTCTCCATCTGCCTCTAGTGTTCATTTTAGTTGGAAACTGCAGTGATTCATATGTATAGGTATGTTTTGTCAGGTTTGCAGAAATGTATGTAGAGGCTTGTATTTCCATTGAGCTTGGGTTGATTACAAGCATGGTAGAGCCATCGTTTCTATCACAAAAGACTACTTAAGTAATATTACTGATTTATCTCAATTCCTTAGCACATTCACTAGAGCAGAAAAACTTGTTGATGCAACATAAACTATACAATGTCACATTTGTAGAACTTCAGATACAGTTGTTCCTACAGTTGTCCACTTTAGATCAATAGACTCCATAGTATTGATCTTGCGATCTGTCAGGTCAGTCTCCAAACAACTTCTCTTTTTTGGTTGAGGAGCAGTCTCCTCATCTGCAGTGTGAACTAAATTAAATTGTGAGCAATGGGAAAGTCAAATGAATGCATAGATAATAATGATAATTCCAGTATCTCCTCCTATGTCTGAATGTTGTCTGAAATATCTTCCTAAATTAAAAGATACAACAGTAAAATATCTTGCACTTCAGATGGCAGTGAATGTCTGCCAAAGTGCACAAACAAAAAAGTAGAAAAGACAAAAAAGGCAGAGTAGATATTTATGTCTCTGCACTTTTTTGCATGTTCCACTTTCTTGTTTGAAATGAAATATTAAATAGAAAATTATTTAAAAATTAAATTTAACCTGAAGAAAGCTCAGGCAGTTCAGAGTCTGAATCCGGCTGAAGTTCTAGGTCTTCTCCATCTTAGGCCCCGTTTACACTAATGCGTTTTCGTTTTAAAACGGCGTTTTAGATCAAAAACGATCCACGTCCACACTAGCGTTTCATCTAGCCTTTCTAAACATATCTCCGTCCACACTACTTCACCGAAAACGTATATCACGTGACCATTCGCGCACTCTGGGCATGCCAGACCAAGTATAAACAGGAAGCATGTGTCTCGCTCGGCATTTGGTTATTGTTAGTCAACAAACGCTGGTTAAACGATGAACGCGAGCGATTAGCGAGTGCTCAAACAATAGCTTGCCTCTTGCGAATATATGCAGCTGCTGTAGTAAAAAAGGCAGAGTTTAACTGCACAATGGCGACTAAAACGGACAATAGTGCAAACAGCGCTCCCATTTCTGTGTCCATGTTGTTGTTTACAGTGGAGGCTGGTCTGCCGTCTTCCGGTAGCATTATGTGATATGGGGGCTTGACAAATAAGGGAAGGATAAGCAATGATTCAAAAGCCCCAATCAGGTAGCGAATGTCTGCCACGCCTCCATTTTCAGATGTCTCCGTTTTCCCACATCCACACTGAGACGGAGCAGCAGCATTTTAGAATGAAAACAACCTCTCCAGCGTTTTCAAAACGCTCCATTTTTGGGGCTCGAAAACTCCAGCGTAGTGTGGACGGATGGCGTAACCGTAGCAAAACTTATGCGTTTTAAAACTAAAACGCATTAGTGTAAACGAGGCCTGAGTCACAAGGCTTTACTTCACTCAGGATAAATTCCAAGGCCTGCAGAGTGGTTATTGTTCTCTGCAATCCTCCCCACACAGTCATTTAGCAGCCCTCCCCCCCAACACACAAACAAAAAAGCCATCAGCAACCATTCACACCCCACTTCCCTGCAGGTACCTCAGAAAATGACCACATTTACACATGAATTCATGCTAATGATAGCCAAAAGATTAGCCAGCTAGCAAGCAACTTGGCTAAAAGAGGATTAGAAAACCTGGGACTTCTAGGAAAGGGCTAATAATTTTGACCTTTAAATTTTTTTTTTAATTAAACACTGCTTTTATTGTAGCCGAAATAAAACAAATAAGACTTTCTCCAGAAGAAAAAATATTATCAGAGATACTGTGAAAATGTCCTTGCTCTGTTAAACATCATTTGGGAAATATTTAAAAAAGAAATCAAAGAGGGGCTAATAATTCTGACTTCAACTGTAGGTAATATTTTGGTGCATTTAAACAAAAAAGAGATATATTTACTAAAATAATATTTTAGTCACCAAACATCTCTAAAAATAGAAAGATTATACAATTAAATTAATATGAAATATTGCTATATATATATATATATATATATACATATACATATATAATATATATATATATAAACAAGCTATAAAATTTCAACAAAATTATGGGGTTTTTTTTGTTTTGTTTTTTTTTCTCTAGATTTTTGCTCTTTTTAGTTTTCCCTAACATATAAATTTGGGCTACTTATTGTTTTAAATTATTTATTTAGATTAACTCCAGATTTGGCTTCAGTACTGACTAATCTTATGTATATGCACAAATATAAACTTGCAAAGGATAATAAAGAAAATATTATTTTTAAATGAGAGATTTGTGATAGGTTTACAAACTAAGTTTAATTTATATTATTCTGAATTAGTGGTGACATGTAGCCCAGACGTCATATCATGAGGTTCACTTACAAGTCATTTTCATGAAATCTCATTTTATGCAGCTTAAAAAAAAATGTTTTTATTATTAGCACAAGACAGACTTCATTTAGCAAAATATTTTGAGCTCCTCCACCACGCAATGTCATGCATTATACCCCTATTTTGCATTCTAAAAGGTCATATTGGGGTTTTGGGGTCCCCAACAACAGGCTGATATGCATGCAAGGTCAAAAAACACTTTCATTGTCTTTTAATATGCATTTATTTTACCTAATTATTCCAACGACTACCATGTGATTTGTTTAGCGATTTCATTTGTTCCCAAATCCCTCCTTTGCCTGGGGCTAATCTTTGTTGGTTGGTCCAATATCTGTTGTGATTGGTTGACTGCATTCAGCGCGAGACAGAGAGAAACGCCCAAGTAGTCAGAGCACAGAGTATATGTGCGAGCCCAATGCAGGAATTATAATTTAACACCAATAACGCAAGGAGCATGTGGCAGGGACTTAATTACATCACGGACTTTAAAAGCAACAAATCCACCACTGTGAACATTGCCGCGTCTCTCCCGGACGAGCTCAACTCATTCTACGCCCGCTTTGAAACCCAGGACAGCGCGCACACACAGCGCGCTCCCGCGGCCAATACAGAAACCGCCAGCACACTCACTGTTTCTGTAGCGGATGTAACGAGATCTTTCCGTCGCGTGAACATCCGAAAAGCTACGGGCCCAGATGGCATCCCTGGACGTGTACTTAAAGCATGCGCACACCAGCTAGCGGGGGTTTTCACGGACATCTTTAACCTCTCGCTCTCTCGGTCTGTGGTTCCCACATGCTTTAAGACAGCTACTATTGTGCCAATACCGAAATCAGCTAAAACCACATGCTTGAATGACTGGCGTCCGGTTGCACTGACACCCATCTTCAGCAAGTGCTTTGAGAAGCTGATTAAAAATCACATCTGCTCTGTACTGCCCGCTAACACTGACCCTCTGCAATTTGCATACAGAAACAACCGCTCCACTGATGATGCAATTGCTTTCACCTTGCACACTGCTCTGTCTCACCTGGAAAACAAAAACACATATGTGAGAATGCTGTTTGTGGACTACAGCTCAGCATTCAACACCATAGTGCCTGCCAAGCTGGTGATAAAGCTCCAGGCTCTGGGCCTACACAGCTCTCTGTGCAACTGGATCCTGGACTTCCTGTCAAGCAGACGCCAGGTGGTCAGAATGAACAACATCACCTCATCCACACTGATCCTCAACACTGGTGCTCCACAGGGCTGTGTTCTCAGCCCACTCCTGTACTCCCTGTACACACATGACTGTACATCCAAACACAGCTCCAACGTCATCGTTAAATTTGCCGATGACACAACGGTGGTGGGCCTAATCACAGATAATGATGAGACGGCCTACAGAGAGGAGGTGCACACTCTGACGCAGTGGTGTCAGGAAAACCACCTCTCACTCAACATCAGCAAAACCAAGGAGCTGGTGGTGGATTTCAGGAGAGAGAAGAATGAACACACTCCCATAACCATCAACGGGACACCAGTGGAGAGAGTCAGCACTTTCAAGTTTCTTGGAGAACACATCGCTGAGGATCTGACATGGACTGCTCACACAGACGCAGTGTTAAGGAAGGCACAACAACGCCTCTTCTTCCTCAGGCGCCTCAGGAGGTTTGGAATGAGCCCCCACATCCTCCGCTCGTTCTACACCTGCACTGTGGAGAGCATCCACACTGGCTGCATCACCACCTGGTACGGGAACAGCACCAGCAGCAATCGCAAAGGTCTACATAGGATTGTGCGAACTGCTGGACGTGTAGTAGGAGGTGAGCTTCCCTCCCTCCAGGACATCTACACCAGGAGGTGCATGAGAAAAGCCAAGAGAATCATCAGCGACTCCAGCCACCCAAGCCATAGACGTTTCTCTCTGCTACCCTCAGGCAGACGGTTCCGCAGCATTCGGTCACGCACCAGTCGACTGAAGGAAAGTTTCTTCCCTCAGACTATCAGGCTGATGAACACTTAACACACCCCACACAAACTCTCCCATACCCCACACTGCACACCATAAAGATGTAGCATGCACTGCACTTTAACCAATCCATACTTAAACAATACTGCCTACAACTATGTGTACACCTATCCATTGTACGCATCACTGTCAACATTGCCAAATTTACACTGTTTTGTTTCTTTTTTGTGAGTATGTTGTTGTATTTTGCACTGTCTGTATTTTGCACTGTCGCTGTATTTGCACTGTCTGTATTTTGCACTGTCTGTATTTTGCACTGTTGTTGTATTTGCACTGTCTGTTTTTTGCACTGTTGTTGTATTTGCACTATCTGTATTTTTCACTGTCTGGAGCCAGCACCTAAGCTTTTCACTCATCATAGCACACGTGCTGCTGATGATGTGACAATAAAAGTGATTTGATTTGATTTGATTTGAGGAATGCAATAAAGCAATGCAGTTAAGCATTGCTCTATTCTAAACCAGAACCCCAAGTAATAACAACACACATTCAGTATTAATCCACACAGTGCAAATTTTGAACAATATTGAAAATTGACCACACCACGCGTGTGTAGGAACAGCTGATGGTGGCCATAGCAACAAACAGCAGGAGATCGCGAGCACAAAATGTGGTTTCAACGTGGTTTTGGACACGATATGTGAAATAGCCCATACAGATTTAATCTGAGAGGTATGTATAAGCACTGATCTATAATAGATACGTGATTGCAAGATACAACACACAATTAAAAATATATTTTGCAAACTACTGAAAACGAGGGAACTATTTTTATTACACTTCACATTGTGTAGGAAGGAGAAACACTTGGAGGATCTGGAGGAAGAAGAAACTGGTCCATATATACTGTGTAACAGTTACTGACAAAGTTCCATACATTAGTCTTAGCTGATCCTTCCTTTACTAACAAACGGCCAACGAATCCTGCACTGCAGGGTAGGTTATTGTATCAATCATCAGAAAAATGACAGGAACAAACACAGTACACGGCTGGCTATTCTGTGATGTTGTTGTGAAAATGAACTTCATCCCTTTAGCCCATGTCTGGCCATCTCTCAGTGATAGTAATCTTCACATCATAATCAATCCCGTGTGATCCCCTTCGCTCCGCTAGTGTCTGAAGGGAAAGGTGCGTTCACGTTTTACCAGATCCGGCAGTTCATATTTGGTATTGTTTCGTGTCGACGTCGATATGAACAGGCAAAAAATCTGGATGAACAACAAATAATTTAAACAACTCTGAATCAAATCTTTTATAAAAAAAAAATATATTTTTAAACAAGGTGCATTTTCAAATTTAACCCTCAGCTGGATGTTTTCATTCACTTAGAGCTGTGTTGCACACTGCATGGAGGGGCATTTTCAAAAAACCATAATAGGGGCTCTTTAGTCATAATTAAGCCGAAACGCATGCACCTAGACACTCTTCACAGAAAAAAAATTGATGCAACCACGAAGAAACTAAATTAAGAATAATAATAATCATCACGCTGTGAAAATATGAGGACATTTGCTTCCCTCCGTGCTGTATATTAGAGATCACAACACCTCAAAATACACCAGGAATAAAATATGTTGGATTTATATACTCCACAGAATAAGACTCCAATGCAGGTTTGGAGAGCCACTTACGGCCCCGGAGGGAAGAAGCTAAAGGTTAACAGCGGAGATTGCAAGAAAGTAGCACTGAAGACATATTTCAATAAAGCTAACAGAAATTCCTGGCAGAGGATTTTTCAAATTAATAGTCCAGTTGAGGAGTGGAGCGATCATTTGGGTGGGGCTGTCAGAATGTGTCTGCGGCTGCTGAATAATGAATGGACGGTGTTTGGATGTGGAGCAGAGTCTCCAGCTTCTGCTCAGCTGTGACCTTGACAGGTGCGTTTCAGAACCCAGATGGGACTCCAGTATGAAAACATGGAAATGTCACGGAGAGTGTCGGTGGACTCTGGGTACACGTGCTATTCAGGAGTACAAGTTCATAAATTATAATAATAGACTGTGTGGTGATTTATGGTACACTGTAAATAGCAGATTCCTATTATTTTTATATGTCTATTCATTTATGATTTTAAATTACATTATTGTTTTTTATCTCAGTTTTTAAATACATTTTAATGTATTTAATAATATTTTTTTATAATCCATATATGTTTTATAATTTATTTTATATTCTAAAGTTTGATTATATTATATTATATTATATTATATTATATTATATTATATTATATTCACATTTAATGCTTGGCAAAGATTAACCATGATTAAATTGTATCCAAAATAAAAGTTGGTTTTGACAAAATATACAGTTGCAATCTGAATTTTTACCATCTATTATACAAATCTTTTCACACATATAAATTTATATATATAATTTCTCAGATATATGGATGCATGCATGCTATCATAAATACAAAATAAAATACACAGCGCACTCATTTAATCTGAAACCCCCAGAACAAACAAATTCCAAAATATATAAAGATAAAAAATACAAAGTTTAAAACAGGTGATTTTGGTAAAATAATAATAATAATAAATTGCAAAAACCCACAGAATGTGGCAAGGGAGTTGTCCTGTAACCAGAAATCTGTAACCACTGACTTCCATAGCATTTGTTTGTCCTACACCCTCAGAAATAAAGGTACGCGAGCTGTCACTGGGGTGGTACCTTTTCAAAAGGTACAAATTTGTACCTAAAATGTCCATATTAATACCTTAAGGGTACATATTAGTACCTAAAAAGTACAAAAATGTTCCTCTTAAAATTTTTAGGTACTAATACATACTTTTGAGGAACCATGATGTGTACCTTTTCAAATGGTACCACCCCAGTGACAGCTCGCATACCTTTATTTCTAAGAGTGTACTATGGAAAAGTTATAGGTTTTCAGCTTTCTTCAAAATATTTTCTTTAAGCTCAACAGACAAAAAAAGTCTGGAAACCTATTTAGGAGACTCAATTTTATTGAGTAATAGTGAGTACTTTTGTCTTTGCGTGAAATCCCTGATGTTGCTTTGCGGTTTCAAAATGCAACATTATTTTAGATTAAGTTACATTTTGAACAGATAAAACATCTGATTAAGTTAATGAAATGTTTACTTAAATTTAAAATCCAACATTATATTAATTTAGGTTACATTTAGAACAGGTAAAATGTCTGATTAAGTTGATAAAACGTCTGAATAAGTGTCAAAATGCAACATTATATTAATTTAAGCTACATTAGTACAGATAAAAAATCTGATTAATGTAGAACAGATAAAATGTCTGATTAAGTTGATTAAACATCTGATTAAGTTTCGAAATGCAACATTATATTCATTTAAGCTATATTTTAAGAGTTCACACTTAGCTATAGCAATAATGCTTGACTATATTAGCTAGTTTGGCATGCTGTCCTGGGAGAGAACCCTGAGCTCAGAGATAGGTGAGCCCAAGGCTGAGGCTCCCGCCTGGTCAATAAGCATTAGGAGGGATACGAGATCAGGTAGTTCTGGATAACTTCCAGAGAATAGACCGCCAATTATGTTAGTTTGTACTTAGTAAGTGCTTATGACTTTAACTGAAGTTGTATGCTTTTGAGTGCGGGAGGAAACATGGAGTACCGGGGGAAAACCCACGCGAACACGGGGAGAACATGCAAACTCCGCACAGAGAGTTTTGACTGGTTCAGCTAGCGTTGAACCAACTTGACTTCGTTGCTGTGGGGCAACAGTGTTAACCACTGAACCACCATGTCGCCCGAAATCTAAGCTTAGAAGGAGGGAGAAGGGATGGATGGATGGATGGGGGGGCGAAGATTTGGAATTAAGTGTTTAGGCTGGGTATTTATATTAAATTTGAAATGATCCAATTTGCTAATTAGTGATTGGTGATAGGGATCAGCTAGTCAATCCTATCACGTGCTCCTCTCGAAATTAGTTTGTGAAACTTCACTTAGAACAGATAAAACATCTGATTAAGTTTTAAAAGCAACATTATATTATTTTAAGCTACATTTAGAACAGAAAACATCTGATTTACTTTTAAAATGCAACATTATATTAATTTAGGCTACATTTAGAACAGAAAAAACATCTGATTAAGTTTTAAAATGCAACATTATATTAATTTAAAGTAGCCTATATTTAGAATAGGTAAATGTCTGATTAAGTTGATGAAACATCTCAAAGTTTAAAAATGCAACATTATATTAATTTAAGGTTACATATAGAACAGGTAAATGTCTGATTATGTTTGGGTGAACTATACCTTTAAGTCCCTAATGATATGTAGTTTCAAAATGCAACATTATATTAAAGTTACATTTAGAACACATAAAACGTCTGATTAAGTTGATATAACGTCTGATTAAGTTTCAAAATGCACCATTATTTTCATTTAAGCTACATTTAGAACAGATAAAATGTCTGATTAAGTTTATAAAACATCTGATTAAGTTTCAAACTGCATCATTAAATTAATTTAAGGTCCATTTAGAACAGATAAAATGTCTTATTAAGTTCCAATTAATCACACGATTGCCATAATTTACCTTATGGCAGTTGTGCGATTAATCGTGATTAACTATTTTCAATCGATTGACAGTCCTAGATCAAACAAATTCTAAAATATATGCAGACAAATGTAGATGATTTTTGTCAAAAACCCACAGAATGTGTCAAGGGAGCAGTCAAGAAAGACTCGGACCACCAACAAACAGGCTGCAGGCATTCATTATCTTTCCCACCACAGCACAAACAACAAATCTGTTACAGAGAAGAGTGGTAGTGATAGTGATCAGGACGAAGCTTTTATCATACCTCCCTGCCGTCGGTGGACAGCACAGAGCCCGATCCGGAGCTCAGGTGGACCTGTGTTTGCCTTGGTCATGTTTTCTCTGCTTACTAAGGGTCTGTCCTGCCGCACACTGCGAAAAACGATCCTTCTCTATTTACAGACCTGCATCCTCTAGCTTGAAGCCACTTGTCATTTTTCCTGTCAATTCCCCTCTCGTCACAGTCTGTCTGTTATAAGTGTCAGCGAGCCACCAGACCTGGGGACTAGAGAAGACATATGTGGGAATGTCATTTAGGATAAGCTCATTTTAATAATTACAGTGCAAGAAAGGCTTGATTTGAATTGCTTACCACATTTTTATATGTTGTCTGGTTTTACATTCTTGCAACACATTAGAATGAACTACAGTACTACCACGATATTCTCCCCTACACTTGTTTTCTTTCTAGTGCAAATATCAAAAAATGCTTTAATCAAGAAGCATTTTATGGTAAAGAAATCCCTGTTTGCCCTAAAATTTGTATTCTCTGTCTTTTTCCACCTGCCTTATTGCTGAAGTCATATGAACAAAAGTTTATAAATCTGTGTCTATTGCATGCGAAGCGCCTGATTGCCATTCACTGGAAAAGTACTCAGGGTCCATCTCTGTCACTCTGGATTAAGAAAATGTCTTTGTGTATAGCATTGGAAAGACTGACTTATTTAATCAAACAAAAAATGCACATATTTTACAAGATTTGGGACTTCTTCCTTCATTTTTTAAATAAGAATGGACTGACCGTTTAGTAACCCCAAACAATGTGACTGTGTTAATGTGCACTGTGTTTGTAATGACTAACTTTAATATATTTTTCACCTTGATTGTAATGTGTTGAAATGTCAATGTCTTAATGGTATTTTTTTTTTTTTTTTACAAAATTTCCCTTTTTATTTTATTATTATTAATATTATTATTATTGTTATTATTATTATTAATATTATTATTATTATATCATATTTTAGTTTTTTGTTTTGTTTTTTTTCATTTATTTGTTTATGTATTATTTTTTGCATGTGAATACAAACTTTTTTTTATGACTCTGTGGGGATGGGGTGGGTGTTCTTTGATTGGTATTTGGTTACTAATACAGTATGTATCACATTTTTCTAAAACAATAAAAGTATTTTAAAAAAAAGCATTTTATGGACAAGTAAAAAATATTGTTTTGTTTTCAGAAATACCCAATGGGTAAGTAAAATAATATTGTTTTGATTTTAAAATAAGCTTATTTTACTTACCCCATTGGGAGATAATAGATATTTTCCATAAATCAAGCTACATTAATTTTGAATGACTATTTCTGAAAACAAACAATACGATTCACTTGTCTAGAACAGGGGTTTTCATACTTTTAGGACACACGCCCCCCCCCAAGTTTGTCCAATTTTACTCACGCCCATCATTCATATATTGCTGCATTTAAAGTGCATGGCATTAATTACATTAAAACATAATATATAGCTTACCTGATTCAGTACGTACCTGATGTCTGTACATACAGAAAATGCTGCTTCGCAAAGCAAAGTTCGCAGAGCCCTGACAGTGTGGTTGAGTTGAACAGTGAGTACGTTTACATGGGCAACTATGCTTTAATAGTATTTTAATATGAATAAGACATTACTCTGATTAGGAGTCTGCCATGTAAACAGCGATTTTTGATTATTTTAATCTGACTAAAGTCATAATTGAATCTAAACAGAAATGGAATTAAGACATGTAGAGTATGCAGATATTAATGGCATTATTGAAGTAAACACTGCAATCAAACTATTACCAAGATGTAGGACTTTGCGCTGCATTTTGCGACAAGATGCACACACACAGCTGTCAGTAAAGGACCGCACACACACACATCACGAAATGCGGAAGTTAAACAACACTCTTCCACCAGTCCTTACACCATTACTCGTGAAATACCCGAGTTTGTCATGGGGGCATTAAAGAAATGTTCATGAGTGAAAGTGAAACTGCCGAACTGCAGTTAAAGTTGAAAAATTTAACATGAAACACCCAAAGTTACATGAGACTCTGCAGGAAACGTGGATAGCCTGGTGACGCAACATTCAAAAAGCACTTCGTCACACTTTAATTATATTATTGTCTTATTCAGATTAAGGCAAATAACTATTAACGTTACTAATATCCGTTAACGTAGCCAGAATGTCTTCAAAGTAGGTAAATATCCAGAAGGGCATCCTGCTGATTTGATTCAGAAAGGCATTTTTTGTCTCAATTTTTGGCTCACTGGTTTTAAGTTCATTCACCGTCATTCATTTTAAAAAGCACCCAGTCCATTTTATTTGTAGATATTTTACTCAAACGCATTAACTCTACAGGAGCCTAATGATCAGCTGTGGAACTAACGTTAATCAGATTCACTCTAGTGAAGGCTTAAAAATCGTCATCATAATTTACTCGAGTACACGCCTCAAATTCTCGCACCCCCTTTAGGTGCTGTCACCCCCTAGTGGGTGCGCCCCACAGTTTGAAAACTCCTGGTCTAGAAAATGCTTCTTGATTAAGGAATTTTTCGGTATCTTGACCTGAAACAAGTAAAAAACTACAAGTGACACTTTTTCAAGTGAAAAAGAAATTGAATAGCAATATAACAATCATTTGGAAGCCTGAAAAACTCAATGTTTTGAAAACAGATTATATCCTATGAGAAAATCGACTATAATCATCTTAGTATAGATACAAAATCGTGATTTGCATCATCCACGTGTGACAGCCAATTACTGGCCGGGCAAACATGCTACAAAGTTTAGTCTTTTTAATGAATAAATGTAAACGGGTACATAGCCATTTTGTTCTATCCACTGCTGGTTATGAATATTCAGTGTGTGTGTTGCGTGTGGCGTTCACTCCTGCCCATAATTATTACTTTCAATTGATCTTGTTTGTCTTTTTTCCCTTTTCAGTTTTCTGTTGGTTCATGTGGTGGCGTCAGGCTTTTAAAACGGACGGAAGCGAACTTCTCACCATCCCTCATTCCTTCACGCCACCACAGTTTTTGACGGCTTTATTGTTGTGTTCTCCTTTATACTTCCCTTTTGATATTTGTTTGGAGGGGGGAAGTTCCAACCTGCTTTAGGTTTATTTGGTTATTTATTATGTTGCTGGGCTCCCCATCTCTTGTCGTTTTGGATTGTTTTGCTGGTTATACTATGTTAATAAATAACTTAGTTGGAGCACTTTTGCTGTTGTTTATTTGTTACATTGTCTTTGGATCACAAGTTGTATTTAAATTGGGGACTGTAACAGTGTGCTACATATGCATTGAGTCATGTTGGATTGCCATGATACATGTGACAGAATTTTTATTTTTTTAATTTTTTTTTTTACATTTTCTTTATTTAAATTTTATTATTTTTGTGCGTTTAAAAATTTCTACATAACATGCATTATCTTTACCAGTCCTTTTTTTTGCTCTTGAAAGAAAGTATGTGACAGCTGAAGCACTCTATATAAATACATAATTGCAACTATACCAATTAATGTTGTTTTTTTTCAGTTAACCTCACTGATGTTGAACACCATGGAGAGTTGATCATCCACTTAGACATGGATCACATTAGAGGAGATGGAAAAAAGATAATTAAAACAAGATGTGTTTAGACAAATGAAAACAAGATCCATTCCTTAGACCAGATCACATTACAAAGCAGAGCATAAAAAGGAAAAACAAACACAAACACATGTACTGTGTTGCCCTATTACACTGTTTCTTCTAGCGGCATAATCATTACCCTACACTGTGAAATGGGGCTTCATGTTTAAGTTTTAAGGCCTAAATTTATAAAACTAAAATAAAAAAAAACAATATTGAAAAACTGCAATATTGCAGAACAAACATTAAAATATAAACCCAGGGCTTTGGTTCTAAAAATGATAGCAATTTTTAAATAGATGATTAAATAATGCTTTTAAATTATGCATTTGCAAAAAAAATAAAACCTCAAAGTTAAATTGAAAAACCCTATTTAACTGAATACAATATTCTCAGGAGGCATGCAGGCAGTATTGGTGCAATGAGTTGGAGTACTTCTTAAAAGCTGAATGCTAATTTTAATTGTTCCTAGGAATTAAAGTATTTAATTGACATAATAATAATGATAATAATAATAATAATAATAATAATAATAATAATAATAATAATAATAATAATAATAATAATAAT
>CAIGQZ010032409.1:10813374-10827613 GCA_903798205.1 Danio tinwini
AACTGTAGGATTACGGTTCACAGCTGGAAACCCTGCTGCCAGTATTTATTTGCTCAGCGACCTGAGGCAACAGTGATAGACACTGCACCGCCCCCATATGCATTTGTTTATATTGCAAAACATGTCTTTTTTTATCAAGAAGGTCCATACAGATTACAAATGCAGATATTGATAAGATTAGGCCATGGTTAATATGTGTGTGGACTTTGGAGCTTTTACAATGTGGTTACATGTTGATTGGTCAGCTTGTAGGTCTCAGTATTTGGGCTTTGGTCACATGGTGAAGGAAGATATCTGAAATATACGCTGCTCGCGTGCGATTTTTCTCACGTTCCCTTAAATATGCACTGCTCACGCACAAATTTTCTTGCGCGCTGTCAGTACACTCGCTTAGTGAGATTTAATTTCGTTTTTTAGTGCAGACTCCCAATTTGTGTCCCTCTTCATGCTTTTTGATATGATTTATATTAGTGCACTATTTATTAACAATAACCAAAATAGACTTATAATTTTTTATCTAATAAACCAAAACATTTTTGGCTGTATGTTATATGATGAGATATTTCCAGTTTTAAACACTTAAAGACACTGAGAATAGACGTTGGATGTAAAGAATACATTTTATTTTAAAAACATTTATTAAACATCTAAAAGGTGCTCCATACTAATCAAATAAATACATTTAAACTAAAATATAACGAACGCAAGCAGATATGTTACTGTTATAGAAAATAGGGAAACACTTGATATGGTATTATAGTCTACTCTACTGTTCACTCTTCAAATAAATCTCACTATCAATCTCATTTTATCATGGCAACTAAAATAAAGTGAACTGTCTCTGTTGTCTTCCACATTGTTGATGAGATTGTGGAGGACATTTCCCCTGTCATCCTCTTCATTTTGAGGGAAAGCTGTTCCACAGGGCCCCTGAACACATATTGCATGTACTGCGTTTTGAACAGTACTATAGTAAAGTACTTCAATTTATCTGTTGTTGTAATACTATAGTTGCTATGGTAACAGAACAAGTGTAATATAAACAAATGACCCAGTGCTGTTGTTTTTTTTTTACAATATAGGGTATATTATTCTACAATTTACCACACTTTACTGTAGTAAAACTAAACTTTGTATTTCATTGTATGAGTTCACTATTCTTAATACTACAGTATGCTGAAGCATTCATTAACAAGTTGTAAGTGATACTTGCCTAGAACATAGGCAGTATACCTAACACTCAAAACACTAGCATTTATTCTAGAATTTACCTTAACCTGTAGGTAAATAGTGTAGCAATATATAAACCATATCAACATTCTTGGGATAACACTTTAACAGGAGGATCTCCGGAGAGCAAAAGCACGAAAAGAGAAAACACAAGTCTGCATCATCTGTCGGAGCGAGAGTAGATCATTCGCACATGAGCAGACCAGCCAGTGTTTTGAGTGCACATGAGGAGTTGTCCACGGACAGAGGAAACACCAGCTCGTTCGCTCGCTCGTCTTACATGAATGCGCTCTCGGCTTGTAATACTGCGCTTATGGCGTCTTCTGCCATTTTCCTCTATTTGCCGCTTTTCCGCTGCACGTTAGGGCTTAACGTTACTGCGAACCGGGCTGAGCCAATAGCCCCGGACCTCGAGCTCAGAGGCTGAAATCATTCTGCATTCAAAGTAAAAAGTTCCAATAGCCAGAGGGAGATTAATGACAACACACACGTTCTTTCACCACCAACAGGAAATAGAACTGAGGTATTTTTTTAGTTGCTAATGTCTTCTGGCCGAAAAGTTTGTTGTTTGTACCTAGTAAAATATTACAGAAAATACATTAGTAATGCCTTACACTACTGTGTTACAGGAAAATGTAATATGTTACTGTAATACATTACTTTTGTAACACATTACTCCCAACACTGTAAATAAATAGGGCATAAGGGGGATAACTGGGAATAGAACACAGCCAGGAACTATGCTTCTAATTACAGCTCTCGAGGTGTAGTTTGAAACTTACAAGATTGCCACGCAGTTTGCGAATGTTTGTTGGAATGACGGATTTGGGAAACACCAAGTTAACAAACCATGTTTGTAACAGCAGAACTTGCAACCTTAGTTGACCAACTATGGTTTTCGTAAACAGTCTTGCTCCTCTCTAGCTCTGGAGTCTGGGATCTTCTCTGGCACTACTGCTATCAGACTATCTTTGAGGCCTACTCTCTGTTCTTTGTCTCGCACTCTCTCAGATACATTTATTTTACATTTAAGCTGGATACAATTAACATGTTTTTATCATTTCATCTTTTATCATTTTATACAGTTATTTTGTAACTGATTCAGCTGTAACCATAGCGAATTATTGTCATTAAATCATTTTCTTTTTTAAGTATTTGTGAATTACATTTGATTTAACATCAACACTTAGTTGCTCCATAATGCAATAAAATACAATAACATAATAGCAACACTTTCCTACATTTTTAGCTATTTTAACTGCCCTTATTTCCATTTTTAGTATAAGATTACAGAAGGATGATTTGACCAAAAATGTACAGTTTTTCACCATCATACGTCATTTGGCAAAAATACAGTTCAAACCGATGTGGTTAAATCCCATCTTTACACCTTTAAACAAACAAAGCACCTTGAATTTCATTAGCCATGCACATTTTCTTCTGCTTTTTCGATAAGTTGCTCAACTCTATCCCTGTCAACAGCACACAATCTCCTCACAATACATTTCACAATGCTACTTCTGCATGCACTGGTGTCTCAGAGTCTTTCCAATATAGCCTGAGGACGGGGACATTATGTACACAGCTTTTTCTTTTAAAAATAACTGCACACCAGCAGCAGCAACATCAATCAAAAACTCAGACTTTAGTAAAGTCTCCTGAATTCAGTCTGCAAAAACTGCAAATCTGTTGTTTTAAAAAAAGAGGAAAAGCTGTTTCTTTATATATCTCTTAAACGAATCCTGTTTGCTAATTTATAGTGCGTGTTAATGACCCGTGAGCTATTTTAATGTGAATTCCCAAGTTAAGCGCACACCTGATGGAATGTCATGTTTGTTTGCTAAAAGACGCCCAAGGTGGGGAATTGGAATGGGAATAATGGGACAAACTCAATTCAGAGAGATGAATTGCTCACAAACACACACACCGCCTGCAGACAGGACGGAGAATCCAGAGAAAGTTCCAGAGACAATGGCAGGCCAAGCCAACACAAAGGATTGCAGCACAGCGGAGACACTCTCCAAGGTAGAGTTTGGAGCAGTCCATTAAAATGGAAAAACAATCATGAGCGGGAGGTGATGGAGTGTAGACCGTTTCACAGAGAAAAAGATTCATTCCTCCCCCCAAAACGGCAAAAAATTTCCAAGAAGGAGAATGTTGTTTGTGCAGTTAGATAATAAACTACTAAGTACCATGTAGAATCGCACTGATTCACTCCAAAACAATGTGGAGGTAAACACCGAGTGTTATGAAAGGTGAGGAGGAGATTTCAGTGCATAGCTGCACACAGGCCTTGACCGATCACAAATTCTTCCATTTACCCATTCTCTAACCCAGAAATAAAAACAAACAAGGTGTTGATTTACTCACTTTCAGTTCATTCAAGAGGTATTCAGTTTATTTTACACACAAAAATCTTCAAGATTTTCAGCTGAAAGAGTGGTCCTTGGTGATAATTAAATGGCCAGTTCATCTAAATATGAACATTACCTCACCATTTAGCTTCTGTAATGTGATTTTAAATCTGTAAGATTTCCTTTATTCTGTTGTACGCAAATGATATTTTTAAGAATCCTTGTTGATGGCATTCATTGACTTTCACATTAGGAAAAAATTGACAATGGTAGTTAATGGGTGCCAGATGCCAGCATTCTTCAAAATATCTTCTTTAGGGTTCAACAAAAGCTTAGATTGGTTTGTAAAGGGCACCTATGGTGAAAATCATCTTTTGTAAACTGTTTGGACAGAACTGTGTGTAGGTATAGTGTCTCCACTGTCATATTGGAGTGATAAAAGCACAATAAGGCCCAATACCAATTCAACCCATTAGCCTTTCCCCTTACCCCTCGTTTTGCGCATTCATGTGAAGGGGTAGTGGTGTCCCAATTATGTTTAGCTTGAAAGTGTAGGGCTAAGGGGAAGGGGTAGATACCCCTTCGAATGAAGATTTTTCAGGACCACACTTGTAACCAAGGGGTAAGAAAATTTCCCAGAATACACCAGCCACAACGGCAAATTTGCTGCATCCGGAAGTAAGAACAGCCACAAATTAGTATTTTTTTATTTTTTATATTATTACGAATTCTTACAACAAACAAACACATGTTTTAATATATTCATAACCACGTTCATGTTTCACCGTCATGCTTTAAAAAAAAAAAAAAAACGCTAAAATAAAAAATGTTAAATTTCGTGATAATCCCTAATCATAACGCCTGTACAGCAGTCCCACAACATTCTGACACTCGATGACACTCATACACTCTGTCAAAAAAGTCTAGTGGCTGAGAATGAGCTTTTTACAGTGTCTGCTATAATGTAAAATGTGCAGTATGTAAATTTGACACCCAGTGGTTGAACTAGGTATTGCACTCCTGGATCAAAACAAAAGCAAGCACGGGATGCCAGATTGAGTACAGGCGCAAGTGATTTAAACTGTGTTCTAAATAAAAGCAACGACACGCAATAGAGGGAATATTTTCCATATTAAAAGGAGTTTTGGTTCTAACCAACACCTCAAATTGATATATTAGAAAAGGCTTCTATTTCTCACAGCTCAACATGTGAAACCTATGACAGTGATCACCTCAGGTAAACCTTGTGTGCTTTATTCAGTGCTAAATGCTAACAATGTGAGTTTGAATGCCATTTTACATGACATGTATTGCCATATACTGAAAGCAGCAGCAGATAGTTCACCTCAGATCTTGAAAATACAATAAACTATTTGAAATTGAACTTTAGAACTAAACACATATGAGTGATTCAGCATCTACATTTAATGATGTTAAAGAGGGTTAATATGTATTAAATAGATTATAAACCTTACTGTTTCATAAGTGAGTGCATATTATGTGCTTCTGAAAGGCTGTATTTAAATTTCTGTCGTGTTTTGTCTGGAGCAAACAGCCAAACTGCTCATCACTGCGTATCTCGTCATGAAGCGTGTTGTTAGGACACGCAGTTACAATGTAAGCTGCTCACCTGATGTTTACGTTCATAATATTTATATAATTTGCTGATTATTAACCTCCTCATGTGGAACTGAATCGGTCTCATTTTGACGTCTGATACTGCCCATTTTTCGTCACGGACGCATGCTTTCAGAGCTTTTCTGAATAAATGAATGAAATACGTTGTTTTTTAACAAGGCAACCCGGGGTGCTGAAATGTAATTGGCTAAACTGGCATTGTGCAGGTTAAATTTACGTAAACAAAGACAGCGTTCAAAGCAGAATATCTGACTTCAGCATTGTTTTTCAGTTAAACAAGTGTTCACTTGGGATGTTTCTTAAATATCTGCACACATATTATGGTATTTTTATGCTTTAGAAGAGTCAAAAACTTACATACAGCACCTTTAACGTTGTTTTTGGTGTGTTTACATAGATGATTATGGCCACAGTGTAAATGCGCAATATAGTTAGGATCTTATTGCCACATTAGATTGTTATGATAACATAAAATATGCCTTCAGTGATTTCCTGAAGATAAATAGCAAAAAATAACACAACTGGAATAACTACTGCAGTTGCCATCGTCTGATCTCATATGAAGCAATAGGTCGTGATGACATATGATGACGTGTGCAGGTGCTGTAGTGCTCTCCCAATTCTTAGGGGTAAATTTTGACACCCCTTCACACTCGTTTTTAAAGGGCCAGGGGGAAGGGGCACAAAAATAGAATTGGGATTGGGCCTTTGACATCATGTTTATGACATCATGTTGCGGTGGGCCTCAAAATGTGATGTAAGAGGGTTTCCTCGCCTACCGAATTGATTGACAGCCGCATATTAATATATCTCTGTAGTAACGCAACTTTGTAACGAAGCCTTGAATTAACTCTACAACAAATACATCAAATAATCATTGGGAAAGTTCTTACTGTAGTTTTTCTCACAAACGTTAGGTCTGCTTCCTTCACGTCTGTCACTGTGCTGTTTATCTGACACAGCCGAGGCAGAGATTGAGGCACACTCTTACAGGCAAGTGCAAACGGTGGGCAGGGAGAACCAGCATTAAAGGCACAGGCAACAAAAACAGCTACATTGTGTTAAGAGCAGAAAATCCCAATATTCTGAAAGGTAAAATAAATAATCTGATAGGTGTTTTGAGCTGAGATTTTACAGACACATTCTTTAGACACAAAAAACTTATCTTAAATCTTGAAAAAGGGGTAAAATAGGTGCCCTTTAATGCAATATCCTAAACCATAAATATCATAAAATACTGATTTGTTTTAAAGCACCAATAAACAATGTTTATAACAACAACAAATTCTATAATTTCAAAAGCAACAGTCAAGTGCATAATTTTAAAAATATAATTATAATGAACTAATATTAATTAACATGGCATAAGTCCATAGGAAAAACTTGATTTGTTGTTGAAGAGAAGTAAAATGGTCGAAGTGTCCTACACGCATTTCTATTCCTGTTCAAGCCAACACAAGCAGGCAGGCTTGTGCTAAACCGGTCTGAAAGCTGAGAATAATAAGCCTAGCAGGGGGTGGAATGAACAGTGAAATGCTGTCAATTATCGCAAAATGTAGAACAGTGGGGTCCTAATTTCAGCTGAGAAACTTTTCAGTCTGTGAATATTGGGTTGTAATCACAGCCTGCATACAACATATGATTTGAGCTAAATTCAAATCATGCACTGGCAAGTTAACTAAGAGCTTAGTCACGACACACTCTGAATAGTTATTTGACAAGGACTTGACTAAACAGGTTACCAAAATAACAACTGAGGGAAAATCAATATAATGATACAGCTAGCTAGCTAAGACAGACAGAAGGATAGAGTTTAAAAGTCTAAGACCACATTTAAAATCTAATATGGGAAATGAATGCTGAAAACTTAAAAAAGAAAAAGAAACAAAGTCATTAATCTAATTAAAACATTTCTGGCAGAATTTATAATGAAAGTTTCTATTAAATCTGATAAATGCAAAAGAGGGGCATATCCACTAGCGGTCTCAGACATTTAGACTCCTCATTATATATTTACAATTATTTTCTAAATGGGAAAATAGCACACAGAAAGCTTTTGAAGTATAACGTGCCTCATGCCAAGACCCAAGTCAAGCTTCCCAACAAGGAGGAAAATACGTTTGAAAGCTGCACATCAATTCTAATGAAATATCACAGAGTAAAGATGCACTATAGGAGCAGTTCAAGCATATCGCTCATGCAGATATCAACAAATCAATCCAGCTGCTGTGTGTTGTATTGACAAAGAGCATTCGGAGCTTTGCGATCGATCTCAGATGCACAGCTATGGAAGAAAAAAAGTACTGCAAAGACCGTCTATAGTCATAAACAAGGCAGCACTAGTACTCCAGAACTTACTGAATATCATATAGAAGTCTTGGTTGTATTTATAAGATGTATTTATAAGATGCAAAGCTGTGTGCTCATGCTTCACTTGTAGAAATCAGGTTATTTTTTCATATATCTTACTTTGATCATATACAGCTACTCAGCTAACATAAAAACAAATTTCCTATTTCCTCTGATTGAAGAGGCTCTAAAAGAGGCTCTGATTGGTCAGCTAACATAATATGCTGTTATTTGCGGATTGGCTTCCCGTCACGCCCCTATAAACGTGCGCTTTTGTGCTGCGTAAACAGTTCAGTCAGAGCAGCTGTTAGCAGTGTTTGCTGCCTGAATCAGACGGAAAAATGAAGAGCACACAGCTGAACCTCACAACTGCTCTCTAAAATAAAATCTGGGTCTTTCACATATATTCGAAATAGGTATGTGTAAGTAACATAAAACGTTCCCATATCTTTTGCAAGTTCATTTGGATGTATAACACAGGGAAAATTGCCACATATAGAGACACTGCAGCGCTGCTAAAGATTGTGGGGGTTCACAGCGGTTTGACTGATAAATATGAATTTGTAGCTAAATGGTTAACAGTGCCAAACAGCATTTCCCATTGTTTACGTCTTCGCTACAACATACAGTTAACACTGGAAACTGCATGTAATTGATCAATTTGAACAAATAAAAACACTTACAGGATTTTAAGCAAAACCAGCACTGAACTGGGAGAAACTCTGGAAGCTGTCCTTTGTCAAATACTAGCTATATATTTTTTTAAATAATTCTCTGGAACATAATTAAAACTAAACTGTAAGCTCTTCTCTCTTTGTGTCGTGTCCTTTGGAAGCACAAATACAGAAACAGAAGAAGCTCTGTGGAAATAGCAGCGTTTGGACAAAATTTTACCTTTCTCTGCTGTAAAATTACAGCTCCTCTGGCCACGCCCTTTTGCTGCGCAGGGTGTGTGTGCGTGGTGAATGCGCGTAACCTGAAGCATTTGTGATCTCACTAACTTGGATGTATTTTTTGTAGTCCCCAAACTTCATGCGCTGTAGGCTTTGCTAAGCTAACTCTGTAAAAGCCAATGTCTTATTTTGCATTAAACTTTGAGCGTATTACATTCAGAGATGTTGTTTATGTTCACACAGCTACATTACACATCAACTAAAGTTTAAAATATGATATTGTAGTGGACCACCCTCTTAAATTTCATACTTTTATTGTAAAATTTGGCCTGTAAATTAACAGCTAAAGTTGCCAGCAATCTACTGTTATTTTACAGTACTTTACCATAACTGCCATCTTATAATATGTTGCAGTAAAAATACATGGACTGAGTTAATACTCAAGTTAACTCATTTTATTCTGAAACTGACTCCCTCAAATTGGCCAACTGCTGTTTGAGTTTATAAAGTAATATATGTTCTATTATTTATAATGACAACTTAAGGACAACAGCCAGAATAAGGTTCTCTGTTCATCTTTGACTTAAAAACTAGCTCTACTCTCCTCCACAAGGGTAATACATAAAAGGAAGAAATTTGACTTAGGTTTTACTGTTTTTTTTCTTCTTCTTGATATCACAGTAAACTGCTGGCAGCTGTAGTTGCCAGCAATCTTCTGCATTGTAAAACCTAACAGTCTTTATCAACTTTATCTAATGAAATGTGTAGTTAACTCAAAATTTACTGAAAAGTGAATTCTACTCTAATTCAGTGCTGAAGGTAATGAGTTAATTAAATACCTCATTTCTTCAACTTAAATGGAGTAAGTTCACAGTACTCATATAGATTTTAGTACTCATATTAGATCATTAGTTTGTTGTGTTTTACAGTACTCTGTTGGTTTGAGTTCTCTTCATTTATAGGGTTTTACTGTGCTCAAATTGCTTTATTTACTCAAATGGATTAAGTTGACAGTACTCATTAGGATTAGTTTTTGAACTTAAATAGTTTGTTGCAATCGGTTTCCTCAAATGGTTTGAGTTAACTTATTGAGTTTTACAGTGTATGTTTTTTTTTTCACAGAATATTAGTTTTGTTGAAAAATTTATATACTGGGTGTTTTTTACAACGATTTTTTGCAGTGTAATGATGCGTTTACCACACCAATAGCAAACGGTGCACTTCCAACCAATCCCCAATGCACAATGCCAATTTCAATGCTTAATTCTTTATTTTCCAAGAAGCTGTTTCTCTCAGGGTGACACGGTGGTTAGTGGTTAGCATTGTCGCCTCACAGCAAGAAGGTCGCTGGTTTGAGTCCCAGCTGGGCCAGTTGGCAT
Source organism: Danio tinwini (assembly GCA_903798205.1). Taxonomy (NCBI): domain Eukaryota; kingdom Metazoa; phylum Chordata; class Actinopteri; order Cypriniformes; family Danionidae; genus Danio; species Danio tinwini. The sequence goes on from CAIGQZ010032409.1 coordinate 10,823,218, forward strand.
TTCTGTCTGGAGTTTGCATGTTCTTCCTGAGTTTCCAGTTTCTCCCACAGTCCAAAGAAATGCGATATAAGTGAATTGAATAAACTAAATTGTCCATAGTTTGTGTGTGAATGAGAGTGTATGAGGGTTTCTCAGGCCTGGGTTGCGGCTAGAAGGGCATCTGCTGCGTAAAACAAATGCTGGAATATTTGTCAGTTCATTCCGCTGTGACGACCTCTGATAAATCAGAGAGTAAGCCAATGAAAAATGAATGAATGAACTACATAACTTCAAGATTTAATGTACAATTTTTGCTTGAGCACTGCACAGAACTGGTTAGATAAATTGTATGCTTCCCGACTAGAAGGACGAATCCTAGTAAGGCAGCATATCCAGGTATCCGCATCATTAATGCTGCATTGAAGGACATCTCAATCGTTTCGCATCTTTTATTCAGAATGTTTTGAAGGATGCATCAAGTGTATCTTTCCTGTCTTTCAATCGCCCACAGTTCTTTGCATGCATTCCAAATCACAAAAATAATCTAACGAATAAATCTGCACAGAGGTTATTCGATTTAATTACATAGAGCTAATAAAAAGATTTGTATTTTTTTATTGGAAATAAAAATCACATAATAGTCCATAATTTGAACTTTAAAAAGCTTCATTTTCAGCTATTAGTTTCAATAAAGCTGATACTAAACAAACTAATATTAACAGCATTTTCATCCAGCAATCTTGGAGGCATGACATCTGCACTTTCTATGCTTTACACTATGGTTTAATGCTGAGAAAGACTTGAAGCCTCAGAAGAATGTTTAGGAAGGGTAATACTTATATTATTTTGCAATGTATATTTGAGAAGCACATATAGTCCAGTCCAAAACAAAAGGGACAGACCTCTTTTATTTATTTATTTATTTATTTATTTATTTAATAAAGACAAATTTTACAACTCTCCTAGAGTTAAACAGTTGAGTTTTACCATTTTTTTAACGAATTCATCTATTCTCCAGGTCTGGCAGGAGCACTTTTAGCTTAGCATAGATCAATGAATCATATTAGAGCAGGGGTGTCAAAACTCGGTCCTGGAGGGCCGGTGTCCTGCTGAGTTTAGCTTCAATTTGCTTCACAACACCTGCCAGGAAGTTTCTAGTATATCTAGTATAAGCTTGATTAGCTGGTTCAGGTGTGTTTGATTAGGGTTGGAGATAAACTCTCCAGGACCGAGTTTGGTTACCGTTGTATTAGACCATTAGCATCTTGCTCAAAAATGATAGAAGACTTTCTATATTTTTTCTATTTAAAGCGTGGTAAGCCTGGCAGAATTTTGGCCTATTTTCTTGGCCAATATAGGTAACTATACTCTCACACATGGCTGCAGCAGGCAGTTTTATTGGAGATGCTAATAGTCTAATCTGATTAAGTAATCTATGTTAAGATAAGCTACAGATATGGCTACTGAGAACGCTCGTTTCTTCATGCGCAGTACTGCAATTTGTCACTCACAGTCACGCGCTTTACTGCAGCTGCAAAGGCAGCCTTTTCATTTAAAAAAAACTAAATTTCTGTGCCTTACTCAATAGCCACCAGGTGGCGCAAGGAACAACCACTTTTCCATTGACTTTGTTGTCATGCGCGTTTAGATGCATGTAGCCTACAGTATTTTGGCCCGTTTCCACTGAGTGGTACAGTACGGTTCATTACCATACCACTTTTTCGGTACCCTTTCAAAAGGGCACCAAACACGAGTAAGGATACCAAAAGGTGGAGCTACATGCGCAGCTGAACGCTGATTGGTTACAGAAATAAACAATGGAACCGCCATGTTTTTAAATACAAAGCCGAGACAATATTGTAAACTTCATGCATATAATAACGAGCCATAGATGACCAGAGCTCAAACAAACCTTGTCATCATCTTGATGAATAGCCACAAAGCCAAGAAGAACAAATTCTGCCGTGTCATGTTGTTGTTTTACGAGCTTGTCTAAAAGTGTGAGCAGTTTCTCTTTGTCCAGAGAGCTCATGATCGCCTCTATATTTGAATTAACAAACTTTTTGAGCTAATTTTTTTTTTACGTGTGCATGATCATTGAAGCGCTCTGATATCCGATCCATTTGGTTTTTTTAACCCAAATAAGGTCTAAATGTATGCTGTATGTAGTTTTCTGTAATTGGTAACATATCAGAGACTGTAAGGGTCTGTATGTGTTTATATACGTTGCATTTATATATTTATTTTATGTAAATGCAGACGTTACAGTAGGCTTGTTCACACTATCATTGATCTGAAGTTATAATCAAATCATGTTCATAGAAAGGTCAGTAATAAACCTTTATACACAAGCATACTATGTGTATAAAGCATCTGTATTGTGTGAAGTGCTTCTCATATGATATGTAAACGACCTGTACGGTGTTACTGTGATATTTCATCATGTCAGAGTAAACATGTCGTCGTCTGAAACTTTGTCGCACACCATGTCCACCAAGAGGGTACCCTTGGTAGTGGAAACGCAAGCTTGATAAAGGTGACTGGTACTGTACCTCTCAGTGGAAACGAGCCATGTGTGCGAGAGCTCTCTATTCAGCTCTCTCGATGCCTCAAGTGGCTGGGATTCTTTATTTATTTATTTTGGAGATAATGTATACATATTTGTATTCATATATGAATACAACAGAAAGACAAAACTTTACAAATTACATGTCCACTTTTGAAGGCTCAACACAATTTCATAGATCTAGATAAAATAGTCTAAGCGATATTGAAATCATTTAACGATATACAAATATCGGATATAATAAAAACATTAAATAAACCAATATAAAACAAACAAAAGCTATAGCGATATAGGAATATACAGTACACTCTCAGAAATAAAGGTACAAGAGCTGTCACTGGGGTGGTACCTTTTCAAAAGGTACACATTTGTACTTGAAGGGTCTATATTGGTACCTCAAAAGTATATATTAGTACCTACAAATTTTAAGAGGAACACATTTTTACTTTTTAGGTACCAATATGTACCCTTGAGGTATTAATATGGACCTTTTAGGTACAAATTTGTACATTTTGTAAAGGTACCACCCCAGTGACAGCTTTTTATTTCTGAGAGTGTATAATGAATTAAACCGTTTTAAGCCATTTTGAACTTTAATTTTACAAAGACCTATCTGAAAAAAGGATTTTAGATATTTTCTAAAAACAATAAACAGCGGAGTTAATTATAATTTTATTCTTTTAAAATAAATATTATTTATAAAGTGTTTGGATACAAGGATATTAATCAAACAGAGCTTTTTTTTCACAAACAGATTGGGAAAACTGCAGGTAAAATTGTGTTCTATAACATCAAACAAGTGTTTATGTTTTTATAACATGGTAAAATTTAAAAATGAAATTCATCATCACGAGAAAGTAATCAAATCGTTTGTTACAACATCAAAGCCCATCCTTGCAAAGGTGAAACAAATGATGACGGAGAAGTCAAAAAGAGCTAATTTGTGGAGTGGAAAGTCATGCATGGAATATGGAATGGATGTTCTTGGCTGGTGGAAGATGAACAAACAATCCTTTCCAAAGCATGTTAAAGCGCTAAAGCTACAGTGGATTCAAAAAATGCTCCACCACAAAAACACATTTACAAAGACTAATCTTGGTGAGTAAATGGTTTTCAAATTATAACTAAATATTAATTAAATAAATACATAAATGAAGACAAAGGAATTGAAAGGTTTTGCTCACCCAAAAATGCTGTTTGCATGATTCAATTAATATCATTGTATCCCAATTCATTTTAAATAATATTTCAAAACTCTTTCATTGTTCATTGTTTTTAGAAAATATAAAAAAAATCTGATTTGTAAAATGAAAGTTCAAAATGGCTTAAAACGGTTTGATTTATTTGTATTGTATATACCTAAATTGTTATAGCTTTTGTTTGGTTTATTTAACTTGCTTTTATTATTTGTGATATTTGTAATGTTTTAAAGGATTTTAGTAGCCTATAGCTTATTTTATCTAGATCTATGACACTACAAAAGTGGACACGTAATTTGTGAAGTTGAGAATTTGAGAATGTTTTTCTGTTGTATTCATCAACCTATTCTATTATTTCCAAAAGAAAAAAAGATAGAAGCCGCTAGTGGTAACAACAGAGCTGTCGGTCGGTTTCTCTAGTTTTAAATTTATACTGTAACTATAAGCAGGGCTTGACATTAACACCTGCCAACCCGACAAATGCAGGTAGATTTCACCTATGGTGCGTTAGACAGATACCCTGACTAGCCACTTTGGCAAGGTTGAAAATTATTTGGAAATTGCCAATGCTGCCTCGTCACTAAACATGAGAATGGATTTAAAATTGGTAAAACTCAACTGACTATCTATAAAGGTGTTGTAAAATGAGCCT
>CAIGQZ010032409.1:10852803-10893106 GCA_903798205.1 Danio tinwini
GAGAGAGAGAGAGAGTGAGAGAGAGAGAGAACAGCGCACTCTCTTCAGATCAACACGAACGATCGAATCAAATTTGCTTAAGCTAAGCGTTCTAAAGTATGGCTTTATTTCTCAATCAAGGATTCTGACACATCAACGTAAAGCAGACGCTTTACAAAAGTTGCGTGTAGTGTGAAAACATGTCAAACTTAATGATACACTTGAGGGCGCTTGGAGTCAACTTAGAGAGGAATGGGCCGTCTTTGACAGCTTCCGACATCATCTGGCGCTTTCACTGAGTACATTTACATGATCCATATTCTCCTTTATCCATATTTCTTTGCACATTAAACACACGCAGAGCTGGAGCAAGCTGAACTGGCGCTGTAGGCAAACAGTGATCACGCCACCCGAAAGTGAAATAGAAACTTACCGGTTTGCGGATAAGGAGGACCGGGAGGGAGGGGGTAAGTGTCGCGGATGAAAGGGTCGCCTCTATGGGCGCGCCGGCCCTGAACACACGTCGACCACAACAGGAAATAAAAAAAAACTGCAACTGCGATAAATGCGTTAATTTTTTTTAACGCGTTAAATATTTTAAATTAATCACGTGCGTTAACGCGCTAATATTGACAGCCCTAATTAATAAACATAAATCTGTTCGAAATAAGCATATATTTGTGTGTGTGTACATATATTTATATATATAGTACACACACGCACAAACGGAATAATTCTCATTAGATTATAAGTAGACTATTATGTTGGGATTAGGATTAGTAAATTGACATGTACTTTTAGATATTAAGCAGACAGTCTACTACTCAAATGGACCATCAAAATACCATACAAACCACTTAAAGAAGCTTGCATATTCATAAACTATATTATATGGTTATTGGTTAGTATGCATAACAACAATGTAACTGTGACCTAATTATATTAAATATATCAGAGACATTATGGAGAAATAAACAGTTGAGGCTTTGATGAGATGAATAGGAAAATTAGTGCATAAAATAAAAAATAAAATATATATATATATATATATATATATATATATATTAAGCAGAATTTTCTAGAATTACAACATTTGAACAATATTTACATGTACAGTAACCACAGGAATAACCGACGCCAGCCTGTTGAATTATTGATAAATAAGGCACATTTGAGGTATGCATACTTATCGGTCTGGATTTTAATACACAAAGAAAACCAACAATAAACTTAAAAGGCAACAAACATATATAGAAAAGAAAAGGTCTAGTGCACATTACATAGGCTACATCCATATGGCACAAAAAATCTGATGAAAATGCAAATGAAAAACTAGCATGCTTCTTAATATCTGCATCCAAAAACACAATAGGCCTATATTGTATGACTGTAAGCGTTTAGATTATTGAATTGACTAAAGCTTTTATTCAAAACGGTTCACAAATGAGGAACACAAATAGACTACCACAATGCTATTTTCCTAGTAAGCTAGAGGAAAGGTAAAGCAGAAGTATAGTTTTTTTTAAAGACGGCGCAATAGCAAGAAACTTTTGTCTGCTTTGTGTCAGAAGAGAAGTCATGAAAAAAAAATCAATATAATTAAATATATAATTATATATTATAATGTTAACGTGTCCTATTGCATTGTAATGTTTTAAATGTTCAATAAGAAAATACAAAATATTTATTATGAAATGACTCATTTCAAATATTGTGCTTCCTACTTAGCTCACAGAAGCAAAAAATACATTCACTTTAATCTGTGATCACAAAATATGATGTTTAAATAAAGGACATTTGCCGCCTTATTTCAAATTTCTTTGTTTATTGTTGTTCACTTGCGGCTGATGTTTCACTGCATTTTGCGAAAATCTTTAGTGCAACACACTGTTTTTAATCGTTGTCAGGAAATAGTGGGATAAAAGTGATGTAATATCCCACTTGCACATCAAATTTCTAAACAAACCAAAAAAAAGCAATGTATTGTGAGTAGATAATTTAACGTCGTTAATCCACCGCCCATCCTTTCCGCAGGACTTGCATCACAGTACTTCCTCTGTGTTTTCCTGTCATGCAAACGTTTGCTCATTTTCTTTCGTTTCTGAGGTAAATGTGTCTGGTTTGAGGAAACTCAAAACATCTCACAGCCGCCCATGACAGCTGTTTCTCTCTAACTGCGTTGCATTTCATCAACTGTAAGTAAGGCTTGTTTAATGCTGGATTAATCCTTGTTTTCTAGCAAAGAATGTGATACTGTAGTTAATTTTTTAATCACCAATTTTATACAGCAAGGGAAGATTTCTTAATGTAAACAAGGTCTTTAATCAACTGCATTTACTTGCATAATGTACAACTTTGGTAGATAATTAAGACAAAATATAGCTACACTATGACTTCAGACAATATATTAAAGTCACAGTACATATCTGAATGCAAAATGGCATCATTTTCTCACCTTCAACATTAGAGCACAATTTATTTCTTCTTCTGAACAAAAATGGAGATGGAAGAATGTAACCAAATATTTGCTGGTCCTTACAGTACATACCAGTAGTATGAAGAACTGTTGGAAGTGTGACAAGAAACTTGTTACCCAGATGTTTCAAATTAGTTTCTTTTCTATTTAACAAAGGACATCCACTTGAGTTTGAAACAACTTGAGTGGGAATGAATTATGACAAACCTTATCAAAATTGCTATAGAATGTACTGATACAATGTTTAATTACATACATAGGTGTAGTGAGTGCCAAAAATTCTTATTAGTAATGGTTTTACAGGTCCAGAATTGACCATAGGATAAAATGATCAGTTTTTACCTTATTTGGAGGCATTGTGAATATTAATGAGCTCTGCCTTCATGTTGCTCATGTCAGTCATGAACACACACAGTGTAATGTACAACCCCAAGTCAAAAAAAAGTTGAGATAGTATGGAAAACGCAAATAAAAAAGAGAGTAGTCATTTCTAAATGTACTTTGACTTTATTGCAGACAATACAAAAAAACATTCTAGTTTTGGTTCTTGCAACACATTTCAAAAAAGTTGGTACAGTGAAGCATTTACCACTTTGTCATGTCGCCATTTCTTTTCACAACACTTAAAAGACATTTAGGGACTGAATACACCAAGCGATGAAGTGTTTCAGGTGTAATTTTGTCCCATTCTTCCTGCAAACAAGTCTAAAGTGGGCAACAGTATGGGGTCTTCTTTTGTGCTTCAAAATGCGGCACACATTCTATATTGGAGACAGGTCGAGACTGCAGGCAGGCCAGTCAAGTACCTCAGTGTACCTCAGTAGGAAAACTCATGGCCAATCTGTCAAGTACCTGTATCCTATTTATGTCTTCCTCCGCAGCCAGGACTTTGTAATTTGTCCAGTATGTGGTTTGCGCTTCAAAATGCGCCACACATTCTCTATTGGAGACAGGTCGGGACTGCAGGAAGGCCAGTCAAGTACCTGTATCTTCTTCTTCCACAGCCAGGACTTTGTAATTTGTCCAGAATGTGGTTTGCACTACAAAATGCGCCACACATTCTCTATTGGAGACAGGTCGGTACTGCAGGCAGGCCATTCAAGTACCTGTATCCTATTTCTCCGCAGCCAGAACTTTGTAATTTGTCCAGAATGTGGTTTTGCATTGTCTTGTTGAAATATGCATGGGCATCCCTGGAAAAGAAGGCAGCATGCTGTGCTCCAAAATCTCCAGAACTATATATAATGTCCCATTCACATATAGAGCCAGGATAAATGCTTGGCTGAAGGCATGTCTGAATTGTCACACTGAAGAAATCATCATGGTGATGACTGCCAAGCACATCCAGCTTGAATCACGACACAAAAAAACGCACAGAAGTACAGTAGCAGTGGTAGTGTATAAAGATATATATCAGACTGTAATAATACAATTTTCCTCCATTTTGACATGCCGCTACTCTCTGGTGTTGCACAAACATGATTGGCTGTGCTCTGCACTAGTATTTACATAAAGTGATCTGATTGGACGGGCAACGAGGTGGTGCAGTGGGTAGCGCGTTCGCCTCACGGCAAGAAGGTCGCTGGTTTGAGCCTCAGCTGGGTCAGTTGGCATTTCTGTGTGGAGCTTGCATGTTCACCCCATGTTCGCATGGGTTTCCTCCATTTTGCCCCACAAGTCCAAAGACATGTGGTACAGGTGAATTGGGTATGCTAAACTTTATCGTAGTGTATGAGTGTGTGTGTGTAAATTAATTTGTATGGATGTTTCCCAGTGATGGGTTGCGGCTGGAAGGGCATCCGCTGCGTTAAACATATGCTGGATAAGTTGGCAGTTCATTCCGCTGTGGCGACCCCAGATTAATAAAGGGACTAAGCTGAAAAGAAAATGAATAATCTGATTGGTTGACACCTCCATTGCTACTAGAAAAGTTAAATAATAAACCAAATGCAACTCAACGGACTCACAATTCTAGTTGTCAACACTTGACATCACTAAATTTAAAGTAAATGAGAAGTGCTAATCCCGACGTCCCATGTGGATGGTGGACAGGGCTTTACATTAACACCTGCCAAATGCGGGTAGATTTCAGCTGTGACAGGTTAGATAACTACTCTCACTAGCCACTTTGGCTGGTTGAAGATCATTTTTAATTTATAGTCATCTTAAAAGCAGGGTTCAACAATAAGAATAGCTCAATATGCGTGCAAATGTCATCTTAGAATCAAGAAGCAGCATGACCAACAAAAATAACATTCGCGTGAGCAAAAGAAAGCAGGTGAATACCGAATGAGAGGATGATCACTTGTCGCACATGTGATGTGATGCGCATGACTGTTTCCTGGCGCAACCGTGCCTGGAAACACAACTGCTGCGATCGATTCTATTTGAAATAGACTAGACAAAAAGTGATGCTCGTGCACCCACAGTCCTGCTGCTTCCAAAAGCTCTGGATGTTTTTTAAATATGTCTTTATAAGCAGCAGCGGTTGCCAGTTTTGTTTTAACTATTCTTTGAACAGAACAGATTATGGGCCTAACGTTACCCATGTGCGCTTGATCATCCTTTCATTATCTCACAGTATGTTTTTTACCTGTTTCTTTTGCTTACGGTTATTTTAGTTAATATGGTTTAATTATTATTGTTACAATAACATTGCTTTAATAGGAGATTAACTCCCCATGTATGTGTAGCTAACTAGTGATCTGAGAGACCGTTAGCCTGGACAGACTAGGCTAGTGTGCATCGTTTTAGATACATGGCAATAATTACTTTTAAAATGTAAATGTTTTTTTAAGAAAGGTTTTGTTGAATAAAAAGAGCATGTATACAGCTTTATTTAGCACATTTTAATATATTATTTAACATTTGTGGCTAAGAAATAATTATTTATTTATTTATTTTTGGTGTGGTCATAGAGATAAATTTGGTAAATCCTTAGTGTTGAGCCCTGAAAAGTCCTGTGAAATAAAAACGAATTGCAATGCTAAACCTGAAACCACAGCCCATTTGCTCATGCACATTAAGCAAGTTCATACACACAAAAAATTGAAATGAATGAGAAGGCATGTGGACATAACACAGAGTCTAAATCAAGTAATTTTAGGATGCCAAAGTCAAATTCATGCATATACAATTTATTTTTCCAACAACAAAAATGTGGCTAGTGAAAATAGCAAGTGGCTAGTAATGTTGGAAAAACTTCTACCCTCAGTGGCTGGTAATCAAGCCCTGATGATGGGTAAGCAACCGAGTAACCTAGTTTTTACATAGGCTAAATTATAATTCTACCTGACAAAAGGGACAGAGATGTAGACAGATAGTTGTATTTTGTGGGTTTAATATATATGAAAAGTTTAAAAAAAAGTCACGCTGCCACTTTAACTCTCAAAAGACAAATTTAAATAGACAAATTTTTAATTGGCTGATTTTTTGTTAGCTTTATTAAGCACCTGCCTTTAAGATTTTTCTAGATGTGCGCACACTGATGTTTTATTTATTTTTTTTCGAAATATATATGAAAACATGAGTAGGAATTAATATCAACCTCCAAGTAAACAGTTCATCAATCTATCATCACCCCAACTGAGCAATCGGCAAAAATAGGTGTTTAGTTAAAAAAACAGTTTATTGCCATCCTTTCCCTTCAGAAAACTCACGTTACAATTACAAAATGACATTAAACAATTATTCAACAGTTTACTTGTGTCAATGTACATGGCACGTTTCATAATATACACGCTAAAGTTACAGTAAAACAGATTGTATAGCTAAAGCTCCTGTTCAGCCTGTTTTTTAAAATAAAAGTCACACATTTGGAAATATAATAAGCTGTGTTAAACATAAAACATAAAAAACATATATTTTTTATCATTGTTGTTATCTCAGTAGGAAAACTCATGGCCAATCAGATGCTGCTGAGGGAATGCATATTAATAATACATTGTGTTACATAACAGTCAGTGTTATGTTCTGATTCACATATTTTTCTGATTTTGTTTGCTCAAAAATATGTATAAAAGAAAGAAACAATGCTGTTTGAGGCTTGCTGTATGTCATTGCTATGTACTAAACATTTATTATTCAAATATGCCTAGGTATATCCAGATTTAATTTCTATAGCACATTAAAATGTAACATTAATATTTAGTCATTAAGTTATACCAACATTATAATTTTTTTTCTTCTTGGAAACACAAAATAAGATGTTAGACAAGACTTTACAAGCTTGGTATCACACAAACAAACAGTGAATACATGAAATACTCTTCCCCTGTTCTTTCATTGGAGAAGTTGTAGAGCGCAAAGTATATTTATGAGCTTGACAACATTAAAATCATAATTCTATTGTATGAAAATCCAAAGAAGTAAAATTCAAAGGCTATTTATCTTCACAAAAGCAACAACGTCACACCTTTTTTACATTCCTGTAAGCATTTAATATTCTGTGAATGGGCGTTACTTTTACTTACCGTGTGGGAAAGCGTATTTCACAGGGCGATTCGAGGAAACCTTGACGAACCAATAAATGTCATGAACGCAGATCATTTGATCGTCTATGGTAATCACTCCTCAGTCTCAGATGTGTCACCCACAGCGTACTACATACATCTGCTAAAAACATCTTCTGAAAAAGTGCGAAAAAAAATTATGTGCAACACCTTGCACGGCTGCTGCAAAACTGTGCAGGAGTAAATAAAAAAGGTTTGTGTGCATTATTTAATAAGATAGCATTGGTAATTTCATTTGCATTTATAACAGTTTGCTTGGAAAGCTAAAATAAGGCGCTGTAATAATACAAATGAATGTTGTTTACATTATAGGGGATGCATCAGTCAGTGTGTCTGAAGAGTTTGCTCCTGTTGCTGGTGGGAACGCAGGGTAGGTACACGACACAGCTTATGAAATGTCTTTAAAGAGGAAGTTCACTTAAAAATTAAAATACTAGCATCATTTACTTTCCTTCTCTTAAACACAAAACATGATTGTCACACGTAGAGGAAATAAAATACTATGGAAGTCAATGGCTACCATTTCCAACATCCTTAAAAATATCATCTTTTGTAAAAAAAAAAAAAAAGATTACGTTAACTTAATTGCTTTGTGTTGGGATAACATGAAGGAATTGTGTGGAACCCAATATTTTTATAGTGTATACACTCAAGACTTTTGCTTGTTTAAACTACTTATTTAAAATGAACTAAATCAACACAATTCTTGAGATTTGTTTTATGGGGGGGGGGGGACTTTTTATGTTCAATCAACTTAAATGAGTTAAAACGATTAAGTTAACTTAATTTGTGTTGGGACAACATGAAGGAATTTTGTGGAACCCTGGATTTTTACAGTGTACACTCAAGGCTTTTGCTTCATGTTTAAACATACTTATTTAAAATGAGTTGAACCAACTCAATTCTTAAGGTTTTTTGGGGACATCTTAATTGTTTTATGTTCATGCACTTTAATTTTTAAAAAAAAAAAAACCCAAAAAATGTTAAATTAACATAATAGATACATGAAGGAATTGTGCACTCAGGATTTTTCAGTGTACACTAAAGACATTTGATGCTTGTTTAAACTACTTTTTTAAAATGAGTTGCAAAAACTCACCTCTTAAGGGGTTTTTGGGGACAGCTTAATTGTTTTATGTTAATCGCTTTGTGTTGGAACAACATGAATGAATTGTGTGGAAACCAGTATTTATTAATTTTTTTGGTGACCTATTCCCTTAAACTGGAGCTATAGTTGTGTCCAAAAATTAAAAAAACAAAAAATAAAACATTATGCACATGTTTACACTATTCCTTGCTTAAATCTGATGTTGTGGTGCACTAAGATGGTCTAAATCTAGTTTAGGGCAGCTAACTTCAGATTTGGACACATTTGTCTATCTAGCCTTCAACTGAAGATGTGTTGGCTGTGTTACAAAATCTAGTGAGGTGCCGTGATTCCTTCTGCTACTCTCATTTCTCAATTGATTTCTGCTGTTCAGGATCAAAGGTTTGAGAATGACAATAATAAGAAATGCTTCTTGATCAGCAAATCATATCAAATCATATAACAAAAAAAGATCAAAGCATGTGACCTCAGACCACAAAACCAGTCATAAGGGTCTTTTCTTTAGAATTGAGATTTATAGATCTTTTAAATTGAATAAATAAACAAACCATTGATGTATGGTTTGTTAGGATAGAACAATATTTAGCAGAGCTAAAAATATTTAAAAAATCTAAAATCTGAAGGTTAAAAAAATCTAAATATTAAGAAAATCATTGTACAGTTGTTCAAATTAAGTTCCTAGTAATGCATATTACTAATCAAAATAATTGTTTATATATTTATGGTGATTACTGTACTAAGTTGTATTCTAGATTGTTTCTAGATTTCAATAGTTTTGACTCATACAATGTGTTTTACATTTAAATTGAGATGTATACATCATTTGAACGCTGAATGAATCTGAATGAATATGATTTGTTAGGATAAGACAATATTTAGTAGAGATAAAAATATATGAAAATCTGAAATCTGAAGGTTAAAACAATTAAAAATACTGAAAAAAATCATGGTACAGTTGTCCAAATTAAGTTCTTAGCAATGCGAATTACGTTTTGATATATTGATGATGATTTACTACTTGGTTTTTAGATTTTTAGCATAAAAGAAAAATCAATTAGTATTCACTATTCACAATTCACTAATTGTGAGGTTGTGTCTACTAATTAAATCGTGCAACCTTTTATGGTTCAGAATCAAATATTATAATGATTACTGGAGGATCGTGTGATTTTGAAGACTGGATTAATAATGCTGAAAATTCCCCTTAGCCACAACATGAATGAATACAAAAATAAACAACATTTATAAATAGATTCAGAGAGACAACAGTTTATCTTTTTGTAATAGTATTTCACCTTTAATTAAACTTTTGATTAAATATGCATCCTTGTTGAACACATTTTTTGAAAAGCATTTTTTTTTACTCTAGCATATACTTATATTTTCTTTAGAATGTGAAAATGATATCTTACATGCTAGTAAATACATACTGCCTCTCTTTTGGAAACATTTTCCTATCAATTGCTATGGAAAGCAGACCGATGTACTGTAGGTAGCGCACTAGGTTTTAGAACAAAATAGATTTTAAATGTGTGTCTTTTAACTACACTAATGATAACAAAGCAAATATCCAAATGCTAAATCATGCAAATAAAGCAGACTGTTTCAAAACATAATTGAAGTTTGAACTATTTTTGAAGTCTACACACAGGAGCAATGCTTAAAAGCTTCAGTAAACACATGTGGAGACTGCATCAAGTCTGGGCCAGGCTGTGCATGGTGTAAAGATTTGGTAAGTACAGCTTATGGTTCTATTTTTTATTTTACATTCTGGTTACTTGCATGTTTACCATATTATTAGGCTACACAAAAGCATAGTAAAACAAAACAATAAATAAAAATGCACAAAAACAATACTATATTATCAGATATTTTTGCTGTTTGTTCAAACTACTTACACTCACCAGCCACATTTTTAGATACACCTTACTAGTACCAGGTTGGACCCCCTTTTGCCTTCAGAACTGCCTTAATCTGTCGTGGCAGAGATTCAACAAGGTACTGAAAATATTCCTTAGAGATTTGGTTCATATTGACTTGATAGCATCACGCAGTTGCTGCAGATTTGTCGGCTGCACATCCATGATGAGAATCTCCCATTCCACCACATCCCAAAGGTGCTCTATTGGATTGAGATCTGCTGACTGTGGAGGTCATTTGAGTACAGTGAACTCATTGTCATGTTCAGGAAACCAGTCTGAGGTGATTTGCGCTTTATGACATGGCGCGTTATCCTGCAGGAAGTAGCCATCAGAAAGTACACTGTGGTCATAAAGGGATGGACATGGTCAGCAACCATACTCAGGTAGGCTGTGGCGTTGACATGATAGTACCAATTACTAATGGCCCAAAGTGTGCTAAGAAAATATCCCTCACACTATTACACCACCACCACCAGCCTGAACCATTGATACAAGGCAGGATGGATCCATGCTTTTATGTTGATAACGCCAAATTCTGACCCTCCGAATGTTGCAGCAGAAATCAAGACTCATCAGACCAGGCAACATTTTTCCAATCTTCTATTGTCCAATTTTCGTGAGCCTGTGTGAATTGTAGCCTCAGTTTCCTGTTCTTAGCTTACAGGAGTGACACCCAGTGTGGTCTTCTGCTGCTGTAGCCCATTGGCCTCAAGGTTAGACGTGTTGTGGGTTCAGAGATGCTCTTCTGCATACCTCAGTTATGGTTATTTGAGTTACTGTTGCCTTTCTATCAGCTCGAACCAGTCTGACAATTCTCCTCTGACCTCTGGCATCAACAAGTCATTTGCACCCACAGAACTGCCGCTCACTGGATATTTTCTCTGGTTGATGGTTGTGTGTAAAAATCCTTGTAGATTAGCAGTTTCTGAAATACTCAGAGCAGCCTGTCTGACACCAACAACCATACGTTCAAAGTCACTTAAATCACTTTCTTCCCCATTCTGATGCTTGGGTTGAACTGCAGCAGATCGTCTTAACCATGTCTACATGTCTAAATGCATTGAGTTGCTGCCAAGTAAGTAGCTGATTAGAAATTTGCATTAATCGGCAGTTGGACAAGTGTACCTAATAAAGTGGCCGGTGAGTGTACAACACAACACAATTCTTGAGATTATTTAGGACAACTTAATTGTTTTATGTTAAATCTGCTTAAATTTGCCAAAACCAATTAACCTAACTCAACTGATTTGTGTTGGGACAACACACTCATAAAAAAACGTTTTCCTGCTTGTTCAAACTACTTATTCAAACAAGCTGAATCTGCATAATTCTTGAGATTTGTTTGGACACAACTTAATTGTTTTATGTTCAAAATATATATATATTAACCTAATATATTTGTATTGGGACAGCATGAATGAATTGT
Organism: Danio tinwini; assembly: GCA_903798205.1. Classification (NCBI taxonomy): domain Eukaryota; kingdom Metazoa; phylum Chordata; class Actinopteri; order Cypriniformes; family Danionidae; genus Danio; species Danio tinwini. Next base: position 10,864,226 of record CAIGQZ010032409.1, read on the forward strand.
GTGGAACCCTACAATTTTTCAGTTGTGAATACTGATCTAGGACCATTTAAACCCACTGTAAGTCTATATTAAATTCAGTATGACATCTAGCATAACTAAGGTCTATTCAGTCTCTATCATTTATTATCCAAATACTGATCTGCTCAACTCGCTACAGTTTTACTAAGAAAAAGGAAAAATATTATGACTGGCTGGCATGTCACTTCTTTCTCAGAGATGGGAAGTAACGAAGTATAAATACTTCGTTACTGCACTTAAGTAGTTTTTTCTGGTATCAGTACTTTACTCTACTACTTATTTTTTGACAACTTTTTACTTTTACTTCTGACATTTTTACACAAATATCTGTACTTTCTACTTACATTTTTTAAACCATGGTCGTTACTTTTGTTTTCATGCGTCAGGGGGCGCGATCTATATTATTTTTTGTCATTGCGCAATATGAACCAATTTTTGATGCCATCAATTCATTTTTCCTCATTGCGCTACCAAGTTTAGCTTGCACTGTTTTTGCACACAAATGTGACAGGATACAGGTTAATCTCCACTGCTGTATGGATATCTGTTATGTTAATGTACAAAATAAACCTGATCTACGACAAGTTGGGGTCAGTCTCTAAACCGCTCCAATTGGTCCACCGTTTTTATGTTGTTAAATTGAAAAAGTGTGTTTATATCTGGGTGTGTTTATATCACCCCAATATGACGGTCTATACACCATACATACACATATGTCTGTCCAAACAGCTTGAAAAGTAGATTTTTCACCATAGGTGCCCTTTAAGCCTTTTGTCCACTTCCGATCATACTGCACGGGATTTCTTTGGTCTTTCAATATAATACCGCGAGAAATAGGGCTTTTTGTAAAGATTTGTTCATTTAGTACTAACTCAACTCAATTTATTTCTAGAGCACTTTTAACAAACCACAATGGGTACCAAAGTGCTGTACATAAAAACAGATAAAACACATGCAAACATACAAGGAGCCAAAGTACATAAAATCACAACACATGATTAAAAGCTAAAGAAAATAAGTGTGTTTTCAGTGACCTCTGAAAAGACTCAAAAGCTGGAGCTGTTCTTAGGGAAAGTGGAAGATCGTTCGAGAGTCTTGGAGCTGCTATTGAAAAAGCTCTATCACCTTGACTAAAACAATCAAATACTTTATCAAAAAATTTATGCATTGCAGTTTATTTCCTTAAGTTCATAAGGAAAAACTTAAGTTCATTTTCTGGTATTCATATCTCCTAATACAGAATTTATGCTGTTTTTCAGTTTTTATACATTTTTAACAAATATTTTACAACAACAAAGGTAACTATACTGGGCAATTTATAAATAAAAATATAATGCAAAAGATCCTGAATTTATCATGCATAAAACGATCATGCACATGTTTTGTAGTTTGTAGTCACGCCTGTGTATGTTGCTTTTAGCATAGAATAAATGTATTACAGTTTTTCTCAGTCACTTTGGCACATTTCTCAGATCAGAACTGAAATTTGTAAAACAGTAGGCCTAAGTGCATTTCTCAAAACAACACATAAATAGCAAAACACCATGGATTACCTGCAAAAGCCAGTCTCCTGCTCAAAATCCTTCAGTTCATCTCTCAAAACTACATTTCTGTGTCAATGAACATGTCAGTGGCGTCAGAATAACAAGTCCTTGTGTCATTGTATATGAATAAGACTCAAATTACTCAGTAGTCATGTTGTCAATAACAGTGTACTCTGGAGGGCTGTTCTGGTGTAAACTATGGCAATATTTTTTCAGTTTGTACTGTAATTAATTAGTTGCCAGATCATGTCATTCTGATACAGAAAGGAAAAGAGAGCACCGCATAGCACAAAGAAAAAACAAAAGTAAAAATGTGAACAGAGGGCAACCTCCTTTTAGACCTTCATTAGAAAAAGTCAAGATTCATCTGGCAGAAATGTAAAAAATGCATTATTGAATTATATTATTATTATTATTATATAGGATGTGATGTCTAGTTACCTACCTATCTCACTTGCTATCCTTCAGCTTCATCCCTGATTTATCAGGGGTCGCCACAGCAGAATGAACCGCCAATTATTCCAGCATTTGTTTTACACAGCGGATACCCTTCACATTCACACACACACACACACACACACACACACACACACACACACACACATACTTTTTTACTTTTGTACATTTTTCAGGCAGTACGTCTTTACTTTTACTTAAGTACAAAAGTTTAGTCAGTACTTCTACTTTTACCAGAGTCGTTTTAAACATGAATATCTGTACTTCTACTTAAGTAAAGCATGTGTGTACTTTTGCCATCTCTGTTCCTTCTACTTTTTGTTTTTCAAACCACAGAATTTTACCAAGACTGGCGAGCAGGAAGCAGCACGTTGTGACACCGTTAGGTTGCTTTTAGAGAGAGGATGTAGCAATGAGAACATCCTAAATCCTCAAAATGTTATTGAAGCTGTTTTGAACAAGAATCTGGCTCCTGGTAAAGACCCAGTGCAAATCCAACCACAAGAAATACAACTCTATCTTAGACCAGGTATTTTATATCTATATAAATCAACAATAGCTCAAACAAACCGACTTTTTAATGTACTGTACGTTTGAACATGGTGGTGAATGTTTTTTTTTTTCCTGCAGGGATGCCCCAAACCTTTCAACTACGTTTTAAAAGGGCAAAAGGCTATCCTGTAGATCTTTACTACCTAATGGATCTCTCATACTCTATGAAAGACGATTTGGAGAATGTAAAAAAGCTGGGTAATGATTTACTTAGAGAGCTCACTAAAATCACCGGTTTTGCCAGAATAGGTAAGAGTATATACATATATTAGTAACACTTTACTTGAAGGGGTGTTCATAAAACTATCATGATGTCTTTATGATCATGACATGACATATGTCATGAATATGAAGGACGTTTTGTGTCAAGTGCCATTTAGTTAATCATTTTAAATGCAAAGATGACATTGTTTGAGATGTGTTCGCTACGACAAACAAATACATTATAACCTGTCATTGTCTTTGCAATGACATCCTGATTTCCCCATTTCCAAGTCAGTGTCTTGCATTACCAAGTCAACAAAACTTCTCATAAATCTGTAATGATTGTCATAATGTCATCATAATTGTGTCATAAATATTTGTCAGATCTATTTTGTTCTGTGAATTTTTTTTTGACTTGCCATTTAAAATTAAAAGTGTCAATACTCTATCAAATACATGTTGAACATTATCATTCCTATTTAATAAATGTTAAGGTCAAGAACAATCTGTCATGACACAACTAATGGCCTCATGACAATCATAATTATGACAGATTTATGACAATTTTTTTACCACAGAATTTTACCAAGACTGGTGAGCAGGAAGCAGCACGTTGTGACACCGTTAGGTTGCTATTAGAGAGAGGATGTAGCAAAGAGAACATCCTAAATCCTCAAAATGTTATTGAAGCTGTTTTGAACAAGAATCTGGCTCCTGGTAAAGACCCAGTGCAAATCTACCTTGGTAATGTCAAGTTGTCATGACAAAGACAGGTTGTTATGTATATGTTTATGTCAAGTTGTCATAACATCTAAAACAATGTTCCCTTTCCATTTTTAATGTACATAATTGAGTGAATGACACTTAATGGCAGCTGTCATAAGCATGCATAAAATCTTCATATTCATGATGTAATATAAAGGCTTCATGACAGGCTTATGAACACCCCCTTCAAGTAAAATGTTACCAAAATCATTTGTTGACGCAATATATTATATATAATTGTACATTTTGGAGTTGAAAAGTTGCAATGGTTTCATTAACCAACTTTCCTAATACAGGATTCGGTTCGTTTGTTGACAAAACGCTTCTTCCATACACTGACACCAATGAAGCGAAACTCAAACACCCCTGCTCGGATAAAAATGAACCATGTCAGCCAGCATTTGGCTTTCAGCATGTGCTTCCACTGACAGCAAATGGGGACGAGTTCAAAAAATTGGTAGACCAGCAGCATATATCTGGAAACCTGGACCCTCCAGAGGGAAGCCTGGATGCCATCATGCAAGCTGCCGTCTGCCTGGTAAGACTTACATTTTTGACAGACATTTTAACAGGTTACATAATCTATACTATGTGCTAAAGAATTGTTTATAAGTCATGTGGTGTGAAACATGCTTGAATACGTTGATACATTAATCAGGTAAAGATTGTCTTTGTGCTTCATTATACACAATGCAATGGAACAATAGGTTATATGAAGCCTTTTTCATGCTTGCTGTTCTTATCATTTAAGTAAATACGAAGCAAACTGTTTCTTATGAACAGAAAGAGATTGGTTGGGGAACCAGCACTCGGCTGCTGGTGTTGGCCACTGATGACGGCTTCCACATGGCAGGAGATGGAAAACTCGCTGCCATTCTGGAGCCAAACAATGAAACCTGTCAGCTGGTCAACAACAAGTACAGCAAGAGCAACATATGGGTATGATTTATGACTTCTGAATATTTATGTTATTTGAAAAGCAGAATCCAAGACAGTTATCATTGCATTTATGTGATATAGACATGGGCATAAATATTCTAAATATATAAAAATACATAGATTTTAAAAACATACTCATAAGTATCCCAAGACAACATCACATTTTTTTAGTTTAAACAAAAATTTCAACTTAAAAAAACTACAGATTTTCTCATTCAATATAATGTCAGATTCTTCATCTTTGTCTAAAATAAAATTAGATGGGCAAACAGATGTTAACCATGTTTTTTCAGATGATGAATGGTCAAAAGTTCTTTGTCTCGTACATACTACTTCTATCTGTGCTTCTCATTCACTGATACAGTTTAAACTATTACACAGAATTTATTGGACAAAAGTTAAACTATCTAAAATAAGCTCAGAAGTTGATCCCATTTGTGACAGATGCCGACAAGCTCCAGCTACCCTCTACCATATCTTTTGGCTTTGTCCAGAGTAAATCTCTTTTTGGATATCAATCTTTAAATCAATCTCGGATATTTTTTTTCTAAAAATTGAACTGTGTCCTTTAGTGGCACTGTTTGGACTCAATCCTACAAATGTGTCGCCGTCATCTTTGCGGTCAAATGTATTAGCCTTTTGCTTAATAATAATTGCTAAAAGAATTATACTATTTAATTAGAAAAACCCTTCTGCGCCCAACTACTTTCATTGGATGTATGACCTGTTGCAGTTCATTCAAAAAGAGAAAATTAGATATACAATTAATGGCAAAACAGAGGATTTCTATACAGCTTGGCAACCTTTTCTGTTGTATTTTAAAAAATAGCTTTATATATATATATCCCATCTTGCATATCTAACCCTGTCTGTATCGGTCTTTTTTCTTCTTCATTTTTTCTCGCTTTTGAATGATACAAACTCGTCTAAAAGTGTATCAGAAAAATAAATTGTGTGATATCTTACATTTAACGGTAATGGCTTACTTGGGTGTCATTTGGTAATTTATTATTATTATTATTATTATTATTATTATTATTATTATTATTATTATTATTATATGTATATGTGTTTTTATTTATTTATTAAATTTTATTTTGCTATTTTTGTTATTGTTTGATTTGTTTGTTTCCTTTTGTTGTTGTTGTTGTTGTTTAATTCATTTTCATCTCAATATGGTTCAGAGAGTAAGAAATGTGTTACCACCCAGTATTTCTTTCTTCAACATTGTGAAAATAATGTATTATGGTTTTTCTTTCCCTCACTTGTAATACCCCTCTGATTGAGAATTGTCTATAAAAAGAGTTAAACTAAAAAAAACTACAGATTTATTTTGATACTGGTCAAAGACCAGCTTTTTTTTAATACTGTAGGTTCTAAAACATACAACATCAGCACTGACAGCATCTAAGATATAATATCTAAAAAGTACAACTACAGCCTATTAGTTAATTAGTAGGTGTTATATATTACATGGTGTTCAATTTTGGTCATACTTTATTTTAAATACAATTAGCTCTTTTATTAAACCATAAATTATGAATTTTGATTGCTTTTTTTTTTTTTTGCTGCTTAATAAGGTAGTTAGTCATTAAGGTAGTAGTTTGGGTTCGGTATTGGGTAGGATTAGGGATGTAGAATAAGATTCTACTTTATAAGTACTAAACAGACAATATCTTAATAATCTGCAGGTGAGAATCAAATAATAGAGAATTGGTACTTAAACTAAAATTATTACCTTATTGTAACCTTTTTTAATAATAAAAAAACATTTAATAAAAAAAAAATGTTATAATATATTTGAATGTGAATCATAATTTGGTTAGCAGAATTACAGTAAAATCATCAATTGAATTTCAGAACTTCAACACATTCAAGCCCTCACAGTATCCAAAAACATGAGCTATAATGTTTTACAAAAATTTGTACATCTCTATAGTTCATGTGTTTGGATTTCCTCAATTTTGTACCTTGATATCATATTTAATATAACAACATTATTTATGTTTTCAGGACTACCCATCTGTTGGACAGGTTGCTCGCAAACTGGAGGAGCAAAACATACAACCAATTTTTGCAGTCACTAAAAAAATGGAAACTGTTTACACAGTAAGTAAAACATTTAAGCAACTATGGATACCGTTCTTTATAGTAAATCTGCAATGGTGTACTGCCTTCAGATCAGGGGATGCACAGGCCTACAGCACTTCCAGGGCTAATCTGAAAAGGGGCATCAAAAAGGCCAAGCACTGCTACAAGCTAAAGCTAGAGGAGCACTTTTCCAACTCTGATCCTCGGCGCATGTGGCAGGGCATACAGGCCATCAGCAACTACAAACCCAGCCATTCCACACCCACAGCCACAAATGTCTCCTTCCTGAACGAGCTTAATGACTTTTATGCCCGCTTTGAAAGAGACAATAATGAACCCTACATCAGGATCACTTGCTCAACCGACCACTCACCCATTACACTCACCTCCTCAGAAGTCTACACCGCACTGAGTCGGATCAATGTGCGTAAGGCTGCTGGACCAGACGGTATTCCTGGGCGTGTCCTCAAAGCATGTGCAGAACAGCTCGCTGGGGTATTCACAGACATTTTCAACCTGTCCCTTAACCTAGCAGCTGTGCCAACATGCTTTAAAACCACCTCTATTGTGCCAGTGCCGAAACACTCCAGCCCAACATGCCTGAATGACTACCGCCCGGTAGCACTCACACCCATCATCATGAAGTGCTTTGAGCGGTTGGTCCTGGCACATCTGAAAGACTCTCTGCCATCCACACTGGACCCACATCAGTTTGCCTACCGTGGCAACAGGAGCACAGAAGATGCAGTCTCCATAGCACTGCACTCTGTACTCACACACCTGGACAATAAAAACACATACGCACGAATGCTGTTTGTTGACTTCAGCTCAGCATTCAACACTGTCATACCATCTAAGTTAATGATCAAACTTAGAGACCTGGATATAGACACGTCTCTCTGTAACTGGGTTATGGACTTTCTGACTAACAGACCTCAGAATGTTAGATCAGACCACATTTGCTCCACCACCGTCACACTCAACACTGGTGTACCACAGGGCTGTGTGCTGAGCCCTTTCCTCTACTCCCTTTTCACCATCGACTGTAGGCCTGTGAACAGATCCAACGCCATCATCAAATTTGCAGATGACACCACAGTGATTGGTCTAATCAGCAACAATGATGAGACTGCCTACAGGGAGGAGATACAGCATCTGGCCACGTGGTGCACCAACAATAATCTGCTCCTTAACACCGACAAGACCAAGGAGCTCATTGTGGACTTCAGGAAGGGACGAACAGGCTCACATGATCCCATCTACATCAATGAGATGGCCGTCGAGCCTGTATCATCCTTCAAGTTCCTGGGGACCCACATCTCCAAGGACCTTTCCTGGACCACCAACACCTCCAGCCTGGTCAAGAAGGCTCACCAGCGCCTATTTTTCTTAAGGCAACTTAAGAAGAACCAGCTGTCATCAGCCGTCTTGGTGAACTTCTACCGCTGCACAATAGAAAGCATCCTGACGAACTGTGTCACAGTCTGGTATGGAAGCTGCTCTGTTGCGGAGCGTAAGGCACTGCAGCGGGTGGTGAAAACTGCCCAACGCATCACAGGGACCACACTGCCAGCCATAGAGGACATCCAGAGGAAACACTGTCTGCGCCGAGCACGCAGTATTCTTAAAGATTCCTCTCACCCTGCTCACAGACTGTTTTCTCTCCTGCCTTCTGGCAGGCGCTTCAGGCTCCCCCGGACAAAAACCAGCAGACTAAAGAACAGCTTCTTCCCCAGAGCTGTCTCCCTCTTGAACTCTGCTCCCCACTGACTTTTTGCCCCCCTAATACACCCCACTCTCCTCTCCTCATAACTCAGACTCATCATAATCACTGCACTACTTAACATTTGCACATTTAAAAATTGCACATATTCATTGCACTGATTCATTTATTTGAACTGTACACACCTATTGCACATGTACATTTGTAAATTATGTACACATCCACTGTACATATACATTTGTAATTATGTTTATCTATCTGCACACTTCTGATTATTAATAGCAACCTGTACATTTATCCATCTATTGTAAATCTCTGTTCATAGCTAACACAACCTGTATATAATGTTCATAGTACATCCATTTGTAAATATCACCATAGTTTTTCTATAACTGCACTTTATAACTTATACCTGTATCCTGCACTTGCTGCTATTGCACTCCTGGTTAGACCTAAACTGCATTTCGTTTCCTTGTACTTGTACATGTGTGATGACAATAAAGTTGAATCTAATCTAATCTAATTTGTTCTTTAACAGGAGCTGAGCAAACTAATACCCAAATCTGCAGTCGGAGTCCTTTCAGAAGACTCCAACAATGTTGTCAAACTAATTGTGGATGCATACAATGTGAGTGCATATGATTTTTAGCCTTCTTAAAGGATAATCGGTTCATTTAACAACTCCTGTTAGTTAAACAGAATCTTTTCAGCTAATCTCTGGGTCTAGTCGGAGCAGTTTTAGCTTAGCTTAGCTTAGCATAGATACTTGAATCGGATTACACCATTAGCATCTTGCTCAAAATTGACCAAAAGGTTAGGATAATTTTCCTAATTTAAGCTTGACTCTTTTGTAGTTACTTTGTGTACTAAGACCAATGGAAAATAATAATATTATTCCGCACCTAAAAATCTTTCCACCATGGACACATTTATGTATCTAAAGATCATTAAAAGATTCAGAACTATTTTCAGGCACTGCGTAATATCATTGCTGCAGCCATGGTACAGCAGTAAAGTTCCTAAATCATTATGCTGGAATGAAAATATAGTTCCTATAGCCATATTGGCCTAGAAAATATCAACTTTCATTTTCTGCCAGTCTTAGTACACTATATAAGTACAGAAGAGTCACGCTTTAAATTGGAAAATTATCAAAACTATTTGCTCATTTTTAAAGCGAGATGCTAATCATCTAATCCAAATGATCTATGCTAAGCTAAGATAAAATTACTCCAGCCAGACCCAACGATTGGCAGAATGGGTTCAAAAATGGTAAAACTAATAGTAATAGTAAAACTAACTGTAGGGGGAATGTAAAATGAGCTTATTTAAAAAAAAAAAGTGTTTCATTAATATTAAAAGGCTGAAACATAATGATTTGTTGTAATGTCCTTTTGGGTTTGGACAGAACTTAACCTCTGAAGTGATCATGGCCCACGATGCCCTCCCGAACTTCATATCTGTGAAATATGCATCAAAATGTACCCGTGGAGAAACCCCCAGTGACAATGGGAAGTGTGATAATGTAAACATTGGACAGGAGGTGAGTAAGATTAGATGCCAGTATGTAAACTGAGATAGAAAGACAATTTATGCAAATGCAGCGATGCGAATCTTGGTTCATTATTTTAGCAGATTGAAGCAAATACTAACAAACATACTCTTACTTTATTACTTTCAGGTGGTTTTTGATGTGACGGTGACAGTGGATAGATGCATCAATAATCAGAGCTTCTCTATCGGGCCATTGGGCTTCAATGAAAAGCTGAAGGTGAACGTTCAGACTCTCTGCGAATGTAAATGTGGTGATCCCCCTGGAGTTCATGCTCACTGTAAAGGACAGGGTAAAGTTGTCTGCGGCAGCTGCAAGTAAGAGAAATTCATCATTTCATCTAATTTTTTATCACATTTTTCAGATATTTACTTCTAAGGCTGTAGGTGAATCTAACAACATGTTTGGGTCATATGAATAATAATAATAATAATAATAATAATATCTAATAATAAATTAATTATTTTGCACGCACATTTTTGTTGACTTTTTTTCTAAGACTAATTGAAGATTTTGTTCATCTCATCAGTCTTATTAGTTAGTACTTAATGCGACTTATTAGGCCCTTATTAGCCTAAACCATGCAATAATGCATTTTATTTTTTATTTTATTCTTTATACTTTTTTACACTTTATTTATATTGCAAAAAGTTCTAATCTTTGTATAAATGGGTCAAACATGACATATATCATTTTGGCATACGTACAAATTAAATGTAAAAGTTTTATACACATAGAAAGCAATTTAAATTCAGGTAAAATGTCAAATTTAACATTTCAAGTAACTGTTGTGAAAATAAAAAATATGTGAATGGATGTTCCATCCTCATTCAGCATAAAAATGGATATAAAAAATATATACGATACTTATTTTGACCTGTACTTGGTGAAACAAAAGAAAAATAAGCATTGCTTGTAAATGAATAATTCCCAGAACAAAACCAGGAAATTAAAGTTACCTTGACGGACGTCCACCAAACAATTTCAGTTTTCCCAGAACATTACATGACAGCGCAAAAATAGAGCATTATAGTTCGGAGCGGTCTTTATTTATTTTATGCCATATAACATAATAAGTCAGTCATGGATAATAAAAACATGTAGCTACAAACATAAATTGTATGAACGATCACTATTCAGTTCACTTCACAATTATGTGCCAAGTGAAAAATAATAATGAAATGACTCACTCAGTTTAATCTTCAAAAAGTGCCCACAGTACCTCTTCTGTCATGTTTTCTGGCTGAGTTGAGATCGCTTAGCTTGTCTTCCGCTATCCTGATACATTCGCGCAGTTTCATCTTCTAGTAATCTCTTTTGATCAGGCTCATTATCAGATTTACTCATGGTTTTAAAAAATGAATATATGCTTGACTGCCTCTTTGCCATTTTGAAAATACAGATATTATTTAGGCAGGCCCCTATGCCTTTATTTATTTTCGCTGCTTACTGCACGCGAAACAGTAACCACCAACCAATGGGAGTGATTGTAAACATAAGAAAGCCGATTGGCTGAAAATATTGTTGAGGGCCAATAGTTTAAAGTGACTTTTTACGTACTATCATCCAGGCACTTGCAGACGTGGGGGCTTTGGGTGCTTGAGCCACTGCCCTTTTTTTCTCCTGGAGAGATAGTGCCTTTTTCCAGGTGATAATAATTATTTTTTAAATACTACTAATAATATAATATATCTATAAGTTAATGCAAGTTCCATTTTAAGGACTATCCCTGTCAAACTATAAAAAAACAATTAATTTTTTTAATAGTTAAACTATTATACTATTAATTTTTAAGTATATCTTGGTTTTAGTCTAGCCGCTCCAAGTGAGCCTCGAACCGGCGATTTGGAAAGAAAAACCACATGCGAGGCGAATGCTCTAATGAGCACTCTATTGACATGGTTAGCCTATCTTCAAAAGTAAGGTGTCAACATTGGAGTAACGTCTATCAGCGCTTATGCCAACTCCTGCATCCGCACTGCATCCGGGCCATAGCTTTACAGTCTGGCCCATACACACACTGCAGACGGAGTATGTGTAAAACATACATTACTAGCTGACCTCCGTTATGACAGCACGTTATGATCGACAGAACCGCCGATGTAAATTCTTCCGTCATTCATCTATATTGTGTGGAGGTGAGTAACGGTTAACAAAAGACTACCCGAGGCTCAAATTTAACATCAGCTATTTATCCAAAAGTTCAAAAGCAAATAGGCTATGCTAACGTCCTCCTGATTAACAACCATGTAATAAGTTAGCTAAAGTTTAGCCAGGGCAATATCTTAGGCATACAGGCTAATGTAATGGAGCAATGACAGCTGGATAGTGAAAATATTGCCTTCTCGTTTTTGCAGTCATTTATTCAGAATATATAATGTTAATTAAAGCTATAAAACATGTACATCTACAGTAGGCTAGCTATGGAAGTCAGTGGCTATCAGTGTGTTATATATGAATATTCAAAATATTTTATTATTTTGTTTAATAGAAAAAAAATCTCAAACAAAAATAATAGATTGAAAAGGAATAGTTCACCCAAATTTTTTTATTTACTCACCCTCAAGTGGTTCCAAATATTTGTTTCTTTATTTTGTTGAACACTATCGAATAAAGGATTACAAAAGATATATTAAAGAAAGCTTCCAGAGTAGGAAAAACAAATACTATGAAAGTCAATGGTTACAGGTTTCCTGCTTTCTTCAAAATATTATTGTGTGTTCAACAGAAGAAAAAAAGTCAAATAGGTTTGCAACAAGTAAAAGGTGACTAAATGGTGGCAGAATTATTAGTTTTGAATGAACTATCCCTTTAAGGTTGAGTATATGGTGTATTTAGGGTGAAATCTCCTTTAATATATTTTATTTATTAAAGTACAATTATTATTATTATTCAGTAAAAAGTGCCCTTTTTTCACTTGAGCCCCTACCCCTTTAAAAGGTCTCTGCACAACCCTGCTATCATCACAGCCTTCTCTCTCTGCTGTCTCTCTCCCTCGCTCTTTTTCTCTCACATACACACACGTACAGTAGGAGTTCACCACGCGAAAGTTAACGCCGGATCCATTAAAATAAATACCGGAACGCAAAACAAGAATATCTGACATTTTCCGAAACAGGATGCGGCAAGATCCGGCTTAAATTAAGCGCTGAGAATAAGTGACCATAATACATTTCACCATATTTCAATAAGCTATTAATCATTACAAATTGGTAAAACCTAGTGATTTGAAGCATAGTGGCATAAAAAAGTATAAAGGTTTAAATAACTAAGTTTTAATCATTTAAATAATATTTTTTTTGTGTTGCTTTACTGTAATCCTTATCTAGTTTTATAATGTCATCAAAAATATGGTAATGAAATGCCAAAATGTAGGACTGAGTAGAAAATGTTCTTGATTTTTACTTTTTCGTTTTTTTTTTGTGTTTTTTGGGAGGTGAAAATGACAAATAATAAAATGTCTAGTAGTTCACTTCATTTAATGTAATTCTTGTTTGCAATTTTCAAAACCATAAAATATTATTATTAAAGGTTAAAGCAACTCCATATTGTGACAAATCTGAAATCTGCTTAAGTAAAATAATTCAAAAATTTTGCAAAAAAATGTTTTGTGGGCGACACGGTGGCTCAGTGGTTAGCACTGTCGCCTCACAGCAAGAAGGCCGCTGGTTCGAGTTTGCATGTTCTTCCAGTGTTCGCATGGGTTTCCAAAGACATGCACTATAAGTGAGCTGAATAAACTAAATTGGCCGCAGTGTATGAGTGTGTGTGTGTGTGTGTGTGTGTGTGTGTGTGTGTGTGAGAATGAGTATGTATGGGTGTTTCCCAATACTGGTTTGTGGCTGGAAGGGCATCTGCTGCGTAAAACATATGCTGGAATAGTTGTTGGTTTATTCCGCTGTGGAAACCTCTGCAATAGAGTCTAAGTCGAAGGAAAATGAAATAATTAATTTATTAAAAATAAGAAAAATTGCAAATGAAATGAAATTAATTGAAGTGAAGTTTATTTATAAACTAATTTAGAGAGGATCATGTGCTTATGATTGCTAGCGGCTGGACCCACATTATCCAATTCACTACGCACCAATCAGATGATCCCTAAGCTACTATAAATACCCTGGGTTTCATATCACTGCTATCTTCGCTTTTGAAGAATCCCCCCTTCCACCCCTACTCTTCCTCTTTCCTAGATGGGTGACACGGTGGCCCAGCGCTTAGCGCTGTTGCCTCACAGCAAGAATGTCAATGGTTCTAGGCTTTACCAACCAGCGGGCATTTCTGTGTGGAGTTTGCACGTTCTCCCCATGCTCACGTGGGTTTCCCCCAGGTTCTCTGGTTTCCTCCTACTGATTAAAAACATGCAACCTAAGTTATTGATTAACCAACACTATAGACTCGCTCCCCATCTAGTACCTATCTCGTTAAAGAGAACTACTATCTGCTCTTAAATCACTACGATGGGGGAGTTCTCGAGATCTACCTGAGTTCGATCTCCCCTCTCGCCTTGCAACGGGAGGGAGCCCCGGGCTCGAGGATCTCATGGGCTCAGGGCTCTCTCCTGGGACAGCATGCCAAACAAGCTTTATAATCAATCATCAGCTAAGTGTGAACTCTTGAAATTTAATTTAGTAACCTCTCTGTGTCCACAGGTGTGATGCTGGTTTCATAGGTCAGCTTTGTGAGTGCACAATAGGTCAAAAAGATGAGGCCTCATTTAAAGCCCAGTGCCGGAAAGACAATGGCACTGAATGTGAAGGAAAAGGAGACTGTGTGTGTGGACGGTGTCAGTGCCATTTGACAGAGGGTAATGGACATTTCTATGGCGAACACTGTGAATGCGACGATGAACACTGTGAAAAGTTTGACAATAAACAGTGTGCAGGTGATTTTTCAATAATTTTTTTTGTCTAATAAGTTATTCTTTAAAATCCATTTGAATATACATTTCTTTTTTTAATATTTCTCAAATGATGTTTAACAGAGCAAGGAATTTTTCACAGTATTTCCTATAATACTTTTTCTTCTGGAAAAAGTCTTATTTGTTTTATTTTGGCTAGAATAAAAGCAGTTTTGAATTTTTTAAAAACCATTTTAAGGTGAATATTATTAGCTATATATTATTAAACCATCATTATACATTGACTTGCCTAATTGCCTCTAGTATCTTGAAAAATATATAGTAAAATATTATGTATTGTCATCATGGCAAAGATAAAAGAAATCAGTTATAAGAAATGAGTTATTAAAACCATTATGATTAGAAATGTGTTAAAAAAATCTTTCTGTTAAGCAGAAATTGGGGAAAAATATACAGGGGGGCTAATAATTTAGGAGGGCTAATAATTCTGACTTCAACTGTATGTGTAAAATGAGTATTTTTTACAGGTCATGGCAAGTGCAAATGTGGCAAATGTGAGTGTGAAGAAGGCTATGAGGGAACAGCGTGTCACTGCGCTAAATCCGACAATGAATGCAAGATTGAAGGACATGTTTGTTATAACCGCGGTACATGTGTATGTAACCAGTGCAAATGTGAGAGGGGATACAAGGGGCTCTACTGCAAAACCTGTCCTACATGTCAACGTCCGTGTCAAGAGTCAGGGTAAGAAAACTTTTCAAAGCTGCCATCCAAAATAAATTATTCATCAAGCAAAATATGCATATTTTCCATCATTGCATAATAGCAGTGAGGGGATTATTACTAATTAATCTCATTCTGTTGACGAATCGTAAATATATAAAAGATTTCCAGGCATGTCGCATCTTAAATAAAGATATACTCTAGCGTTAATGATTATACTGTAGGTAATCTGTTATTTATGGATATTAAAAAATGTACAGTATATTTAAAAAATGCAGTTTTGTAAATTTTAGTCACTATTTAGTCCTACAGTGTATTTGAGTTATCCTAATAGGAGTGAAAGAGTTTTAAAGAGTCTATTATGAGTTACATACAGTCAAATTGATTAGCCCTACTGTGAATTTTTTTCTTTTTTAAAAAATTCCCAAATGATGTTTAACAGAGCAAGGAATTTTTCACAGTATTTCCTATAATATATTTTTTTTTCCAAAGAAAGTTTTATTTATTTTATTTTGGCTAGAATAAAAGCAGTTAAAACCATTTTAAGGTCAATATTATTAACCCCCTTAAAAGGCACCTATTTTTTTACCCCTTTTGCAAGATGTAAGATAAGTCTTTGGTGTCTCCAGAATGTCTCTGTAAAGTTTCAGCTCAAAATACTCAGATCATTTATCATAGCCTCCAGAATATGCCCAGTTTAGTGTCTAAGTACAGTGTAGCTATTTTTGTAGCTTGTGGCTTTAAAGAGCCCCTATTACACATTGAAAAGGGTCATATTTTGGTTTTATGGGTCTCTAACAACATACTGATATGTATGCAAGGTCAAAAAACACGTTCATGTAAACACGGTTACTGGTAACAAAACATGTAGATCATTTCTATTTGTAATCATTGCTTTGGCACCTCATCCGTGAACTGCTATATGTTTTAAGTGCTTACCTGTACTCTGCTTTTCTAAACGATCACATCCCCAGCCGGGAGGTTGTAGCATCCTCTGTTCTCTGACAAGCTATCTCTGCGGGCTCCCGCTCTCCATTCGCATGCCTTTTCAGTGCTGCTCACCAGCCCGAAGCCCAGCGTTCAGCAGCCTACCGGTGTACCTAATATTTTGTCCTTATTTTGCCTGCACCCCTGGTGTCTTGTCTGTCCATTACAAGATGGAGGCAGAAACTAATGCATGAGCTGTGTAGTGATAGATCACCCATTGTAAGCATGCAGATTTCTGAACGACTCCTTTCCCTCACACTTCCAATAATTTCCAGGTAAACACAGCGTCTTCATGAGCGTCTTGCTGCTGTGTTAGTGGGCGGGGCCGCAGGTTTGAATTTTGCCAGGTCTGCGCGCGCAACCATTATGTTTCGTAACGACGTCACGCCGAAACGGCTGAAGATTCGTTATCAAGACGATTCATTTAAACCCCTATGAGTCAACTCTTTTATAGATGAATCAATAGTTTTAAAAACTGTCCACTTTCAGATTTAAGCTTTAGCTGGATATTTCACTTCACTAAGAGCTGTGTTACACACTACATGGAAGGTCATTTTTAAAAATCCATAATTGGGGCTCTTTAAATACAAATGAGCTGATTCTCCCCGCCCACCATTCCCACATGCGTGTTTGCGTTATTCCATAAACAGCAGTCAGTGACATACATGCCAACACTCCTGTTTTTCCTGGGAGGCTCCAGTATTTCAGACCCATCTCCCGCCACCCTCCCGTTTTGTTATTTCTCCCAGAAAACTCCCATAATTTCACCCCCCGATTATAGCGGTTATGAATTACAGTACATAGAGATTTTACTGTTTTTATTACAAACATTCCCTGTTTTAAAAACGTTTTAAGCTTATAAAAACCAGAGAGAGTTGTAACAAATATTTTAATTTCAGTTTATTTGCAAAAAAAAAAAAAACAAGTTTGGTGGACATTATAGAAACATGACGTCTGTCAATCAATTCGGTGGGCGAGAAAAAAACACACTCACTGGGATTTAGGTCCTATTTTAATGTCAGGAAATGTAAAAAAAAAAAAAAAAAAGTTACTTGTTGTGTTTATATTATTAGAATATGACAGTGGACACTATACCTACACACAGTTCTGTTCAATCAACTTACAAAAGATGATTTTCATCATAGTTGTCTTTTAAGCAATATTTTTTTCAATTGTCTACAGAACAAACCATTGGTATACAATGACTTTCCTAATTAACCTAGTTAAGCCTTTAAATATCACTTTAAGCTGACTAGTATCTTGAAAAAATATCTAGTAAAATATTATTTGCTGTCATCATAGCAAAGATAAAATAGTTATTAGAAATGAGTTATTAAATCAATTATGTTAAGAAATGTGTTGAAAAAATCTGCTCTCCGTTAAGCAGACGTTGGGGGAAATATACAGGGAGGCTAATAATTCAGGAGGACTAACAATTCTGACTTCAACTGTACATTCAATACAGTATAAAAAAACATAAAATACTTAAAAAATGATCAAAATTAAAGAAGACTCTCAGATTCCTTGCAGTTCTTCAGTTTTAAGGTGGCACTTGGTGAAGATTTCCCTAATTAAATTAAATTCTATTTTTCTGCACCATGTCTTTAAAATATGGAAATTAATTTTACCCCTGTATTTTTAATGGAGTTTTAGCACTAGCCTGTTGCTAATGATGGCGCCTTTGTTTAAATGGGGTTTCATTTGCTTTTACACTTTGACAACCAAATGGATGCTTAAGTCTATTTAACTGATTATATTTGAAATACATTACAATATCAATGCTGTAAAAGGAACCGTGTAAAATTGAAAATAGTCACATAAACCTTTCACCGGAAGTTCATCATTGGCTAAAAAAACACTAGCTGTGCATTAAAGAGGTCAATAAAGACGTCAGTAAAAGGTGGAGGAAGTGATGTGGTTTGAGGATGTTTTTTGCACCAGCAGTTGATCTTCTTATACCGATATATGCAGAACGAATGTAAATTTTTATCCTTCTGCAACAGCCAATTCCTTCCCTGCGTTCAATCAGCAAAAGAGGTAAAGCAGTTTCTTGAAGTTAAAAACATTGAAATAATGAAGTGGCAGCCTGATCTAAACCCAACTGAAAATCTCTGGAAAATCTTAGGCATTAATGTTACGGCTAAGCAATCCAGTACATTTATAACTTTTAATTAAAGTGCCTTGGTTGTTTTGAAAAACTCTGTTCTTCTCGCATGGAGTAGCTTCAACAAACATTTTTTTGAAGATTATTTCTGATGTTTATGGATTATTCTTTAATTTTGACCTCCACTGTATATACAAAAATCTAAATACAATATATAAATCAAATAATATTACATTTTATAATTTAAATTTGATATGTTTTTAAACAGGAGCTGTGTTGAATGTTTGGCCTTTGAGACTGGACCATTTGAAAAGAACTGCAGTTTAGCCTGTAAACATCTGGATATTGTGACTGTTGAAAAACTGGTCAAGAGTGATTGCAAAGTCAAAGATAAAAAGGGCTGCTGGATGACTTTTACAATGACAGAACAACCTGGATTTGACCGCTACTTTGTCAGTGTCCTTAAAGACAGAGGTATACAATATCTGCAATTTTACAACATGTACAATTACTTGGATTCTCTCACTATTCACCTTCATGTCATCCCAAACGCTGCTAAAAAAGATTTTTTGACAGATCTCTATTTGCTTATATTGACTTTTTGGTAACAATTTACATTAAGGTTATATTAGTTAATGCATTTATTAACATAAACAAACAATGAACAATACATTTATTACAGTATATTTTTATTTTTTGTTTGGTAACGTTACTGAAAAATACAGTTGTTCATGTTAACTCATGGTGCATTAACTAATAATACCAAGCATGGATTTGGATTTTAATAAGGCATTAACATATGTTAAAGTATGATTAATTATATGCTGTACACGTACTGTTCATATTTAGTTCATGGTAGTAAATACATTAAATAATGAAACCTTATAGTTTTTAAACAAAAATATTTTTTTTGTCACAAAAATTATAAAAGCTGCTATTTTTGGAGCTTTAAAGCATAAATAACGAATGCTTGCAAATACTGGAGGTTGAGTAAATACTTACAGAATTATTATTATCAATATTTTCTGGTTAAATATTGCTTTCTAATTTGCATGATGTCTGAAACTGTAAATGAAAAGCTTTCTACCTTTACATTTCTCATAATAGAATGTCCCGAGGGGCCAAACATTATAGCCATTGTAGGAGGATCTCTGGCTGCAGTGGCATTGATTGGTCTCCTGATGCTCCTCATCATCAAGGGTGTTTTGTATGCAAGCGACCTTAGAGAATGGAGGAGATTTGAAAAAGACAGAAAACACGAAAAGACTTCTGTAAGTTTGTCATATATAAAAGCCATTCAGTCAAAATCATGCATGCTATTTAATTAAGCAGATGATGTTTTCCTCTTTGCAAACAGGGTACCAATCCATTATTCCAGAATGCCACAACCACTGTTCAAAACCCAACATTTTCTGGAGATTCCTGAGAAAACGTGGCTTGAAGCAGAGTGTGAATGTGTAGTTATTAATAATCCACTGGTCAGATAAAGTAATATGCGATTTAAGATCCTTTTTATCATCTCAAGTTTGTGCATTTGTAAAATTGTTTACATTTTAGAAGCTCTCTGTGAGTTACTATTGTATGTTTCAGAGTCCATCTATATTCAAATGTATGAAAATTATGTGATTGCTATCTAAGGCTTGTGTATTGCATTTTACAGATTGCATTTGTTATGAAACAATCACTTAACATATGTTGGCTTTCCATGTTATTAAAATAATAGACTTGAGAACTGATCATTTGCTTAGCTTTGCATTGTAACCTGCTTATTGGTCTTTCAATGTGAATAACACCTAACATATGTGTTTATGTGTAACTTATGCCTTTCAAGAATAATTATTTGCATCAACACAGGCTTATTGGAAATATGTTCCCAGAGCTGCAATTTTGAGAAACAAGAAATATGTGCCTGGGGGTACATATATGGCTGTATTTTGTGTGTAAAAGGAATAACTGATGTGACTGGTACTTTAGTAGTAACTGGACGGACCTGGGTATGTGGAAAGAAACCAGGTAAAACGAATACAAAATAAGTAGCATTGTGGAATCATGGTAAAGGAATTTTAGTTTGCTTTTGAAAACACTATCGGTTGGGCTTAGGGTTTTAGTCTTTAGTGGGTCAGTTGATATCAAGGTGATTTATTATGAATGATTTATTATTTAATATGAATGACCTGATTTTCTTAAGGATGTGCATGAAAAAGACGTTGATATTGACAAAAAAACAAAGTGGTGGATTTAAGAGAAATGGCACAGATGTATGAATGGTATGTACAATAGTAACATATATGAGATTTTATTTTTTTTAATATACATGGCATACTCTAGTAGATGAGTGAAAATAAAAACTGAAAGCAGAGGAGTAGCCCGGAGTACATATTTCTTTGTTCTCAAAAATGTAGCCCTGGGCACATATTTCCAATGAGACTGGGTTGGTTTGTATATAAGGTCTGTGTAATGTGTTAAATATTAATAAAGTTGATTTAACTACTGTATTTTGCAGGAACTGCCTTGTGGACTATGCATATAAGGTTTTCTGTATACGCAAATGTTGAGTAAAGTTTGATTTCTATAATTTTATAAATTTGGAAAATGCTAGAAAGACTAATATAAATAAATATATATAAAAAATAAACCAAGTAATTTAGAGTATCATTTGATCCATAACAGTCCAGTAGAAGTAGCAACATGACCTTCAAGACATCATTAAACTATTGCTTACATGAAATATTTTTGTCATTTATTCATTTTGACATTACTATTCATCAAGAGTATCAAGATCTCCAGTCAAATATTAAGCTTTATAGTCGTTTTTAATGGAAATGTTACTTGAGCAGCACATTAGAGCGATTTCTGAAGGATCATGTCACACTGAAGACTACACTAAACCCACCACGGAATTTTGGGCCCTATCATACACCCAGCGCAATAAGGCTCAAGACGTGTTTGCTGCAATTTGTTGCTATTTTCAGACCAGCGAAATCCTAATTTTCACGTTTTGCGCCACATTGTTTCTATAGCAAATCCATTTTTATAATGTTATTATTACTATTATCAGTATTATTTATTATATGCCTATTTATATTTGTTTTA
Organism: Danio tinwini; assembly: GCA_903798205.1. Classification (NCBI taxonomy): domain Eukaryota; kingdom Metazoa; phylum Chordata; class Actinopteri; order Cypriniformes; family Danionidae; genus Danio; species Danio tinwini. The sequence continues at coordinate 10,885,835 of CAIGQZ010032409.1, forward strand.
AAAAAAACTAGTTTAGATTTGTACACCTGTCAGGTTTTGAAGACAAATGCATCACTATATGGGGCATAAGAATAGGACGTGTGTTTGGATATAACTCAGTTGTTTGAGCACACATCGTTATTATTGCTCATTAATTCATTTGCTGGAAATTAGAACTGAATTTAGAAATAGTTTAGAAAAAATTTAGCACTTAAACAAAATTAAATATGTAGAATAATGGATGTCTTCAGCAGAGTATGTACAACACCGTTTCCTTGTCCACGAAAGTAAAAGAGTAAAGACTAAAAGTAAAGTAAAGAGAAAGTAAAGTGGCCGAATGAAGAAGCCTCATTTTTTATCCTCGCACAGATGGGCTGTTTAACTCTTTTCTCGCTAGTGAAGCATTCAGTTTTTCCACTTACAAAATCTGCCATGTAAATAGCAAATGTGCCATGGCATAACACAACTGACTCTAAAAGGGAATGGGAGATGAGACTCTTATTGGTTTAATGCATGTTATGCTCAAAACATAGTCATAACACAACCTCATTAAGAGAATAAGCACAACCCTGTTAGACCATGCGTCGTGGGCATATTTTCTGTCCTTAAAATAATAAAAGTGGATTCAAACATGCCCTTAATGCTTTTGCGTCATGCGCCTTAGACTTTGCGCCTAGAATACTAAAATAGAGCCTTCTAATTTTATTTATTTTATCTAATTGTTAAATTTGGGCTGTCAGAGAAAATCTAATTAACATATAACAATAGTCCAAAAATACACAAGTCATCAAATAGATTTTGTATTGTTAGATAGAGTATTGTTAGTCTTGGGTTTTTACTAAAAGACAAAGATAAAGAAACTTTATTGTCATTGTAATAATAGTACAATGAAATTTTTTTGGCAGCTCTCAGAAACAAGCAACAATACAAAAGATAATCAAAACAATAAACAAAAAGCTAAAGAAAAAGATAAGTGCACTAAGCTGTATATATTTATAACACAGTCCTGGTTTAGTGATGTAAAGTGATTAGTGTATTAACAGCTGACTTTGTTCTAATTATTATTTCAGTTTGTGCAGGTCCTGATTGTCCTGTATCTTTTGCCTGATGGAAAGAGCACAAACAGTTTGTGTCCTGGATGGGTTGGATCCTTGCTATGGTTGCTAGCTTGTTTGTGTATTGTAGATGGCTTGCATTGTTAAGGTTGGGGAACTTATTTCCTACAATCTACTGTAAAGTCTTGACTATCTGAGCGAGTTCTCGGATTATCTGTAGTGCTGGTATACCACACTGTGACAAAGTGAATTGTCCTTTTTGAGTTTTCTGAGGAAGAAAAACCTTTTTTGTGGGAAGTGTTAATGCTCCATGTAAAGTCCTTTGTGATGTACAGAATTTGACATTGGCAACCCTCTCAACCTCAAAAGGGGGTGGGAGTGTTGTTTTCTTTGCTTTCCTACAGTCCACAATGGTTTCTTTTGTTTTCATGGTGTTCAAAACCAGATCGCTATCCACACCCCACTCCACCAGATGTTAAACCTCCTTCCTGTAGTGTATCTCATAATTTTGTCAATAATGTGGTGTCAGCAGCAAACTTCCATCACAGGCTCATTGTGAATATGTACCCATGTATACATTTCCGGAGAATGTAAATTATGTAGCCAGAGGTACATATGGTTGCATTTTGCCTTTAAAATGAATGCTACGAGGTGGAATGACGCCGCTGACAGCTTCTGTTCCTTTTTATGATCTGAAAAAGAGCTGAACGCTTACCTCCATATGGACTGCTTTTCCGCTGTTAGTAGTTCGCCCAGTGGCTCGTCATGTACGTCGAGATGATGACGGCGACGACAGGGTTCGAGTCTGTCGTAAAATGGTTCCAAAAAGCAGATAAAACACAAACAAATAGCAAAAAAATTTAATAAACAGGGTGAGAATGTGGTAAGTTCTGAAAATGTGGTAAAAATCAGGCAGCTACGAGGGCTTTTCTTATTTTGGATTGCTTTTGAAAACATTGTCGGTTGGGTTTAGGGAAGGGGATCGGTGGGGGAATTGGTCGGTCAGTCAGTCAGCAGCAGCCTCTGGTGGATTTAGGCGAGAAGAGCAGGTACAAATGGCACTTGCGAGAGAAATTTGAGATCTCAAAAAACATCAGGTGGATTCATAAAAAGAAAAAAAATCGTACCTCCTGGGATGTATTTCGGGCTCTCCAGAAATGTATACAGGGGTACGTATTTATAATGAGCCTGGGTTGCAACAAACTTCACTATGATGTTAGAGGAGTGGATAGTTTTGCATTTTTGCATGAACAAAGTGAAAAAGGTTGGACTGAAGACACAGCCCTGTGGTGTTCCCGTATTCAGGGTGAGAATGGATGATGTGTGCTTGCTCATACTAACATTCATAAACATAAGTGTGCTGGTTCTAGCCAAGAGTTGAAGATTTCTATGTTTAATTGATGTCTATTAAACACAAAACATGTTGGCTGGTTAAAACTTAACAATAAAGTGTCAATCAAGCCTTTATTTGTCACATATACCTCCATGTATTCACATACACTGACATATGGTGAAATTGGACCCCACCCGACCATACACAAACATCACATTTCAGGGAGAGACAGGTCAACGGGAGGTAACATTTAAAAAAAAGGAAGCAAGATACATAAGGAAAGATAGGCAAAAAAACTCCCTCTCACCCTGCTCTTAAATTAGGGCAGAGTGCGACCAGGGATCAAAAAAGCCTTGGCAGTCAAGCACATAAACACATAGACAAGACAAAACATCGCAACAGGGAATTGGAACAGGAGATGTGGATATAGTCCGGTAAGGGCGGGCAGCCATCCGTCTTGCAGCTGAAAGAAGCGCTGGTCACAGACCCGCCTACCCCCTCCAGTGGGTGAAAGCACACTAAGGCGTTGGATAAGGGGCTCGGTAATGAAAGTCTTATCTGTAGCTGTGTATGTGTGTGTGTGTAAGCCTGTAGAGTCCAACAGGTGTCCTTGACAGGGAGCAGGAATTTCAGAGCGTCTACTTATCTTGCTATCCGGGAGAAGTTGTTTTTCTCCAGCCGAGGCCATCTGGCTGGAAAAACACTGGGAGCCGAAAGAGAAGAAAGTATTTCAAATTTAGGTCAACATCTGCCAATTTTACAGATATTTAATGTCCGTCACTCATCTCCAGTCCTGGCCAAATCTTGTTGCAAAGCCGCTAATTTCACCCCGATGTTTTCAAATTTGCGGTCTAATACAGCAGTCTGATTAGCAGCATACCTGCCCATTATAGTTTCAATCAAGCCGGCCAGCTTGGTGGGGTTTTGAGCAGCACTGACCGCTTTTATCAATCGTCGATACCCCAGGGCCCCGCATAAGCCCATCAGCAGAAACCCTGTTATCAAAGTTCCGAATAGGTAGATATCCTCAATATCCTCCAGGGACAGAGCAGCCAGGCACACGACACGCCACTTCTCCCACCCATCCATCACGTATCCAGCTGCAAACGTCCCGGCAGGACAAGTGGGCTCTCCCGAGCCTAAACTTCTCGTTGAGAAGATGGTGTCAATCGCGTTCAGAGACCAGTTGATCAGATCCATAATTCCTTATTCGTTTGGATAGCAGGGCACGGAGAGCCTCAGAGATAGAATAAGACGAGACAAGAAGAGCCAGCCAGGGAAGATAAGGGATGGAGAGGGAAAAAGTGTGACCGCCTTCGTCGAGAGCCAAAGAAGAATCAATAAAAATTATTCAGTAAAGAAACTCTTAAGTTTTACCATATTTTTGATCAAATAAATGTAGCTGTGGTGAACATCTTTAAACTTACAGTATTGTAAAAAAACATTTACTGCCCTCAAACTTGCAACAAGTATTGTAAAAATTTGAAAAAAAAATACATCAGAGAAATAGCCTAGTGGTTAGCGTGCCAATATATGGTGCAGTAGCATGTCAGGGCGTCCCGAGTCTGAATCCCGGCTCGAAGACATTTCCCAACCCTACCCCCCTCTCTCCCTCCCACTTCACTTCCTGTCCTATCTAATACTGTCCTACGGCAAAAAGGCCAAAAATAAATCTTAAAAAGAAAAAGAAAAAAAATACAAATATGGAGATTAAAAAAGATTAGTAGTTATTCTTAACCTGAACCCCAAATTATGCATGGAAATAATTAAAAGAAAAGAAAATCAGTTTGAACCAAAGCCCTAGTATTTAGGGTGACAGCTCTTTCCAGGGTTCCCACGCTTCCTGAAAGTGCTTAAAAGTACTTCAATTTTAGACATAAAAGGCTCTATTTTAATGATCTAGGCACAAAGTCTAAAGCACATGGCGCAAAAGCATTAAGTGCATGTCTGAATCTACTTTTGCTATTTTAAGGATGGAAAAATACGGTCCTTGAGTCTCATCTCACATTCCCTTTAAGAGTCAGTTGCGTCACGTCATGGTGCATTTTTCTATTTCCAATGGTGGACTTTGTCAGTGGAAAAATGTTATGATTCACTAGCGAGAAAACAGTTAAACAGATCATCTGCAGTGCAAGGATAAAGAATGTAGAATACTATCTCTTTACTTTATCTCTTTACTCCTTTACTTTTATGGATAAGGAAACAGTGTTGTACGCACTCCACTGAAGACATCCATTAGTATCCATATAATATTACATATTTAATTTTGTTTAAGTGCAAAAATTTTTCAAAACTAAATTCAGTTCTAATTTCCAGCAAACGAATAAATGAACAATAATAACTTATATCCAAACACACATCCTATTCCTATGCCCCATATTGTGATGCAGATGTCTCCCAAACCTGACAGGTGAACAAATCTAAGCTTGTTTTTATTTTAACAAATATAAATATGCATATAATAAATAATATTGCTAATAATAATAACATTATACAAGTGCAAAATGTCATGAATAAATTGAAAAAAAGCCCCCCGAGGTGAAGGAGGCATAAAGGCAGAGGTTTTTATATTTATGTAGTAAATAACAATTTTTGTAACATTTTAATCCTTTTTTTATTTGTAAAGATATTTGTGTATTGTTCTACATCCTGTGTGTAATAAGCAATGTGTACCTGCACAGGCGCATAACTAACGCGCACTTTAGACCAGCTTTCAGTTGGTCAATGCATGGTCTATTTCTGTTTTTCAAAATAGCAACGCGCCAACAATGCATCTTAACACACTTCCTTTATAGACCAGCACACCCATGAGTCCACAAAGTGGTACAAATGGATCTGCTATTTAAACAATGTAGCACAAAATGTGAAAATTAGGGTTGCGCTGGTCTGAAAATAGCAACAAATCGAGCCATATATGTCTTGTGCCTTATTGCGCCGGGTGTATGATCTGGCCCATGGATTCAAGGCCTGGAACGTACTTAAAAACAAACATAGGTCCTTGAAAGTGCTTTAATTAAATAAAAAAATATTTTGTTCATGGTTTTATTTAATCAATTGTACTCAACGGAATGAAATATTGAGAAATTCTTAAATTAAAAATCTTAAATTTAAATCTTGTACAATAATATTGACGAATACTGCACATTTTATCAATATTTCGGAAACCACATTTTATGTCACCAGTATTGAATTCAACAAATTTTTGTTCTTTAAACATGACTTTTTAAAACTGTTGAATTTTAATGTAAATATTAAGTGTAAGTGAAATGTTAAGTACAGTAAGGACTTTTATGGCTCTACATATACTGGGGTATTAATTAAAAAGGTGCTTCATTTAAAATTAATGGTGCTTCAAAAAGTCCTTGAATCTGCTGTTCATCAAAGCATTGGAACCCTGTTTTCTGCACTCTGATCCGATGTCTTTCTACCTGTAATTCCTTCTGTTTAAAGACTTGAGTCAGCATGCTTGAAGCCCAGCCTCCTCTGAGGCCTAACATACTCTGCATCACATTCACAAAAGCAGGTTGATGAAGCAGAACTAACACCATGTTAACGTGTGTAATAGGTTACATAAGAGAAGGGGTTGAGTTTGAACCGAAGCACTGGTAGCCGGCTGCTCTCTCTCCCGAAGCACCTAGTTAATGAGTTGGAGGAAGGAGAGGGGAGCGGCTGCTTTCTGGAGGCTGAAGTTCACCTACACACAATCTGGAAGTCAAAAGATTGAGCCTAACATTCGGCTATCAAGGACAGACTTCTTAAAGGTAGGGGACAATGCTCAGTCGTTTAAACTATAAAAACAAACTACTTATTTCAGATTATTTATGAAGTACTTTATAATATACTTGCCTTATTAAATGCACAATTTTCTGCAACCTATTTGTGGTGAAGTATCATGGTGAAATGTGTATTCCTGGTTAAATCCACAATGATTTTGCTCTGTTTCCCATGCATCCTTCATAATTCACAAAGGCTCTACTTTTGGCTCCAAAAGGATTGGAGCAAACAGTGCAGACTGTGATAGACTAACAGTGGGCCACTGTACATCCCACTAATAATCGGCAACCCAGTTTTGATGGTCTGTTTAACTCTCAAAAGATCCAGCCAGCTCATTGCTCACATGCCAAAAACCCACAAAAATGATGGTCTGAATCAATGCAATAATATACATAATCAAGTGAGCATGCTGAGGGAGCTAACCAAAGTAGATCATACCACAAGAAACATTTGGCATAATGACTATTTAGTTTTAAATCTTCTATCCAACTGCCATAGCATACTTGATTCATTTAGTAATTTACGCATGGACTTTGGAGTGTAGTAAGATACACTGCAGGTCAAAAGTTTCGTCACACCCACTCGTTATTTATTACTACTTTTCATATTTTATTGTCATAGTAAAGATATAAATTATAAAATAATACAAATATAAACACAATAATTCCAATGATTAAAATTATAAACCAAAAGCAAAACTGAAAAAAAATGTTGCTGCCTCCAATTTTTAAGTCAATTCAACTTGCATTGATTAAACGCTCTTGAAGTATCAAGGTACAATTTAGATAACTTGAAAGGCAACATTGAAACATTCATTCATTTTCCTTCGGCTTAGTGTCTGATTTATCACAGGTCACCACAGTGGAATGAACTACCAACTATTCCCGAATATGTTTTACACAGCAGATGCCTAGCCGCAACCCAGTACTGAGAAACACCCATACATACTCACACACACTCATACACTATGGTCAATTTAGTTTACTTAATTCACCTATAGCGCATGAATTTGTCGTGTGGGGTAAACCGGATCACCTGAAGGAAACCTACATCAACATGGGGAGAACATGCAAACTCCAAATGCTAACTGGCCCAGCCAGGACTCGAACCAGCGACCTTCTTGCTGTGAGG
>CAIGQZ010032409.1:10899133-10932585 GCA_903798205.1 Danio tinwini
GTGTGTGTGTGTGTGTGTGTGTGTGTGTGTGTGTGTGTGTGTGTGTGCGTGCGTGCGTGCGTGCGTGCATGCGTGCGTGCGTGTGTGTGTAATCAGGGGGAATCAGGAACTGGAGTGTCACCTATGCCAATTTGATGAACTACAACTCCTATCATGCACCTCAGACACACCAGTTCCTGATTCCCCCTGATCACGAGCTGTATATGGGTATAGGCAAAATTATTAGCAAAATAAATTCTTAAATATCCCAAGTGATGTTTAACAAAGCAAGGAAATTTTCACAGTATGTCCTATATTTTTTCTTATGTGAAAAGTCTTATTTCTTTTAGTTTGGTAGGAATAACATTTTTAAGGATTTTTTATTTTATTTTTTTTTGATTGGCTAGAAAACAAACTTGTTGATTTAACTAAATTAACCTAGTTAAATCTATAAATTGTATTGTGATTACTAGAATCTTATAAAATATTTAGAAAAAAATATATTGTTATGTACTGTCATTATGGCAAAGACAAAATACCAACTTTTTGTTAAAATTATTATGTTTCAGTAATGTGCTAAAAAAAATCCTCTCTCTGTCAAATAGCACTCGGGAATTATTTTAAAACTTTCACTGGAGGGCTAATAACTGATGAGATAATGGTGAATGTTTGTGTCATTGGCTGAAAGACTTTCGTGCAAGAGCAGTTGATGACAGGAGCTTCCTGCTTAATTTGTTCAAAACAACATCACAGAATTGGTGCTAGCAACCAAGCAATTTCATGCTTCTTAAATGAATGAAACCCATAAGTAGAAGTGAGGAAACAAAATATATTGTCAATTCTTCAACATGAAAAGCCATAGTTTTTACACTTACTAACCTCAGCAGCCACAGAGTTTGCAGTATTAAAACAGATGGGGAACATGCACACAGCAAACACAAAGCAAACACAATATAATCAAAATTTTACAGCCTCCTGACATCGTTAACTAATTTTCTACAGAACATAATAATACTCTGCTACCTGAGCCGGCATAAAAAGTATTCATATAATAGATCCTATTCATATAATCAAAATTTTTTATGGTTCTTTGTGGTTACATTTTGAAATATTTACTAGTTTAGTAAAACATATTGGTAACACTTTACAATAAGTATTAGTTCATGCATTTACTTATGAATAATCAATGAACAACACATTTATTAAAGTGTTTGTTCATGTTAGTTAAATGCAGTCATTTATTGTTATGTTAACTAATGTTAGCAAGCATGAACTTTGAGTTCATGAGTTTTAATAATGCATTAAATGTTGAACTATGATTGAAAAATGCTGTACAAGTACTGGTCGTTATAAGTACACGTTAGTAAATACATTAACCAACATTTAATTTATGAAACCTTATTGTAAAGTGTGACCAGCATATTTCCTATTCAGTCATTTTTGTCATCTAATATATCATTTAAAAACATTTTTGTAATCAGAATTAAATGTTTTAGACTTGCTTTCAGATCATTTATCTTGAATTCAAAATAAATTAATACACTTAAAAAAATAAATATGTATGTTTGAATTATACACTGTAAAACCTACACTGTAAAAATGCAGGGTTTCACATAATTTGTTCATGTTGACCCAACACAAATTAATTAAGTTAACTTTTTTTGTAAAATTTGAACAAATTTATGTGGATTGAACATAAAAAATTAAGTTTTCCCAATGAAATCTCAAGAATTGTGTTGTTTGAGTTCATTGTAATTAAGTAGTTTAAACAAGCAATATTTTTTGAGTGTAACAGTGAAAATCACTAAATGAATTAATTCAATTCAATTCACCTTTATTTCTATAGCGCTTATACAATGTAGATTGTGTCAAAGCAGCTTCACATTCAAGATTATAGTAAATTGAAACAGTGTCAGTTCGATTTTCAGTTCAGTTCAGTTCAGTTTAGCTCAGTTCAGTGTGGGTTAATAATCACTACTGAGAGTCCAAACACTGAAGAGCAATTCCATTGATGCAATGCGAATTAAGTTAATTTAACTTATTATTTATTGTTAACTTTATATTATTAATGAAAAAGAGTTATGGTAACCCATAAACTAATTATATTAAGCAGAACTCAAACCAAATGAGCTATGGGTGAATTAGTTATATTTTTGTGTTAACTTAGTTCTAATGCAAGAAGCAATTCCAAACCTTCTGAGTAGCTACAGTTCTAGATATAGTTCATTCATTCATTCATTTTCTTTTCGGAACTGCAACTTTTTCAGCATGTGTTTTAGGCAGCGGATGCCATTTCAGCTGCAACCCATCACTGGGCAACACCCATACACTCTCATACACTACGGGCAATTTAGCTTACCCAGCTCACCTATAGCGCATGTTTTTGGACTGTGGGAGAAACCGGAGTACCCGAAGGAAACCCACATGAATACAGAGAGAACATGCAAAATCCACACAGAAATGCCAACTGACTCAGCCGAGGCTCGAACCAGTGACCTTTTTACTGTGAGGTGACATCGCAACATACTGCGTCATCGCACCACCCCACACACTTAGAAATAAAGGTACAAGAGCTGTCATTGGAGTGGTACCTTTTCAAAAGGTACACATTTGTACTTGAAGGGTCCATACTGGTACCTTAGAAGTATATATTAGTACCTACAAATTTTAAGAGGAACACATTTGCACTTTTTAGATACCAATATGTACCCTTGAGATAATAATATGCACCTTTTAGGTACAAATTTGTACCTTTTGAAAAGGTACCACCCCAGTGACAGCTCGCGTACCTTTATTTCTGAGAGTGCAGTATATAGTTATTTGGACTTAATTTGGTTAATTAACTGAACTCATACCGATTTGATAACTGAACTTTAAAGTTACGAATACTCTACATGTTTGAAAATATCAACACAACTAATATATGCGTATATGACTCAATATATATATATATATAACATCTCAACATTCACAAATATATATTTCTGACATTCAAAAACAAAACAAAAACAAATCATTGACCAATATAGCCACCTTTCTTTGCAAGGACACTTAAAAGCACTTGATCTGTTCACCATCAGCATTGCGTGCAGCAGCAACCACAGCCTCCCAGACACTGTTCAGAGAGGTGTACTGTTTTCCCTCCTTGTAAATCTCACATTTGATGATGGACCACAGGTTCTCTATGGGGTACAGATCAGGTGAACAAGGAGGTCATGTCATTAGTTTTTCTTCTTTTAAAACTTTCTTGCCAGCCACACTGTGGAGTACTTGGACGCGTTTGATGGAGCATTGTCCTGCATAAAATCATGTTTTTCTTGAAGGATGCAGACTTCTTCCTGTACCACTGCTTGAAGAAGGTGTCTTCCAGAAACTGGCAGTAGGACTGGGAGTTGAGCTTGACTCCATCCTTAACCCGAAAAGGCCCCACAAGCTCATCTTTGATGATACCAGCCCAAACCAGTACTCCACCTCCACCTTGCTGGCGTCTGAGTCGGACTGGAGCTCTCTGCCCTTTAACGATCCAGCCACGGGCCCATCCATCTGGCCCATCAAGACTCACTCTCATTTCATCAGTCCATAAAACCTTAGAAAAATCAGTCTTGAGATACTTCTTGGCCCAGTTTTGACGTTTCAGCTTGTGTGTCTTGTTCAGTGGTGGTCGTTTTTCAGCCTTTCTTACCTTGGCCATGTCTCTGAGTATTGCACACCTTGTGCTTTTGGGCACTCCAGTGATGTTGCAGCCCTGAAATATGGCAAAACTGGTGGCAAGTGGCATCTTGGCAGCTGCACGCTTGACTTTCTCAGTTCATGGGCTGTTATTTTGCGCCTTGGTTTTTCCACACGCTTCTTGCGACCCTGTTGACTATTTTGAATGAAACGCTTAATTGTTCGATGATCACGCTTCAGAAGCCTGGCAATTTTAAGAGTGCTGCATCCCTCTGCAAGATATCTCACTATTTTTGACTTTTCGGAGTCTGTCAAGTCCTTCTTTTGACCAATTTTGCCAAAGGAAAGGAAGTTGCCTAATAATTATGTACACCTGATAAAGGGTGTTGATGTCATTAGACCACACCCCTTCTCATTTCAGAGATGCACATATATATATATATATATAGTCAATAAAGAACATGAAGCCTGTTTTTTAATGTTTTTGGATCATGACTTTATTTTCATAACAATTCAGTTGTCTTTTATACACTTATATCTTCAATTAAAGAGGATATGTGTGTATTTTAATGTATAAATCATTTTTTGACTTTAATTATGTTGACGTAATGCTGGTGAAAATATATTCACATTGCTATGATCAGTCATTGTTGTTTCTCAGCTGATTTCTCACCATGGTCATTTTTGTAGTGTAATGAGAATAAACTAGCATCTGGATGATTGCTATCAGTGTATCTAAACTGAAGTATTTCCAAGATCTTTTTACTTCTAACAACTAAAAAGACCAGCGTTATGAGTATATTTGGACACTGAATCATGTTCAGTCTTTTGTATATTACAGTACATGTGCATTATTAAGCATATTATGAACATTAAGTATTGGGGTATATTAAGTGCTTGTACATACAGTATAACCTTGTTATGCTTATTTCTTTTCTCCCATTTAATGCATTAAAAAAATCTGAGTTAAAAAAAAATACTAAAAAGCAGTATAAATCAAACATATATTGCACTCTTAAGTAAACAAAATTAGCTTTAATGTTTAATGATGTTTATATAAAAACAAGGCAGACTTACTGCTTAAATGACATAAATGATTATTTGTGGCTAACAGGGTTGAACTCTGTCCTCACTGCAGTAGATAAAGCTAAAGATTGTAACGCTTAATCACACCCTGCATCTCAGGCACACTTGACCATATCTGCCCTAGATGTGGAGGCGTAGTATTTTTACTATAGTTTTGCATGAGGTCTATGACATAAGGGTTTCACTTCCTTTCCCAGGAGTGGCTGACTATCTTTCTTCCGTTAGTAATGTTCAAGTGCAGCTATAGCGTCTGGGTTTATTAAAACATGAACTGAAGTGCACTGACCTTGGACCACACCTTCTTTTGTCTTTGAAATGACATTAAAGAAATAGGAAAGAAATCATTAAACAAGCATTTAATGTCTTGAAGGGGCAGTATGTTTGAGTTCACTGTGACCTTGGCCAAAAAGAAAAAAAAAAGAGTTTTGCAACCATATCATAACAAGAAATGCTTGATTCCACTACCTTAAAAACTGGAAATCTTGCTTCTCATTGCAAATCTTTTTAGTGTAATATCAAATGTGGTATTTTTAGTTAAACAATAACTGCATATAATGTCTAGATGAAATAAGGGTGAGTAAATACATGGTTAACAATTTCCTGTAGAATTTACAGTAACTTACTGGCAGCATTTTCGCCAGTAACTTACTGTAAATCAATTACAAACACTATATTTTAGTAACTCAAATTACTGAAAAAAAATCTGTATTTACATTTACAGCACCATTTATCTTGCTTTATATGTGTTTACAGAATTGTATGTATATATTTACTGTAAAATATACATTGATTTTCACAATGTAGCTTTAAAATACAGTAACATACTGTATAACTGTACTGCAGTAAAATACAGTTCATATTACAGTTAAATGCTGTGTTATTTACAAAAACCACTAACAGTGTAATGACAGAAGGTCAAATAGGTAGGTAGATAAAAATAAACTGGGTATATGAACAGCTTGTGGCTATGTAATATATTATTTGATGTAAGATTAGATGCATACACATGTCCATGAGAGATTCATGCACAAAATATGTATGCTATATAATTTTAGAGGAAAAAGCTGTCATTGTATTCAAATACAACCCTCCCTCTTTCCTTTCTCCAGGTATTTCCCTGAGTCTTAAGCTGGCACCATGCCACAGGAGGTCAAGACTGACGTTCCCAAAGTCCTTAACAAAACCACACCAGGACTTCAGATATGGAGAGTGGAGGTAAGCAGGAATGATAGCAACTTCATTGGAAATTGAAATTAGAGAACAACCCACAAGATCACTGCTTTAAACTTAACCTATAACAGGAGTAAAAGTGATATTTCTCAGCAGGTTTCATGAGATATTTGAACACTTTCAGATATCTCACAGTTATTGCTGTTAATCTGGCACCTATGGTGGAAATTTCTTGAATTATCTGCATAAACACTTTCCAGTTTTCACTGCCATTTTAAGAGAGTGAGTCTTTATAAAGCAATTGAAACTCTTTGAAAGCAGGATGTCTAGATCAGTGGTTCCCAAAGTGTGGGTTGAGACATCCTGAGGAGTTCGCACAAAAAAAGGGGGGGGGGGGGGGATTTTATTAAAATTACCATATTTTATCCATAACCTACATACGCTTTTAAAAAATAGTAGTTAAAAGATGCATTAAAAACAACAACATACAAATACAAACCCATTAGCCTTGAGATTTTTTGGTTTTTATTGGACCTCTAGGGTGATGACGATATATTAAAGACACAGCAATAGCATCAGTTGCATCAGACAGATTTTTATTTGCACCATGTTAAACTTTCTGGCACATTTTTAGCATTAAAAATAAATACAGGTCACGGCTGAGTATGGAGGTTTTATGGAGAATGTGGAGAATTGTTCTCCAAATTAAAAAACTAAATAAACTAAATAAAAACTAAAAATGGACTTGCTGTGCTAGATGAGGTTAATGTTGTAATTAAACAAATGAATAAATTAAATGATATGTTTTCTTGTCAATATTGTTTATGCAGGCATATTGGTGTGTGCTCCATTGTGGGCAATGTTTGTTTATTTATAACCATGAGGATAGTGGGGGTCGTGAGTCACTGGAATTATTATATTGTGGGCTTAAAAGTTTGGGATGAAGGCCAAGGAGAGACCATTTGAGCAATACCTAGAGAAGTTAGTCAATCCAAATGTAGAATAGTGCATCTTTACGATGTCACCCACAGTTCCAATAAATGGCAGACTGTGCATGACAGATAAATGCATGAGAGGACAAGATAATGCAAACAAACCTGTCATTAGCAGAAATAATCAAAAGGCTAAACTAGGACAGTAAAATAGTCCACAGTTCATTTTAGTGATGAAAGCAATGATCATTATTTTCATTGAGACTGAACCCTATACCCTGGTTTTACAGACATGGCTTAAGACTAGTCCTAAATAAAATGCAGCTGTCTCATAGATTAAATTCTCAGCCGTTTTTATTAATAGTGGCTTAAATACCCTTATTTAAGTAAGGCTTAGTTCTGACTTAAACTATGCACCATTTGTGAAACCAGACCTAAGCGTGTAAAGAACTGAGTATAAAGCGGAGAGGTTGTGGTTTGTGGGATGTTTTTTGTAGCCTGAGTAGGGCCTCTTAGACTGAAACATGCAGAATGAATGCAAATGTTTATCAGATTCTCCTTCAGCAACCTGCTGTCAGAGATGACAAAAGTACACACAACCTTCACTCAAGCTAAAGTACAGATGTTCATGTTTAAAATGACTCAGGCAAAAGTTGAAGAACTAACTACACTTTCTTTACTTGAGCAAAAGGTTAAAAAAAGGTTCTGATATGTATTTAGTAAAAGGTAGCAAGGTAACACTTTAGTTTAAGGACCAATTCTCACTTTAAACTAGAGGCTTACTGTATTTCCTGGCTATTATAAAAAATAGATCCACTTTATTAGGTACGCCTGTCCAACTGCTTGTTAACACAAATTTATAATCAGCCAATCACATGAAAGAACTCAATGCATTTAGGCATGTAGACATGGTCAAGACGATCTGCTGCAGTTCAAACCGAGCATCAGAATGGGGAAGAAAGGTGATTTAAGTGACTTTGAACGTGGCATGGTTGTTGGTGGCAGACGGGCTGGTCTGAGTATTTCAGAAACTGCTGATCTACTGGGATTTTCACGAACAACCATATCAGGGGTTTGCAAAGAATGTTAACCCCTTTGTAGTCAAATGGCCTCCACAGTCACCAGATCACAATCCAAAAGAGCAACTTTGGGATGTGGTGGAACGGGAGATTTGCATCATAGATGTGCAGCCGAATAAAACTGCAGCAACTGCGTGATGCTATCATGTTTGTTTGTTTGTATACTTTATTTTTCATCAAGGGTAAATTTTCTGTGGACTCACAAAGCACTTTATCAAGTTCTGATACAAAAAAAAATAATAAAATAAGCAAACATGCAAAAGAATTACATACAAGAAAAACACAAGGACACTCAATAGTCCAATAGTCTGATTGACACTGGAATAAAAGAGTTATTAAGTTTGTTCTGCTTCCAGCGGAAGGTTCTGTATCTTCTACCAGAAGGTAAAAGTTCATAAAATAGGAAGAGTACAAGAGTACATTAAAATTCTTTTTTCGCTTTATTCAGAGTGTATTGCTCGTAGAGTGTTTGAATACTGGTAAGGGTTTCTGATCCTATTAGTCTCATAGTAGTTCTGATAATATAAAAAAAATCAGATTTACAGAAAGATTGCCATACCATGTAGATAGATCATACCTGATGACACTCTCAAATACAGCCTGATAAAATAAGTACATGACTTTCTTATTAACACATAGAACCATAACCTTCGTAGAAAATACAGTCTTTATTTAAGCTTTTCACAGATCCAGTTTACATGAGTGTCCCATGATAGAGACCTATCTATGTTAATTTTCAAATACTTGTATGACTGTACCTGAGTGATTTCTTGATTATGTACAAACACTGGAAAATGCTTAACAACACAATTGGGATCAAAGATTATTTCCTTTGTTTTTTTTGTATTTACTTTCAAAAAGTTTTCATTACACCACTCAACAAATGAGTCAATTTCAGAAAAATAATCAGAAA
The DNA here is from genome assembly GCA_903798205.1 of Danio tinwini. Classification (NCBI taxonomy): domain Eukaryota; kingdom Metazoa; phylum Chordata; class Actinopteri; order Cypriniformes; family Danionidae; genus Danio; species Danio tinwini. Next base: position 10,907,962 of record CAIGQZ010032409.1, read on the forward strand.
CAGGATCTTGTTTTTTCGGCAAACTTAAAATTACTGTACACTCTCAGAAATAACGGTACGCGAGCTGTCACTGGGGTGGTACCTTTTCAAAAGGTACAAATTTGTACCTAAAAGGTCCATATTAATACCTCAAGGGTACATATTAGTATCTAAAAAGTACAAAAATGTTCCTCTTAAAAGTTTTAGGTACTAATACATACTTTTGAGGTACCAATATGGACCCTTTAAGTACAAATATGTACCTTTTGAAAAAATACCACCCCAGTGACAGCTCTCGTACCTTAATTTTTGAGAGTGTATCATCTAAGTATTTAAGAATGAAATTCTGTCAGTGCCTGCTTGAGCACTCACTAGTATATAGAGTAAACAGAAGTAATGAACTCACAAAACCCAAGGGACACCAGAACTACAATATTTTACTTCGGACAAACTATTATTTACTTTGACTGCCTAAGTTTGGTTTGTTAAAAAGGAGTGATACCATTCAATAATTGTAGGATTTACTCTTAACTTTTTTAGTTTCCTAATTAAAACATGTGGTTGAACCGTATTTAACGCTGAGCTAAAATCAAAGAAAACTGACATGAGAGCAATTGGTCTAAAATCATTGTTATCTACAGGATGGGCAATTTCAGGCACAGGGATTATAAGAGATCTTTTCCAGATTGCTGGGAGAACCTTCAAATTAAAAGATTTTTTAAATAAAGAACACCACACTGGTGACAGTTCTTCTGCGCATACTTTTAGTAAAAAGCCAGAGAGACCATGAGGACCAGCAGATTTTTTTGGACATATCTGCTTAAATAATAGTTGAATTGATCACAGTCAATCAGCAAATTGCTTTCTCTTGATTCATTAATATAAATAGAGTTTATTTCTTTTCCATTGTCTGAATTTATACTGTGAGTGTCACACATTAAGAAAAAACTATCATGTCAATATGGACCAAAATCTCAGAGAAATATTTCCTGTACCTTGTTGAATATATACCACAAAGGATTAAGGCAGTTCTCAAGACAAAAGTGGGTCCAACCAGGTATTAGTAAGATGTACCTAATAAAGTGGCCGGTGAGTGTATAATATTCTGCATGATCTTTTTCTGCATACAAATCCTAACCCATAACTAAACCTAACTATTAATAAACCAGAAGTTAGGAGATTATTGAGACAAAAGTCATAGTTAATGGACTGTTAATAGCAATTACTACTACCTATTTTAGTCTAACGCTGGTAAGAAATTGTTTTATAATAGTAATCTCTACTGTATTGTATTAAATGAATGCGATCAATTTCTAAAATACAGACACACTCAACAAAATAACTACCTGTTTTCTTTTTAATCACTGATCAGAACATGGAGCTTGTGCCCTGTCCATCTAAAACATTCGGACAGTTTTTTGAGGGAGACAGCTATGTAATTCTCTACGTAAGTATCAGCACAATGTTACGTAACTGCTTTGCTTTACTTAAGTGCTTTGAGTTTCAAACCTCAAAGGTCAATGAAGGATAAATAATATGGCTCAATTTCAGACTCACAAAACGAGCAACAACTTCTCCTATGACATCCATTATTGGCTGGGCAAGTCCACCTCTCAGGATGAGATGGGAGCAGCGGCGATTTACACTACGCAGATGGACGACCATCTAGGAGGTGTTGCTGTGCAGCATCGTGAAACCCAGGGCCACGAGAGTGCCACTTTTCAAGGATACTTCAAACAGGGCATCATGTAAGACATCTGATGTTTAAGATTACCTTAATACAAGAAGGTGACAGTTGTTTAAATCAATAGCTATGTTTCCATCCATCTATTTTTATGCACATTTTGTATATGGCATAAAAAAAACAGTTGATGGAAACGGCAAGATGTGCATAAATGTTCAAAATGTGCATAAAAAGCATATGACCATAACTGAGTAGGATAAACTTTTTATTCGATGAGAAAAGATGTGCATAAACTACGATGAAAACACTTTTACCAAACAAATTCCAATATGTGCATTAAAAAAAGTCATGTAATTTTGTTAGAAGAGATCATGTGATGATAAAAATGTGTGTGAATGGACAAACCAGCAGGCTGAGCACATTGTAAAACATGTAAAATGTTGTTTTGGTCATTCTAAAACACTTTAACCATGTCAGTATTAGTGTTATTATGATATTGATGACCTCCAGAATCAAGAGCGTATGTGCTCCGCGTCTGACACTTTCAAACGCCACCACGCATTCATTGCGTGTTGACATTGTCTTCTGAGGTGCAAGTCATTTATAAAATAATGAAAAGATTCACACAGCTTTTTCTACTGCAGCAAATTCCGTTTTTACTGTTGATATTTGGCACCAGTTAATCAGGAGGTGTCGATTTTGTTCTCTTTGACTTGTCGGATGGAAACGCTCCTTTATTTGCACGTCTTTAATGTGATATTCCGGTTTTGCACATACAATTACGCATTTTTGGATGGAAACATAGCTAATGTTGGACACAATGCAGAGTCAAGTGTCTTAATTGCTAAACCATAGTAAAAATTTACACTAAACCACAGTATACACAGTCAAGCCCAAAATTATTAACAGCCCTGGCAAATTCTGACTTAAAGTTATTTTTATTCAATCAGCAAGTTTTTTTTTGTTTTTTTGTCCAAAAATGACAGACTTCTCCGAAAAGATGATAAGACGATGTACAAGAGGCATCAATGTGGAAAAAATATATATTTCTCAGCTTTTATTTACATTTGAACCAAAACGTGAAATCAGAATTTGCCAGGGGTTTATATAATTTCAGACTTGACTTTATGTATTAATGTGTTATTTTCTTAAAGTTTAATAATTAAATTTAATGCTTAAACTTAAAATTAGTGAAAGTGGGTGTAAACATCTTGATTTTACTTTATTCTGATGGTCGCTTTAAGACATTTTGTTGATTATAAGAATGCCCGTACAAAATATTTCCAGATATTTTTGAGCCCATAAATTAATCTAAATATTATGTAAATGTGTGTAAATATATATTTATTCAGTTTTTGTATTGATCAGTAATATTATTGAATAATATTCACATTTTTCAATAAATTATGTACAATTCGTGCATTTTCCTTTAGCTTAGTCCCTTATATATCAGGGATATACCACCAACTATTCCGGCATATGTTTTAGGCAGCAGATGCCCTTCCAGCTGATATCCAGTACTGGAAAACACCCATATACACTCATTGACACATGCACTTATACACTACTGCAAATTTTGTTCATCCAATTCACCTGTAGCGCATGTCTTTAGATGACAGGTGTCAAACTCAGTTCCTGGAGGGCCGCAGCTCTGCACAGTTTAGTTCCAACCCTAATTAAACAAACCTGATCAAAGTAATTGAGTCCTTCAGGCTTGTTTGAAACTTGCAGGTAAGTTTTTTGGAGTTGGGTTGGAATTAAACTGTGCAGGGCTGCGGCCCTCCGTTTAACACCCCTGCTTTAGACTTATGCACAGAGATAGCACAAAATGTCTGCAGATTCTGTCTGGTCGAGTTACATTGCATGTACATGCCTACCAATTCTTGTTAGCGTAATAATAGACTGTGTGGTTAGGTTTATTGTAGGCTGACGTACTTGCAAAGATACTTATAGTCAGGACAATGTCTGTTGGTTGAACAGAATCAGCAGATACTAAGCAGAAATTCGATTTCGAGATTTAGTTGGCAAGTAGTTGCAAAGTCATTTATATTCAACAAAATGTGCAAAAGAGACCATCAAAATAAGTTTATACCAAAGTCTCAAAGTTTCAAAGGCCTCCTCTGGTGGAAGTCAAATGAAAATAGAAAGTGGAACTGTTATTGTGTCTTTTTTTTTTTTTTTTTACTTTGTTATTTCCTCATACATTTATATCTCTCAGAGTATGTTAATAGTTTAAACCAGACCTGTTTCGCGGAAAGGCATCTGCTGTGTGAAACATATACTGGAATAGATGGCGGTTCATTCCACTGTGGCGACCCCTGATAAATAAAGGACTTAGCCAAAGGAAAATAAAATAGCTAATTTATCAAAAAAAATACAATAACTTTTTTTCCCTCTTGCTTTTGGGGATTTCATGACTTTTATTTTGACTTTCATGTGAATTTATTGACTAATATTTTCCATTACGACACATACTGTATCAACTCTTTAATATGTAATATCTGCATCTGAATCTCTTTATTTTAAGATGACGTGGTAAGCACATGATACTTCTCGTCTTAGAGTACTTCTCTTTAAAAAATGTGGAAGTTTGCAAGTCCAAAAACACTTCTTCGTTTCAGATTTGCAAGAAACGTAGGCCTCAGAGATGTGAAAATAAGTTTTGAGTTCTAAAGCTGATTATTTTTTGTTTTAAACCATTTTTCTAGATACAAAAAAGGTGGAGTTGCGTCTGGGATGAAACAGGTGGAGACGAACACGTACAACATACGCAGACTTCTGCATGTGAAGGGAAATAAGCATGTGGTTGCAGGAGAGGTAAGAACAGCCACAGTCAGTTTACATTAAAGCAACTCAAACATGCCACAAAAATAAACACTGCTGGTCTACAAGTATCCTTCTGCACCATGTATCAAAACCACAAAAAACACCTACAATAAAACCAAATATAGTTCAGGGTTGACTCCAAAGAAATTTAAATGCCACTGCATGACTTTTTAACGTGTAAAAGGTAAAAGAATGGCAAAAATTAAAACATTTTAAAATGAAAACAACCAAATTTATAAGAACTGCATAAACACAAATTACGCATGCACAAACTGAATTGCTATGTGAACTTTTGTTTAATGCATAAGCTGTTTCCTATATATATCCTTGTCATATCTTACAAAAGTTCCTAGTAATTGTTAATGTATTTACTAACATCAATTAAGAATGTAAAATACTTGTACAGCCTTTATTAATCATAGTTCAACTGTTACTAGTAAGTAATGTGTATGCATACACCCAAAGCACTTCACAATAATGAGAGGGTTCTCCCTGTAGCTACCCGCCGGTTATTAAACAGTCTTCGCTTCTAAATACTGATGTCCATATGTTTCATTTATTGAACACCATGAGAACTAAAGAATAAACACACAAACAAACCAAATGTTTTACACAAACTCAATCAAATGGACATCAAAATAAACAAATAATATACAAACAATGTTGTTTCATTTACCGTGTTGGCCTGATAACCAGCAGTAGACTAAGCAGGAGCATTTTACAGGTGCCCGCATTGAGATCTCACTATGCTGTCCATACAAACTCCAGCAGGTTAAATCAATCAACTAAGATCATGTGACCTCCAACTCAAGCCAACCGGAAACAAGGAAATTTATAACAAACATAAACCAATACACTTTCAAATAATAAAATACAAAAACAATAAACAACCAAGAATACAAGCTGACCGATCAGCGTCAGCTGCACTCCCCATTCCACCACCAGTGTGCAGCATCCACTTGGATGATGCGACGGCAGTCACAGGACAACGACACCACACACCTGCCATTGATGGAGTAGAGAGACAGTGATAGAGCCAATTCTGTGGATGGGGATGATTGGGAGGGCATGATGGGTAAGGGCCAAGGGAGGGATTTTGGCCAAGTTACACCTCTACTTTTTACAAGAAGTGCCATGGGATTTTAATGACCACAGAGTCAGGATGTAACGTGTCATCCAAAAGATGTTGCTCACTGACAGTATAGTGTCCCCTTCACTTTACTCGGGCATTAGGACTCACACAGATCACAGATTGAGCACCACTGCTGGTCTCACTAACACCACTTCCAACTGCAGCCTAGTTTTCCCATGTGGTCTCCCATCCAGGTACTGACCTGGCTCAGCCCTGCTTAGCTTCAGTGAGTAACTGGTCTTGGGCTGCAGGGTAATAGGGCTGTGGCTAATACATCATTAGGAGCCAAATGTGTGCTTGTTAATATTAGTTAATGGACTGTGAGTTAACTAACAATGGATGACTTTATATTTATTAACTAATTTTATCAAAAATAGAAAAAATACTGTGAAAAATGTATTGTCCATTGTTTGTTCATGTTATTAATTACATTAGCTAACATTAACTGATAAAAACGTGTTGTAAAATGTTACCCACATCCTCATAAGTACACTGTAAAAAATGCTGGGTTCCACTCAATCGATTTGTTTTGGGATAACATGAAACAATTAAGTTAACTTAACATTTTTTTTTACAAATTTTAAGTGGATTGAACGTAAATTCAACTTCAATTTTATTTATAATGCACTTTAAAACAACATAGTTCACCCAAGTGCTGACAATATAGAGTAAAACAAACCATAGCACATACTTTTTAAATACAAATAAATTTACATAAAATAAGCATAAAATGACAACATCCCACGATGTGCTAAAAGCCACATTGAGTAGGTTTTAAGAAGAGATTAAAAACAGTAATGAAAGAGGCTTGTCTTATATACAAAGGCAGCCCATTCCACAATTTAGGTGTGGCCACAGAAAAAGCCCGATCCCCTCTGAGCTTTCGACTGGTCCCAGAAAGAGCTGGTGGACTGACCTGAGTGAACGAGAATGTGTGTAGGGACAGAGATGCTCAGAGAGGGTAGCACCATTCAGTCACCTAAAAACAAATAAAAGTAACTTAAAACAGATCCTGAAATGCACGGGCAGCCAGTGAAGAGAAGATAAAATCGGGGTGATATGCTCGTATTTGCGTGTGCCAGTTAAAAGACGTGCAGCTACATTTTGAATGAGTTGCAGTCGAGAAATAGAAGACTGACTCACCCCAAAAAGTGCATTACAGTAGTCCAGCCGGGTGATTACAAAGGCATGGATTAGTGTTTCAAAGTGCTTGTGTGATAAAACAAGCTTAATTTTGGCCAGCTGCCTTAGGTGAAAGAAGTTTAAGTGAATAACAGACTGAATCTGTCTTTCAAGCTTTAGTTCAGGATCCATTTTAAAACCCAGGTTCACAATCTCTGGCTTACAGAAAGTTTCAAGATTATTCAGGGGTACAGAATGAACGGCGTTGGAGCTGGGACCAAACACCATCACTTCAGTCTCAGAATCATTAAAATACAGAAAATTTAGTGCCATCCAAGATTGAATGTCCTTTAAACATAAATCCAGTGCATTTAGGGGGAGGTCATCTGTCCTTTTAAGGGGAACATAAATGTGACAGTCATCAGCATAACAGTGGAAGGTGACACCAAGAGAATTTATCAGAGTCGAAGCAGATATAAAGAAAACATTAAATCAATTAAGAAAAAAAAACTCAAGAATTGTGTTGTTTCAGCTTATTTTAAGTAAGTAGTTAAAACAAACAACAATTGTCATTATTTTAGTGTAAGTAAATTTTCAAGAAAGACCATAAATAAGGTTTAATCCCTCTTTTTAAAGGTGGAAATGAGCTGGAACAGCTTTAATAAAGGTGATGTGTTCCTGCTGGACCTGGGGAGCTTGATCATTCAGTGGAATGGGCCCAAGAGTAACCGAATGGAGAGATTAAGGGTAATCCATTGATTACAAATGCATGAACCCCCCAGTTTGTGAAGCTTAAGGGTTATTATACAACATCTGCACTTTAAATTTACTGAAGTCTTTTGTTAGGGAATGAACCTAGCAAAGGACATTCGCGATCGAGAGAGAGGAGGTCGAGCGCAAGTGGCCGTAGTGGAAGGAGATGATGAGCAATCTTCAGAGGAAGCCATGAAACTGATGAAGCAATCCCTGGGTGAGAGGACTAAAGACATCAAAGAACCCATCCCAGATGAGATCGTTGATGAGAAACTCAAAACTGCCATTAAACTCTATCAGTGAGTCACGATTACAGCGTTTTACACTAATGAACATCGTGCTGCTTTATTGCCTTTAAAAATAAGTGTGCTGCAATTGAAATTAAACAAATATGTTGTGTTCAAAAGTATTTCAGATGCGCAGGGGAGCCTTGTAGTGCAGGAAGTGGCCGTAAAGCCCCTCACACAAGACCTGCTGAAAACTGAGGTATGGTTAACCCTGACCCAAACCAAACACACCACAGCATGAAGCAATCATGTATAAAGGCCATGATGATAGCATAGGCTCCAGTGAAACATATATGCTGTCAAATGTCACCTCTTACACTTAACGTCAAAGTGCAGAAACCATTTCATTGATTTCAAACAGCTGGGAGGGGCAAATGTGATAAAATTGCTGATAAAATAGTTCACATTTGATAAGGGCTCATATGCATCAGCATAATGTGGATGTCTATGGAGGGAATGCTTGTTACAATAAAACAGAACCATTAGAAACATGGTGGCGCGGTGGCGCAGTGGTTAGCACTGTTGCCTCACAGCAAGAATGTCACTGGTTCAAGTCCCGGCTGGGTAAGTTGGCATATAGGTGAATTGAATAAACTAAATTCTCTGTAGTGTATGGATGTGTATGGGTGTTTCCCAATATTGGGTTGCGGCTGGAAGGGCATCCACTGTGTAAAACATATGCTGGAATGGTTAGCAGTTCATTCCACTGTGGCGACCTCTGAAATTGAAACTAAGCCCAAGGAAAATGAATAAATGAATTAGAAACATGGGCAATGTTTCATGGGCTCATGGCATGGTTATTCCAGAAAGCAGGTTGTGTGACCGGATAGGTTTAAAGTTATGTATGTACAGTAAATAACCTACAGTTAACTTACAGGGTATGCAAGTTCCCATAGCAACATATACTCTGAACATAAATCTGCTCCATAGCAGGCTATGTTTTAGGTTTAGTTCACATCAGAGTTCAGAAACGTGTGTTTCTTAATATATTCTATTAATCCTCAATAAAACGCTTTTATAAAGTAACATTTAACATAGCCTCATTCTAAAAACGTAGCCCAAATACATTCCTGGAGATCGCGAATTATGTAGCCAGAGCTACGTATGGCTGCATTTTGTCGTTGAAATAAATGCTACAGGGCGGTATGACGCTGTTCTATTTCTCACTTACCAGCTAACCGCTTATCTCAGTATGGGCGGCTTTCCCGCTGTTACCAGTTTGTCGGTAGCTGGACATGTACGTCCACCTTGAGATGCAGCGCGGGTCAATCAGGGCCATTTAAAATACTGTTGGTTGGGTTTAGAGAAGGGGAAGGGCGGGGGGATCGGTCAGTTAATCAGTCAGTCAGTCAACAGAGGCCTCTGGTGGATTTACGCAACAACAGCAGGCACGAAATTTGAGATCTGAAAAAGCATACACAGCAGTCTCTGGTGGATTTGCGAAAACAAAAAATGTGAAGAAAAAAAAGTACCTCCTAGGACATATTTTGCTCTCTCCAAATAGTATATAGGGGTAGGTAATCAGAATGAGCCTGGGTTGCATTTATTTGTACTGTTATTTATTTTTACAGTACAGTTTATTGTTTATATGTTGGTAATAGGACACTTAAAATTATAGGACACATTAAATGCATGGCCTTTTATGACATAATAAAATATTTTATTATGCAAATTTAAAAAATATATATATCAACTTTTAACAAATGAGGAGGGAAGAACCATCATATATAAGTTCTTATATAATTCTTGATCAGAATAAATAAAATATTTAAGATCAAGATTTTAAATAATGCACAAATAGTGCAAGATAAAAGTGATGATCACACTAGAGTTTATTCATTCATTCATTTTCTTTTCAGCTTAGTCCCTTTATTATCAGGGGTCGCCACAGCGGAATGAATCGCCAACTTATCCAGCATATGTTTTATCCAGCGGATGCCCTTCCATGCTGCAACTCAGTACTGAGAAACATCCATACACCCTCATTTACACACATACACTAGGGCCAATTGAGTTTATTCATCTCACCTGTACCGCATGTCTTTGGACAGTGGGGAAAACCGGTGCACCCGGAGAAAACCCACTCGAATACGAGGAGAACATGCAAACTCCACACAGAAATGCCAACTGGCCAAGCCAGGACTTGAACCAGCGACCTTCTTGCTGTGAGGTGATTGTGCTACACACTGCGCCACCCTGTTGCCTCACCATAAGAATCTGTCATTCTGTGGGATGGAGTGGGATAAAACAAGATGATGAAACGCTGAAAGTGAGCGATTGCTCCATATTTTACATTGCTGAACAGGGAGGTTTAATGTGATTCAACATTAAACAGAAGAAGAAAGAAGAGGTGCTTTTTGGTGTCTTTTTCCATGGTGGTTTTGGCATTCTGTTGAGAGTCTTTTGTGCTCAAGGCTAACATACTCAAAGTTGACAGAACTTACTCTCAGGACTGCTTCAGAAACCAACATTTCTCAAGTAATCAGGTTTAGGTTTAACCAAGCAAAAGGTTAAGATTAAGTTAAACTTGCTATCTGGAATACACCCCTGGTTCCCTGATCAATTAAAAAAAATGGCTCCAAAATGAACAAATATTATTCAAATTAATGTGGCATGGAAAGCGCAATTAAACTAAAGCATCTAAGCTGTTACTGCAAGCACATACATCTATTGTGTGACTTGATTTTATTGATAAGAAATTAATTGGATCATCATTGAGTTTAAATGAGAAGAAAGTTGAGTACAAAAGTAAGTAAAGACTTTATTTACAGAACTATTTCAAAACAATTCATTATAATGAACCAATTGTATTTTAATGTACTAATTGTATTATAATGAAATGTGTACAATAAGACTAAGAGACCATCCTTAAAAAGTAAACTGAAACAAATATAATTTCCTCTTGACTTGAAACTGAGAAGTAGGACTTATAAAATTCCCCCATAAGAGGAAGGCAAATTGTATGTGTGATAAACAGCTATTCAAATGCAATCTGACAGTGTAATCCTAATGTTAATAAAGGTTAATGCAATGCTTGAAAATACAAAAGACACTGTCTATAAAAGAAGTCAGCACAATTACACAAGCATTACTTATCTTACAACATGGACGGAAACTAATGTAGCCACTATATATAAAAAGTGTGGTAACTGACATCTGATTACTGTGGCAGGACTGCTATCTGCTGGATCAAGGCGGAATAAAGATCTTCATCTGGAAGGGCAAAAAGGCATCCAAAGCTGAAAGGACAGAGTCTCTGAAGATGGCAGAAGTGAGTCTGAAGTCTTTGCTAGCACCAGTGAATCACATTTAATTCAATTCATTGTTATTTCTTTAGCACTTTTTATAATGTAGATGTCAAAGCAGCCTATCATATATTGAAAGTTCTAGCAAAGTAAAACTGCTTCAAGGTCAGTGGAATGTAAATGTCACAAAAAAATGAAACACTGAAAAACAACTCCACCAATGCACTGATCAAAGTATCAGAACCATTTAATCCGCTTATCTAAAAAGAGTTGCAAAACACAAGGCTCAGAATTTTTACAGTACACTGCACCAAATGTAAATTGGTTAGCTTCATGCAAATTCTACACTTTATCATCACCTCACTAAATGTTCTATTGTTCCAGGCCTACGTAAAAGCAAAAGCATATCCTGTATCCACCTACATAGAGACAGTGAGCGAGGGAGCAGAATCGTCAGTGTTCAAGCAACTCTTCCAGAAATGGTCAGACAAGGGGCAGACCGTTGGAATGGGCACCACACACAATCCAGGGAAAATTGGTAAGGCTGGTTTACAACAGAAAAGACTGACACTAAAGAGCCCTACCAAGCAAGCTACAATAAGAGTCCAGGAGATAAATAGGTTGAGACGTGTGAGAGGCTGAGAGACTGAAATGTGTGATGATAACCAATCTCAAAAATAGACAGTTCTGCAAAACAGTGTTGATGAAATTTTGCTACGATAACGCTTGTAGCCTGTTCAGCTAGAGTTAAAACAGTCAAGATCTTCCTTTGAAATAATATATATTTATTTCTGTTAAGCTGTAAAATTTTGCCACTGCAATTTATTTGCAGAGGCTTTCTTTCTTTCTTTTGTTTTACTTAATTTGTATGCATTTTCATGTAAATTCTTACATTTATTCAATATATGTAGTTAGAATAAAAATATTACACTGAGAAAAGTTGTGTCACCTATCCAAGTTTTAGGAACAACAAATGCTAACTTGACTTCTAGTTGATCATTTGGTATCAGAAGTGGCTTATATAAAAGGCAAAAGCCTCTAGATTACGCTTATTTTACTAAAATTAAATATGATCATGCCTTGATTTTGAATTATTTAATTAGGGCAGTAAGGTCTGACTTTGCTTAGACAAAAGTCTTGTCACTTAACAGAAATAATGTACAGTATAGAATATAAAGTTATGGTGCTGTGGAGAATGATTTAATATTGTGTATGACTCCCACGAGCTTGGACGACTGCATCCATACATCTCTGCAATGACTCAAATAACTTATTAATAAAGTCATCTGGAATGGCAAAGAAAGTGTTCTTGCAGGACTCCCAGATGATAATCAGGATTCTTTAGATTCATCTTCAATGCCTCTTCCTTCATCTTACCCCAGATATGCTCAATACTGTGCATGTCTGGTGACTGGGCTGGCCTGGAGCACCTTGACCTTCTTTGCTTTGATGAACTATGATGTGGAGGCTGAAGTATAAAAATGAGTGCTATCCTGCTGAACAATTTGCCCTCTCCTGTAGTTTGTAATGTAATGGGCAGCACAAATGTCTAGATATCCCAGGCTGTTGATGTTGCCATCCACTCTGCAGATCTCTTGCACGCCCCACAATGAATGTTGGGGCAAACCATGATCTTTCCTTCACCAAACTTGACTGATTTCTGTGAGAATGTTGGGTCCATACGGGTTCCAATAGGTCTTCTGCAGTATATCTGATGATTGTGATGCAGTTTAACAGATGATTCATCTGAAAAATCTACCTACTGCCACTTTTCCAATCGATCAATAGAAGTCAAGTTATTTTATGTTGCTCTTACAACTGGGATTGACAACAATACTTTTGTCAGATAGTGTATAGCATTTAGAATTAAATAACAATCAGCAAAATGCAAAAGCAGCATTTGCATTTTGAGGATCAAAGCAAGAAATAACTTATATTGCAGACTTACCTGAGCTGTAACGAAACTTTAATGTTAATCTAAGATGCAATGCAAATGTTAGCGAAACAGAAAAGCGAAAAACTGTCCAGAGAAACATTAGGAAAACCTGTGCAATATTTACCTGATTAACATTAACCTGTTTATTTAATATACACTGTAAAAAATATTAGGTTTCACACAATTACCCCAATTACCCTAATTTGTCCCAACACAAATCGATTAAGTTCACTTGATCGTCTTACCAGATTTAAGTGGATTGATCAGAAAACGAAGTTGTGTTGTCTCCCCCCAAAAAAACACAACAGATTTATGTTGTTTCAGCTCATTTTAAATAAGCAGTTTGAACAAGCTGCAAAAGCCATTTTTTGAGACTATAGCTACCATCTGACAAAGTATAAAACAGTGTTAATTTTAAAAGAATGACAAATGAAGGTCTAGCTCAAGAAAATACCTCTGTAACATAACTGTAATGGTAGACACTGGACAAGGGATGTGCAGATCCACATGCAGCTTATTACAGAGAAGTCGTGCAGGCAATGGTCAGAAACAGAAGCAAACAGAAGTATGAAGGTAATCCAAAAGACGTAGTCAAAATACAGACTAAGGGTCAAGCTAGGTGGCAAAAAATCCATGATCAAAACACAGCAAGGAAAAATGCTTTGAAATGCTATGCAGGTTAAACAAGACTCAGCAAAGAGTGTGTGTGTGTGTGTGTGTGTGTGTGTGTAGTTTTCCAGCAATCTGCAAACGCTTGATCACTAATGATGATTAAAATAACAATATTGGCAACGGAGATGAGGATCCATGAGTAGTTTATTAAAGAGATTAGTCAGGCAAGCAACAATCAAAACAGAGGAAAACAGGAGCATACAGGAAATCCCAGAGCGTAGTCAAAAGCAGGCAAATGATCAGGGCAGGTGGCAAAAACAACAGAAAGGACATGGGTCAATGGCAAGGCAAGACAAGGCAAGTCAAGGACTAGACAAGACGAGACGAGACGAGATGAGATGAGATGAGATGAGATGAGACGAGACGAGACGAGACGAGACGAGACGAGACGAGACGAGACGAGACGAGACGAGACGAGACAAGACAAGACAAGACAAGACAAGACAAGACAAGACACGACTAGCGCTTAAGAATGTTACAAACATCAAGCCTCAGCAATGTGTGTGTGAGTGAGGTGTATTTATAGTCCATGAATCAGTCTTCACAAGCTTCAGCTGTGTTTTTGCAATCAAGGGGGATCTTGGCCAGGTGTGTGAGTGCAGAAAATGATGGGATTTGTAGTTCATTTCAGTGGCAGAATTGTAGTTTAGGGTTATAGTGCATGCTTTGCAGCAATCTGCTAGGCCTAGATGTCTGGTGATTGTGACAACTAGCAGACTGACATAATAGTCTGTCAAAACAGCATTATCTGACATAGAAGCACACATACTGTATGGCTCCCAAATTAAAATAGTTAAACAGAATATCCAATTAGCACATCATTATTCTACATGATTCTAACAATCTATAATTACTTTCTACAGCCAAGGTTGAGCAAGTCAAGTTTGACGCCACTTCTATGCATGCCAGACCTGACATAGCTGCACAGCAGAAAATGGTGGATGATGGGTCAGGAGAAGCAGAGGTCAGTGAAGCAGCCTTTCATTCATCTCAGATAAACTGCAGAAATCCTCACGAGTATGTTTATTTCTATGCAGGTGTGGAGGATAGAGGACAATGAGCTCGCCCCTGTGGACAGGAAGTGGCTCGGTCACTTCTACGGTGGGGACTGTTACCTCATTCTCTACAAATATGAAGTCAGCAGCAAATTTCACTACATTCTCTACATGTGGCAAGTAGGTGAATCTTGTTTAATTGATTACTTACACTATGTATTCCGTCATTTTCTTGTGCTCATAATGGAATTTTCATCATATTTTTTTTAAATATATGTGCATTTATAAAGCTATACTGTTTATTATATCATCTTTGCATCAAAGTACACACAACAAAAAAACTAATAACAGCTTATGTGAGGTGTTTCTAATGCAGTGTCTATGGGGTGGGACATCACATTTAATGTTGTCCTGATGCTGTCTTCTGGCTGCCACTGTCAGTCTTACACATTTTTAAAATCCCTTTTTTAAAAACTCACAATAACACTATAGTGTTTTTTTTTTTCATTTTATCAAATAGAAATACAAAAAAAAAATGTATTTGCAGTTCTCACCTATTCACTGCTCTGTAAGTTTATCCAACTATGATGACTTCCGCTGCTGAGATACGCGGAAATGTGAATAGGGTCCATATGTTCAATTAAAACTGTATATAAATATTTTTAATACAATTTATTTCTGTGATAGCTGAATATTCAGCAAAAATATCACATAAATTGTTCTACAGGGTGGGCCATTTATATGGATACACCTTAATAAATTACGTAGACAATTGCCTTCAGATGACCCCAAAGAAAAAAGCCTAAGTGGGTCAGATCGGGAGACCTTGGGGGCCATTCAACTGGCCCACGACGACCAATCCACTTTTTAGGAAACTGTATTCAGGAAACCATTCCCATTTTATTAAGGTGTATCCATATAAATGGCCTACCCTGTATTGTCAATATTGGAAAGTTGTGCTGGTTAATATTTTTTGTGAAAGCTATGATACAAAATCTTTAGTGAAGAGAAGTATAAAAAACAATAATGTTTACAATAGTATATGTTTTTACCACTTCTGATCAATCTAATGCATCCTTTTTGAGTAAATTATTACTTTATTTAAAATATACAATATTTTAAAGGGCACCTATGATGAAAATCATCTTTTGTAAGCTGTTTGGACACAACTGTGTGTAGGTATAGTGTGTCCACAGTCATATTGGAGTGATAGAAACATAATAAGTCTCTTTTTTAATTTTCCTGATGTTAAAATAGGATCGAAATCCCTCCCATTTTGAGGCCAACCGCAACACGATGTAAGAGTGTGGTTTCCCCGCCCACCGAATTGATTGACAGACCCATATTAACATATCTCCATAGTAATGTGTATAATCATATCAACAAGACAGGACGTGTGCAAGGCATCTTGGATTAAAAGATCTGTTCAAGAATGAGTTTTACAAGTTTAAATTGTTTTTAGAACAGTGCATGTTTGTAATAAATACAGTACATAAATACAATTCTGGAGACCCAAAAGACTTATCTTAATATTTGAAAAAGGGGTAAAATTGGTGCCCTTTAAATGGTGCTGTAAGTTATTTAATCACAGCAGGAATTAGAAATCAGAAACCTATGATTAAATTCACATTAAGATTAGGCATGGGACGATAACTGGTTTCAATGTTTACCGCGGTTGGGAAAAGTAAAGTTAAAGAAAAAGAAATTTTCTGTTTCTACAATATATGTACGTTTTTTTAAGCGTGTTTTTTACAGCTATTTTATTTTGATTTTAGGGCAACAGTATCTCCAGCAGAAAGACTTGCAAACATCCAAGCATGCTATTGGCCAGTGCAGTGGCTTACTTTATATCCAAGGAAAAGAAAGATATTTAAAGATGCCTTTTCAAGTTGTAAAGTAATCTGTGTTAATGATTTATTTTAGTTATTTAGCTTTACATGTTTACTCTTCCAAAATATTTTAAATGTTTCTTAAAATAAAATATATTGTGTTCAATGGGGAAAAGTTTATTTTTTTACCCAGATATTTAAAAAAAAAGCATATTTTAGAGCAGTAAACACAATACCGTGAAACCATGATATTTTTATCCAAGGTTATCATGCCATCAGAAACTAATACCAGACCATGCCTAATTAAGATAATAAGAGTTTAAAAATCATTCTTAAATCCATTCTGAATGCAGCATCTCCTTGGATAAAAGAAATGTGATAATAGCACAATGCAAATTTTTAGAATTTCTGTGATAATATTTTAGGGCCGCCATGCATCCACAGCAGAGCTGACAGCCTCTGCATATCAAGCTGTGATTCTGGACCAGAAGTACAATGGAGAACCGGTGCAGGTGCGCGTTCCTATGGGAAAGGAACCAATGCATCTAATGGCCATTTTCAAGGGCAAAATGGTTGTTTATGAGGTTGGTTGGTTGGTTGGTTGTTTTATTAATTTTTTTTTTTTTTCTCAAAAGGATAGTTCCTCAAAAATTAAAAACCTGTCATCATTTACTCAGCCTTCACTTGCACAAAACTTGTTTGAATTTCTTTATTCTGTTAAACACAAAGGAGGTTTTTTTTTTTTTTAAATGCATTGACTTCTATAGTAATTACTTTGTGACTATTGAAGTAAATGGGTGCCAGCAATCAGCATTTTCAAAATATCTTCTTTTGTGTTCAACGGAATAAAGAAACTCACAAAGGTTTAAAACCACAAATGAGAATAAATGATGCAATGCGTTCTTGGGGTGAACTACCCCTTTAAAAAGACATTGTGCAAAAAGTTAATAGTGCAACAACTTAACACTGGGTATACTCCTATATCTGTATTTCTGCATATTATTGCCATAAACAACCATATCCTACAATTAGATAAAATACAAAGGTGTTTGTTTGACTCTACTTCCTAAAAAAAAGGAGCTAAACGTTTTTTTTGTTTGTTTTTTTTGCATTTATCTTAGAATGTAATAATGTGTGTAGGTTGGTAAAGGTGCAAAAATAAAATATATTCCTCATAATATAATATAGTCATCTATAAATAATAATATATTAATTTATACAATTTTCATTTAGTAAAAACAGTAAAACCAAGCTACTCATAGCCTGATGTGTTTAAATGAATAACATGTTTGTGGCTTCAAAATAAGTGTACTTTTTCATCAAAATAAAAGTGCAGTAGTGTTTTGGAAACTTGCACGCATTGCATAAATTACACATTGGCACCATGCAGTCCATGCACCCACCTCATTCGTTAATGTGACTGTTATGACTAAATTATAGGAAGGAAGTTCTAGGGAAGGATCCTCTCAATCTCGGCCATCAGTTAGATTGTTTCATGTCCATGGGACAAATGAGTTCAACACGCGTGCCACTGAGGTGCCTCCACGCTCATCTTCTCTGAACTCCAACGATGTGTTTGTGCTCAGCACGGATAAGTGCTGCTACCTGTGGTATGGCAAGGTGGGTAGAGTTTATTGCTAAAAATACCAGACTTCCTAAAGAAATCCTGTAGTATGAGAGAGTCAATATTTCTGAGCTCTCACTTGTTTATTTGACATACTGCAGGGCTGCAGTGGAGATGAGAGAGAGATGGCCAAATCTCTGGCTGACATTATTTCTAAAAGGGAGAAGCAAGTTATAGCTGAAGGCCAGGAACCAGCTGACTTCTGGGTTAATCTAGGTGGAAAGTCCCAGTATGCCAGCAACAAAAGGTACTGTACAGTAACATTTGCACCATAAATCCACAAGTTGCCTCTGTATCAAAACCTGATAAGCTGACCTCAAAAATGAACAAATTGAAATGCTGTATATGCTGTAGAGCAGCGATGCCTAAAATAGGGCCCACGCACCAAAGTTGGCCCATTGTAACCTTTGATTTGGCCCACTATCCCATCTGAGAATTATGAAGAGGGTTGGGGTGAATGCCTTTAACAGAGTTCGTCATTTCTAGTTTGAAGTAACCTTTATTTCGTTAGTTTGTTTTATTGCTGAGCTACAAAACAGCTAACTGAAATGAAATGTTTTAATTAAATGTAAATGAATCTGAGTTTGTAAAACGTAACTACTGTCACTCGACAAATAGAAGACTATGTAGAAGACATCGGCAAGCAAATCAGGGCAAAAACTAATTTATTTTAACTCCATAATGTTACAAATGAGATGTTTTTGTTTTGACTGTAATAAGTAAAATGTAAAAAATATGACACTGTAGTTAATATAAAGCAATGTTTTCTAGTTATTTTAAACATTATTAAATAAATTAGGAAATTACCCATGGCAACTATATTTACCTTCGAGGCCCACTAGCCTCAATAAAGTTTGCTTTTGGCCCTTCATAAGAAAACGTTTGGGAACCCTGCTGTAGAGAGAGTGAATCAAACAAACTGAGTGCAATAGGCTCTGAGGAAAACATTACACTTATTAAAGATAACTTACAATCTTATTCATTCATCCATTTATTTATTTTCCTTCAGTTTAGTCTCTGAGTTATCAGAGGTCGCCACAGCAGAATAAACCGCCAACCATTCCAGCACATGTTTTTACACAGCAGATGCCCTTCTGGCGCAACCCAGCACTGGGAAACACCCATACACCATCTCATTTACACACACACTTATACGCTATGGCTCTTTAGTGTATTCAGTTCACCTATGGTGCATGTCTTTGGACTGTGGCGGAAACCCTCTTACAACCTTTAAAGACAAATTTGTAGTACAGTAAATCAAAATTAAGCTCTTATTGGAGCCATCAGTTTTCATTAATTCAACTTTTTTTTTTGAAGAGTTTAATTCCTCAGTGAAAAGCCACATTGAAATTTCACATGAAAATTCCATCCGGAAGTTGCAATAAGCAAACTGCACCATTAAACATTGCAATGTTGAAACATGTTGCTTTAAACTACAAAGTATTTAAGGCATAACACAAGGTATAACTTGTGGTTGAAGGGATAGTTCATGCAAAATTAAAAATTCTGTCATGATTTACTCACATTTTAATTGTTTCATCCATTTTGAGTTTCTTTGTTTTGGTGAACAAAAAAGAGCTAATAAAAAAAAAGTTGGAAACCTGTAACCATTGACTTCCACAGTATTGTTTTTTTCTACAGTGAAAGTCAGTGATTATAGGTTTTTAGGTATAGCGTATAAAAAACACAGAAGACTTTTTTAAATAGGGTTTGGTATCAGAGGATGAATTTTGTGATTGCTTTATTTACAAAAGATAAATATGAAGATGCAAAAGCCTGTAAATTCCATCAGTAATCTTCTTCTTCAATTTCTTTCCTTGTGTAGTTTCAGATATTTCACTGTTATGGTGATGAATATGTTAGTTTTATTGCATTTAAAGTCAAAGAACAGAATATAAACATAGGAGACTGAGAAAAATGCTCGTAGAAGAACATTTCAAATGGCATTTAGAGGTTTTTGCATCTGAACTCTTCATATGGTGTTTTGACAGATATTATAAGCTTCTCCTGTTTTTTAGACTTCAGGATGAGAACATCAGTGTCACGCCTCGTTTGTTTGAGTGCTCCAACCAGACAGGACGCTTCATAGCAACAGAGATCACAAACTTCAACCAGGATGACCTGGACGAGGATGACGTGATGTTGCTGGACATCTGGGATCAGGTAAATGTCCAACGCAATCTCACGGCAATTCGTAACTTTTTTATTTAGTGGCTAATTCGTATGAATTCGTACGATCTAATTCATACAAATTAGTATGATGATTTGCTCATCACCCAATGATGGTTGGGGTTAGGGATGGGGTTGGGTGCCACGCCTCCTTTTTAAAATCGTACATTTTCATACGACTGAACTTGTACGAATTCGTACGAATTAGCCACTAAACTGACAAAATGTAAAATACTTAAGTTTCCTCCTGAGATCAGGCTGGAATGTCGGATGTCTTTTTTCCCGCAGTTTTCATATCAGTTATAGACCTCTTGAAATCATAGCACATTTATGTTCTTCCAGGTGTACCTGTGGATTGGCAAAGGTGCCAATGACACAGAGAAGCGTGAAGCAGTGGTTACAGCACAGGAGTATCTGAAGTCTCACCCTGCCGGCCGTGACCTGGATACACCTGTTCTTGTGGTGAAACAAGGTTTTGAACCACCCACTTTTACAGGGTGGTTCCACGCTTGGGACCCACAAAAGTGGAGTGTAAGTTTACCCACTTTCAGTATGACTGCTTACTTCACAGTGTTGGGTGTGAAATTAGTTATTGTGCCTACATTTTTTTATCTGCTGAAAAAGTACATTTAGTGAAATATGGTGCTATTTATTTAAACTGTTTTGAAGGCTAAATTAATAGTCCTCCTGTGAAATTTGTCTTTTTTATTTTATACATTTCCCAAGCGATGATATACATTTCATAGTACATTTCAAAGCGGTAACACTTTATTTTTGATGGTCCATTTGAGTATTAGTAGACTGTCTGCTTAATATCTGTTGATACTGCTCCTTCAACAAACATTTAACTGACTATAAGAAACTTTGCAGGTACATGTCAACTTATACTAACCCCAACCCTAACCCCAACCTAACAGTCTACTTACTGTATAATCTAATGAGAATTAGTTTGCATGTAGATGCAATGTACTGTAGCTTAAATTCAACAAATGGACAATTAAAATAAAGTGTGACCACGATGATTAACAAAGTAAGGGCATTTTCACAGTATTTCCTTTAACGTTTTTGTATTTGTATTTTGGAGAAAGTTTATTTCTTTTAGTTTGGCTGGAATAAAAGCAGTTTTTAAAATATTTAAAGGTTAATATTGTTAGCTTCCTTGGCTATAGAACATACCACTGTTGTCCAAAAGCTTGCCCAGTTAACCTAATTAACCTAGTTAAGCCTTTACATTGCACCTTATGTATTATATTATGTACAGTATATACTATGTATGTTCATCATGCATCATGGCAAAGAAAAAAAGAATTACTTATTAGAAAAATAAGTCATAAAAAAACATTTGTTTAAAAACTGTACACACTTGGAATGGGGAAAAAGTTGCCAAACAATTACATTTTAATGCTATAAGAAATATTTAAAGATATATTAGAGTACATCTATTCATTCATTCATTTTCTTTTCAGCTTAGTCCCTTTATTAATCCGGGGTCGCCACAGCAGAATGAACCACCAACTTATCCAGCATATGTTTTACACAGTGAATGCCCTTCCAGCTGCAACCCATCACTGGGGAACATTCATACACACTCAATTACACACATACACTACGGACAATTTAGCTTACCTTACGCCAATACGGGGAAAACATGCAAACTCCACAAAGAAATGCCAACTGATTAATATATTAACCTCACCCAATGAGAATTTTGAATAATGAATCATTTTTGAGACCACTACTTGGAGATCATCCTCCATGTTAAATCGCCTGTATTTATTTTTTTTTATGTTTTTGAATCGCATAAAGGTGACCACGATGTTTAGGCTGAAGCTATAAAAATCTATCTGTTGCAAATGACACTATTGCTGTGGGGTTAGTCTAATGTAAAAAAAAAAAAGGAGTCGCAATCCAATGAGAAAAGAAAATTGAAAGCTGATGACTTTTTATTTGCATGCTGTATTTTTAATATAACTATTTTTATGTGGTAAATATTTATTTAACTATTTGTGGTACTATTTAACTAAATGTGGTAACTGCAATAGTTTATTAAAATTTATTAGATTTTTGGAAATCACCAAGCGATCCCTTTCATTGTCCCCCAACCCCCACTTTGGGAACCACTGGTCTATGCATTGAGATTTCTATGCATTTTAAGTAGTATTAAGTCAAGTAATTAGATGGAGAAATTGAATCCCTTTTCAGACATAGTAATTTAAATACAATTTTAATGATTGAATTTGTAATGTATAACTTTTTTGAAGTAACTTAGGCCCCGTTTACACTAATGCGTTTTCGTTTTGAAACGGCGTTTTAGATCAAAAACGATCCACGTCCAAACTAGCGTTTCATCTAGCGTTTCTAAACATATCTCCGTCCACACTACTCCACCGAAAACGTATATCACGTGACCATTTGCGCACTATGGGCATGCGCGTCCAAGTATAAACAGGAAGCATGTGTCTCGCTCGGCATTTGGTTATTGTTAGTCAACAAACGCTGGTTAAACGATGAACGCGAGCGATTAGCGAGTGCTCGAACAACAGCTTGCCCTTTTGCGAATATATGCAGCTGCTGTAGTAAAAAAGGCAGAGTTAACTGCACAATGGCGACTAAAACGGACAATAGTGCAAACAGCGCTCCCATTTCTGTGTCCATGTTGTTTTTTACAATGAAGGCTGGTCTGCCGTCTTCCGGTAGCGTTATAGTCATGTGATAGGGGCTTGACAAATAAGGGAAGGATACGCAATGATCCAAAAGCCCCAATCAGGTAGCGAATGTCTGCAGCCATGCCTCCGTTTTCAGATGTCTCCGTTTTCCCCCATCCACACTGAGACGGAGCAGCAGCGTTTTAGAATGAAAACAACCTCTCCAGCGTTTTCAAAACGCTCTGTTTTTGAGGCTCGAAAACTCCGACGTAGTGTGGACGGATGGCGTAACCGTAGCAAAACTTACGCGTTTTAAAACTAAAACGCATTAGTGTAAACCGGGCCTTACTCACCCATGTTTCTTCAGCAAAGTATGGCATTCATAAATGTTTTTTATCCTCTTTTAGGAAGGGAAATCCTACGACCAGCTTAAATCAGAGCTTGGGGATGCAACTGATGTTATCAAAATTACTGTGGTAGGTTCTTTTTCTTCTTCTTTTTTTTGGGCAGGGCTCAAATAGCAGATGATCATGAAGTAAAGGGGGGAGGGTGAAATAATGTAGAGTGAATTGTTTTTACGATGTTTGGTTTCTGTACAAAACACATAACAGATTCATAAATGAACACGTGGAAATGTCTTTGTGCGCAGGATCTGACCCAACCATCCTCAAACCAAACTAACTCAAGTAACTCAACTCAAGGAGGTGCGATGCCTCGTCCTGTAACGCAAACCTTCCCTGCAGAGAAGCTGGTGAACGTTCAGACAGAAGACCTGCCTGAGGGAGTCGACCCCACAAGAAAAGAGGTGAACTATCTAACATACTGTACACACTTGGAATGGGGAAAAAGTTGCCAAACAACTACATTTTAATGCTGTAACGTATATTTAAAAATATATTAGAGTACAGAATAAGCTTTTTTTTCCAGAATTTTTTTTAATAAAGAAATACTAAAAATGACATATTTTGTCATTAATACTCAAGAAATACTAAAAATGACATATATATATATATATATATATATATATATATATATATATAAAAAATGTATAAAATATATAAAAAGTTTAAAACTGCTTTTATTCTAGCTGAAATAAAACAAATAAGACTTTCTGAAGAAAAAAATTCATCAGACGTACTGTTAAAAGTTATTTTCTCTGTTAAACATAATTTGGGAAATATTTAAAAAAGAAAAAAAAACGCAACGGGGGGCTAATAATTCTGACTTCAACTGTGTATATATATATATTAGTGCTGGGCAAAGATTAATCGCATCCAAAATAAAAGTTTGTTTTATTATGTATTATTATTTATTTAAGTTTGTTTATTAGATATAATAAATGTGTGTGCTGTGTATATTTAGTTATTAAATACATATTTACTATTTATAAATACACACATGCATCCGTATATTTGAGAAAATGTTCGTTTATATGTAAAAAATATGTATATGATACAAATTATATAAAAATTTAAATATCTATGTAATAAAATAGCTTTGTTCATATGTATGTGTATAAATAAATATATATAATACACACACATATATTATGTAAGAGTACGCACTCTCTTGGCTGTGATTAATTGTGATTTTTTAATTGTGTGAATTTTACATTAATTTTGTCATTTTACATACATTATTACTATTATAATTCATTAAAGATGATGGTAAAAAATGCCTTTAGTTTTCTGAATTAATTATATAAACATATCACCGTAAAAAAAAA
>CAIGQZ010032409.1:10937585-10951051 GCA_903798205.1 Danio tinwini
TTAGTATTAACACAAGCAGCGGGCCCAATCTGCTTTATTAGTATTAACAGTACAAGCAGCGGGCCCAATCTGCTTTATTAGTATTAACAGTACTAGCAGAATTAAGTCAGAAGTCAGAATTATTAGTCTGCCTTAGATTTTTTTTTCTTTTTTAAATATTTCCCAAATGATGTTTAACAGACCAAGGAAATTTTAACAGTATGTCTGATATTTTTTTCTTTCTGAAAAAG
Source organism: Danio tinwini (assembly GCA_903798205.1). NCBI lineage: Eukaryota > Metazoa > Chordata > Actinopteri > Cypriniformes > Danionidae > Danio > Danio tinwini. The sequence continues at coordinate 10,937,816 of CAIGQZ010032409.1, forward strand.
TCTTATTTGTTTTATTTTGGCTACAATAAAAGCAGTTTTTAATTTTTTAAGAACCATTTTAAGGTCAAAATTATTAGCCCCTTTAAGCTATATATTTTTCTGATAGTCTACAGAACAAACCATTATTATACAATAACTTGCCTAATTAACCTGCCTAGTTAACCTAATTAACCTAGTTAAACATTTAAATGTCACTTTAAGCTGTATAGAAGTGTCTTGAAAAATATCTAGTATAATATTATGTACTGTCATCATGGCAAAGATAAAATAAGTTATTAGAGATGAGTTATTAAAACTATAATGATTAGAAATGTGTGGAAAAAAATCTTCTCTCCAATAAACAGAAATGGGGGGGGGGGGGGGGCAAGGGGGGGGGCTAATAATTCTGACTTGAACTGAATATCTGAGTATGGACATTATGTCTGTTTTGTGCTTTACTTACATTTTTTTGCACCTGAGCTGTTGTCTTGCTTTCCTTTTATACTGTATGAGAAAATGGAAATGTGGCATTAGAAAAATGTCATTTACTTCAGAGTTGTCCGCCATGTAATGCACGAGTCATGCAATGTATAGACAATGCAATACTTTTCACCTACAGTTCTGCAATTCATTACTTCAATAAACAATAAACAAGATTGTTCTCCAAGACATCTTTAAGCAGCCTGTCTGACATGACAATAGCAAAGCCAGACAACGAGACTAGGTGGATAAAAACTTTCTTTCAGCAGGGATTGTTGACTTTAATCCAGGTTTGTAAAATCCCACACAAATGACCCTGTTATTACACTCATACCCCACACGCCCGGTTTCACACACAGTGACAATTTAATTAAAGAGAAAACAATGCCAAGGTGCAGAGAGAATGTGCTATGTCATCATGAAAGTTCAGCATTTGTGCTTATTAGGCACACACACACATTCATTCATTGATTTTCTTTTCGGCTTAATCCCTTTATTAATCTGGGGTCGCCACAGCGGAATGAACCACCAACTTATCCAGCATATGTTTTACGCAGCGGATGCCCATCCAGCTGCAACCCATCACTGGGAAACATCTATACACACACATTCATACACATACACTACGGACAATTTTAGCTTACCCAACTCACCTATACAACATGCCTTTGAACTGTGGGGGAAACCGAAGCACCCGGATGAAACCCACGCGAACACGGGGAGAACATGCAAACTCCACACAGAAATGCCAATTGACCTTGCCGAGGCTCGAACTAGCAACTTTCTTGTTGTGAGGCAATTGTGCTACCCACTGTGCCACCGTGTCGCCACACACACACGCACGCACGCACGCACGCACGCAAAACATCCAAATATTTTTGCCAGAATTAGTATTAATTTAGTATTTTGCCAAAGTGGGTAATTTGAATTTTAATAATTCCATCATTAATGATGTATTGGAATATAATAAACATGGCAATTGACCAAAAAAACATGCTTTAGGCCAGTGGTTCCCAACCCGGGGGTCGCGACCCCCACTAGGGGTCGCTAATGATTTTCAAGGGGTCGCCAAGAGCACTCATGTTTTTTTTTTTTCTTTTGTTTTCCTTTTTTATTTAAGGAAATTGATTTCATTTATTAAATAATTCAATTCTGATTATTTGGGGGAAAAAAAAAATAGAAAGATAAGAGATTTCATTAACGAGAATGTTACAGCGTATCATGAGAGTGGGAACGTAGACCAGAGCTTACATTAGCGAGTTTAAAAAAAGATGCACCAAAGAAATGATATGGCAAAGCGCCAGGGAGGAGATGAAAATGAATGTGCTAAAAAGAATGCAAGAATTTATCTGGATAGTTATCTTGAATTTGGTTTCATTGAAGCAATGGACAAGGTAAGAATTGAGTGTGTCATCTGTGGTGACAGACTAGTGAATGAAAGCATGAAGCCCTGCAAACTAAAGAGACATCAGAGCACCAGACATCCACAGACAGTTGGTAAACCCAAATATTTTTTCCGAAGTGTGCGTGCATGTATGCATGTTTCACCTTTTAATAATAAGTTAAACAGATAGATTTGTACATGTTATTTGTACATGATGTTAAATGTGCTGCTGTTAAATTTGCAGCAGGTTTTGGAAAAAAAGTGCAAACTGTTGTTGAGGACGTCAATATTTTCAAGTTGTTGTTTTTGCATATATTAAACACAACATTAGCTCAATGTTGTATGCTAGTCAGTGTGTGCGTTTTTTTTTGGGTTATGTTTCTGTGTGTGTGTGGGTGTGGAGGGGGGGGGGTCTTAAAAAATGTTAGCGTTAAAATAGGGGTCTCCTGGAAAAAAGATTGGGAACCACTGCTTTAGGCTGTATGTGCCTGTACTGCCTCCAAACTGATGTTTTAAAAAACAATTTGCCAAGGAAAACTCAAGTCCTAGTTTTGGTGGATAATTTTTTTTCTTCAGAGGACCCTTTATGTTACCTCAGTACTGCAAAGTATTTAGATTAAGTCATTAAACCTGAATAATCTAATGAAATATGTTAGAAATTACTTTTAAAAATGCATTCTAAAAGCAACAAAGGGCGACACAATGGTTCAGTGGTTAGCACAGTCACCTCACGGTAAGAAGGTTGCTGGTTCCAGTCCCAGGGTCAGCAGGCATTTCTGTGTTGAGTTTGCATGTTCTCCCCGTGTTGGCGTAGGTTTCCACCAGGTGCTCCGGTTTCCCCCACAGTACAAGGACATGCACTACAGGTGAATTGAATAAACTAAATTGGCTGTAGTGTATGTGTGTGAATGAGAGTGTATGGGTGTTTCCTTGTACTGGGTTGCAGCTGGAAGGGCATTCGCTGCGTAAAAAAAACATATATTAGAATAGATGGCGGTTCATTCAGCTGTGGCGACCCCTGATGAATAAGGGGATTAAGCCGAAAGAAAATAAATGAATGAATGAATGAATAAAAGCAACAAGATTTTTTAAAATGAAAAAAAAATAATTAAGCAAAATCAAATTACAGGATTTGAAATTAACATTTTTTCTTGGTAGCACCGGTGCTCCTGACCTTAAAAAATGTAGGCGCACCAGACAAAATTTAAAACACTATGAGCACCGTTACTACACGTTTTATATGAACAGATTCTATTATATATTAACACTCTAATCACAACTAACAAACAAAAATCGGCATGCGCTCACCGGCCCTGCACACACTGCTTGGCGTAAATGAGATGAACTGAATTAACAATAATAACTTTATTGTTCTCACGGGTGCTGTCTGATATTGCACAGATGATATTGACATATAACTTATTATTTACATATGTCATCTTAACAGCAATAATTGTCTTTTCATGAGCTGCAATATTAGTTTCATCTCAGTGAATGCATGCTCTTTGGCGATGGTGAACGCGGTGTCAGTCACACGACTGACAGCATCGTGACGATTAAATGAAGGATTAAATAATGTTAGAACATCTCGTGCTTAATGTGTAGATTCAGTGGCAAACACTGTTACCTGAAAACTCAGTCCCACCGGCTTTACAATGAACGCTTTAGTCATTTTCATAGCGGGCTTTAACCCACTGGAAGTCTTTTTATCCACTCTTGGAAAAGTGTAAATGTTGGATTGACATTCAGCACATGATCACTAATCAGATGTGCAGTTATTTGTAACTATGGATGGTTTCTAAAAGTAAATCTGTCCGTGTTATTGTCATTCTCAGATCCAGACCTTTAAAGTTTCGCGGCTGTAGTTTCGTCATCTGAACTGAGTGATTGACAGCTGATATTAACCAATCCATTCGCGTTGTGTTCTAGCGCCGTGGGCCAATAAGAAGAGCTTGAAGGCGGGGCTAGCATTGCGGGCTTTGTTTACTGCAGTAAGCTGACATGTCAACTGTTTGAAACCCCTTCTGAGCGCTGCGTTTGGTGCTTTTAAGTGCAACGATGCTTAATGCATGAATGCCTCCTAAATCCGCGCATGTGGTGAACATTTTGCTGTGAAAACTGGTCGCACAACATCAATTTTATGCAGTCGCACAAATGCTCCCAAATATAATTTGAGGTCGCACAGATAACATTTCGGGCGCATATGCGACCAAAACGGTCGCAATTTCGAGCTCTGAATTATGAACAATTTACCATCACAGTGTGAAATTAATGCATTGTAATCAATTACTAATCATTGTAATGTGATGAGCATTTAAACGATAATGAAATCTAATTAATTTTTTTTTACTTTTTTATGCATAGTTAATTAGTTCCTAATCAGCCTGGAATAAAAAAAACTGTAAAATGTATATAAATGGACATCTTTAAAACATCTTTAAGCAGAAAACTATGTCGACTTACGAGATTAACATTAGGTCAGTAGAACTGTCACCAGGATAGTTTACACAAAAACACACAATGATTGCGAACACATTTTAACTGAACATACGCAGAAGTACTCAAATATTTTATTCAGACATAAAACTTTTGGGAGAAACAGCGAACACAAACCTTGAGATGTTTTTGCAGCAACGTTAGCTTCAAGATGACTTTTTTTACAGTCGATATGATTTAAGGGAAAGTAATTTTCTTTCAGACATTTCTCGTCAACATTAGTTTATCTGTTTAGAAATTTGTTATTTGTAAGATGTTTGAAGTGTAAGGTAATTTTGTAAACAGCTAACTTCATTATTATGAAGTCTGAGGCAAGTCACAACAAGCAAGAAAAAAGGCAGGTTATTAGCGCCATCTTCTGACTATAATAATACATTTTATTTAAAGCGCCTTTCAAGAAACCCAAGGTCACTGTACAACATTATATAACAATTCAATAATTAAAAAATAAACCAATAGTATAAAAAATAGAGAAGATGATAAAAACAAAGACATGATACAGAGTGTAGTATGCAGTTATAAAGAGTAAGTTATTTTGAACAGATGAGTTTTAAGTCTGGATTTAAACAGAGGGAGAGAGTCAATGTTGCGGATGTCAGGAGGAAGAGAATTCCAGAGTTTGGGAGCAGAGCGACTGAAAGCTCTGCTCCCCATTGTGCTGAGACGGGCAGAGGGAACAGAGAGGTGAATGGAGGAGGAGGATCTAAGAAAGCGGGAATGAGTGGTGATATGGAGAAGATCAAGAAAGGAATAGACTCACGTTTGGTTTCATTTCATTTTCTTGTGTAAAAGTTTGATGTTTCGCGTTTTTCATTAGTCTAATTGGTAGACTTAGCCAACGTGACATTCCTTAATACAGTAATTTTTATTCATAAATATTTATACTAGAAATCTATTATCTGATTGTTTGTTGATATTTTATTTTTAGCTAATGGTTATCATTCTTCAATGTTTAGGCTAAATGTTAATATATAAAAACAGACAAAATAATAATAATATTTTAATTAATGCATATTTTATAGTCTTATTTAAAGTAATTTAAAGTCTTATTTAAATAAGTTTCTATTATATACACAGACATTTATTTTGAAGGTTGGCTTTATCGTGAATGTGGCTGCATTCACACTGTCACTACCGTCAAAATAGCAGAAAAACAAGAATGTGATCGTTCATGTTTTACTGGATATTAAATAAATATGCTATTGTCACGCAGGCAAAGTGCAAACTAGAGAAGAGGTCATGCTGCCCACTATAGTATTTACATCTCCATCTTCCATTGGATGATCAAAACCACCTGATCTTTATGTAAATAATACTGTACTATATACAGATTACAAAGGTCGGGTTTTACAGGTGTTACAGGTGTTAAGTACTACTACATAAAGGCAACTTTAAAGTGCGTAGGGCACTCTTACATTCTGTCTGTTAAGTTGCTGTCTGCAAGAGTTAATTTATACATTTTCTGCTTTCTAAACAGCTCAACAAAGCAGCAAGAATGAATACAGGACCAGAAGATGCCAAAGTTTTAGTGATAGGTTCAGGGTTTGCAGGTTTGGCCGCTGCATCCAAGTTAATCGAAGCAGGATTTAACGACATCCTGGTTCTTGAGGCAAAGGAAAGAGTTGGAGGTCGAGTTCACACCACTAAACCATTCACCGAGAACATAATCGAAGTTGGAGCAAACTGGATCCACGGGCAGAAAGGAAACCCACTGTACAAGATTGCCAAAGAGAGGAACCTGCTATCTGAAGGACCGTCAGCAATGAAAAACATGTGCCTTCCTCATTCGGTCTCCCCTCGAGATTACTTTTTCAACCAAGATGGCAAGCCGGTCTCCAAATCGGTTGTAGATCAAGTGTGTGCACGCTTCAGCAAGCTCACAGACAAAGCTTTTGATGATGAACTGGATGGCAAGTACAGAAAACTAACACTGGGTGCGTATTTAGATGATGCCTTTGGAGGAACAGCATTATCCAAAACTGAAGATGCCCGACAAGTGTATGAATGGTGCAAGAGGGTTGAATGCACGGATGAGGCTTGCTCCAGTCTCTACCAGATTTCTGCATCTCAGCTTAGCAATTACACCGAGCTAGAGGGAGGGTTTTTCAACACTTTGGGACCCGGTGGATATCAAGCAATTTTAGATGTTCTTCTTAGAGTTGTGCCTTCAGGAGCTGTCCGGTGTAATGCACCAGTTAAGACCATCCACTGGGATTTGGTTAAAGAAGGCCAGAGCAAAGAGCAAGATTATCCTGTGCAGGTCGTCTGTGAAAACGGACAGACTTTTGAAGCAGACCATGTGATAGTCACCGTATCTCTGGGGGTTCTCAAAGAGCATGCTAAAACCATGTTCGAACCGTCTTTACCAGAAATGAAGCTGTCCGCTATTGATGATCTCGGCTTTGGGATTGTGAACAAAATCTTTCTGTTTTTCGAGAAAAGTTTCTGGCCGGATGATTGTGCCGGGGTTCAGCTGGTGTGGAAAGAGGGTCCTGAGGATAAAGAGGTGTATGAGGATCTGTCTGAAGGAGAAGACTGGAAAGAGACGTGGTTTAAGAAGATCACTGGTTTTGACACAGTGGCTCGTCATCCTACGGCTCTGTGTGGCTGGATCACGGGCAGAGAAGCACTTTATATGGAGGGTCTTGAGGACAGGGAAATCGGGGAAGTCTGTGTGAGGTACAGTGTATAATGGTGACCAAATTATTTTCTCTTTTTCTCTCTCAATTCAATGATTTTATTCAATAATTGCTTTATTGGCATGACAAATGTTACAAATGTATTGCCACAATGTTCTTTTTAATGTAAACTTGTTTGCTAAAAATGTTTTGCCAATACATTTGTAACATTTGTCATGTATAACATTTGTATTATATAAATAGTAGTAGTTAAACTAATAATAATAAAATAAAAAGTACAAATTAAAAAATAAAACAACACTTTAAATTATTTTTGAACTTTTAGTCAGTATTTAATTTATTTATTATAATAAATTTAACATTTGAAATTGTTACTTAATAATATTTTTTATGATTTTTTTTATTTTATTTAAATTTGTGTGTGTGTGTGTGTGTGTGTGTGTGTGTTATAAAATATATTTTTTCATTTATATTTAGATATAATATTTAGATTTAATATTTAATAAATGACATTAAACATAAATTTTACATGTATATATTTTAACTTTTTACTACTCTGAACAGTGATTCTCTCAACTAGCATTTTCAATTATTTCTGAAATTTCTTATATGCATGTACACAAATGTATATTTAATTATTGTAATCATTTATTATAAAAATCACAAAAAATCTGTGGCAATAATTGTAATTTTTTTATAATTTTTAATTTAATGGTATTTTGAATTAATTTATTATTTTATTTTATTTCAATTAATTTCATTTGGCTGGCATTGAAATGCATTTTATTGTTACAAATGAATTACAAATATTGCAAATGTCTGCTTATACATCAGTAATTAGCATATAACTAATCAAAATGTCAGCTTGTTGGCTTGTATTTATTTTCTGGCTGGCATTGAAACACATTGGTCAAACAGTATTGTTATAAGTTAAATTACGCATGTAAACTGAATATCTGTATATGCATTTTTACAGGTTGCTCGGGTCTTCCACAGGCTGGTCAGTACCAAAAGTGTCAAAGACACTGATCACCAGATGGGGCTCTGATCCTCAAGTCCGCGGCTCCTATACATTTATTCCTGATGGTATTGATGGAGTGAAAGCACACAAGGCTTTAGCGTCCCCTCTTCCCCTTAAACACAGGTCCAGGGGGGGGAAGGTAACAAATTAATTTCCCTTTATAAATGTTTGAAATATTAATATTACACATATGTTACATTTTTATCTGTAAAGTTTAAAATATATGAAATCAGATGTTTATAACAAAGACTATATATCTGCCAATAGTATTTTGAAATGACAGTATTTTTGCATCATTTTTTATTTCATTTAGTTTTAGTTTTGCTATATGCTTTTAGTGTTCATGTTATTAAAAAAAAATTATTTAAACAAGCCGAAAGAAAAATATATATTATTTAATTTTTTTTTCTATATTGCATTTTAGCATATATACTTTTTTCATTTGCATCCAAATCAAGCTGTGATAAAGTTAAAGATCCCGTAAATGCACTGAAATTAGGACTGCACTATAACGTCAAAGCAATGTGCAAATCTGCAATAGCCACATCACACTATTATAATTAACCAGGAGTCACACAGCTCAAAGGACATGAATTGTGGAGTCATTGCAAATTTAATCTGAAAATGTGAAAGATTTTTATTTGAATGTGTTTTAAGGCCTGTGACTGTAGGATGTTGGCTTTAGGTTAGCCTTTAGGTTCATCTAAAGGAGGGTGCCCAAACTCAGTCCTGGTGGGCCGGTGTCCTGAAGAGTATTTTTCTAACCCCAGTTAGACATACCTGAAATAGCTACTCAAGCTCTAACTAGCATACTAGAAACGTATTGGCAGGCTGGCAACTAAACTCTGCAGGACACCGACCCTCCAGGACAGAGTTTGGGCACTCTCCTTTAGATGAACCTTTGCATCCTGGTACCATCAAGTGGGCTGAATCCAGATGCACTTAAAACTCAATTCAGTTTAGTTTCAACTCTGCTTCATCACACTTAACTGTAGGTTTCAAACAAGCCTGAAGAACTCATTTAGTTTAATCAGGTTTGTTTAAATAGGGTTAAAGATAAAATTTGCAGAACTGTGGCTTTTTGCAAGTTTAATTCGCATCTTTGAATGGAAAGAGCTAATGTGACTCTTCAAGCTCTCTGCTCAATCTTGTTCATTTTACTTCCATAAAATGTTTGAACATCTATTTCCTGTGAGTAATAGTATACAGTATAGCAAAAAATATATATTATGGTGATAACTATACATTTCTACACATTTCCATCCATAGGAAGTTATTGTTTTTACAAAAGTGGTCTAACTGCACAATGTTGTCCTGAGGCAACAAATGAAAAACTACCATTTTAGTATATGGATAATAACAAAAAGTGTCTTTTCTATGGTGGCTGAGAGAGCTTAACACGATGCAATTACAAAAAACAAAGGCAAATTAAGAAATTTAAGATAAATTAAGAAACGATCTTCATAAATTTCACAGCACACCTGTTGCTTATAACACAACCAATTGAAGAAATGCGCAACAATTTGGTCACAACACAACCAATTTCAGAAACGAGTTGCATTTGGTCACAACACAAACAACTGAAGAAATGAGCTGCATTTGGCCACAACACAAACAATTTAAGAAATGAGCTGCATTTGGTCACAACACAAACAACTGAAGAAAGGAGCTGCATTTGGTCACAACAAAACCAATTTAAGAAATGAGCTGCAATTGGTCACAACACAAACAATTGAAGAAATGAGCTGCATTTGGTCACAACACAACCAATTTAAGAAATGAGCTGCATTTGGTCACAACACAAACAATTGAAGAAACAATTGCGTAAAACATATACTAGATAAGTTGGCGGTTCATTCCGCTGTGGCAACCACAGATTAATAAAGGGACTTAGCCGGAAAAAAATAAATAAAATGAAATTATCTTATGGATATCCTTAAAACTAACATGTTGATACTAACATCTATTTCACAGGGACTTTAATAACACTTTTCATTTTCTCTCTGTTTCTGAAGAACCTTCAGGTTTTGTTTGCTGGTGAAGCGACGCATGTGAACTTCTACACCACCACCCATGGAGCCTATTTATCCGGACTCAGAGAAGCAGAAAGACTCATCAGCTATTACACTGACTGAACATACAGTCACAAAGACAGGGGAACATACAGTACACTTTGGTTTTATGTAGAAACATTTTATGAGCGTAAAAAACTTTATAGACTTGCTCTTACATCATATATAGTATGCGTTTTGTGTTTGCATGACCCAGAGGCAGTTTATAGCTTAACTGTGAGTGCTTACAAATGACATCCACCTGCTCGTGTTATCATGCATATCTCCGTCCTGTTAATTGTTAAACATCACCGACGTGTTGTACGTGTAGTGCTGATGAAGAAATATTCTTTTGCACTTGCCAAGCATTTATACAGCTATGGAAGAAAAAAAATGAAAAAACAACTTGAAAATTCCCAGTTTCTCTGGATTTATTAGGTGTGTGTTTGAGAGTAATATTATGGTAATATTTGTTTTATTCTATAAAAGTCTAATTCTTCCAAATTTCAAATAAACATATTATAATTGGTAAAGTCTAGATACTGTGGATACACAGCCGGCCGTGCAATATGCACATCAAAATAGCTTTATTTTTATGACACTCTATAACAACATATAATATTTTTACAGTACTGTGATGGTCGGGTAGGGGTTGACGTTAAAAAATACAAGTTATTGGGTAATTTAATAGATAACATAAATAATACTTTGTACAACTACTGTTTTTATGTTACTGGGGCGGTTGGGTTTAGGGTTGGGGTAGACGTTAATAAAATACAATTAATGGGAAATTTAATAAATAATATAAGTAATTTTTCATTAACTTCTAGCCACAACCATATCTGATCTAGCAACAACCATTATAATTTACAACCCATTTTCCAGAAGTAAATAAGGCAAATTTTTATTTGCTGTGATATAAAATCGGGCATCACTGTGGCGCAGTGTTTAGCCCGATCGCTTCACAGCAAGAAGGTCGCTGGTTCGAGCCCTGGCTGGGCCACTTGGCATTTCTTGTTAGAGTTTGCATGTCCTCCCGGTGTTTGCATGGGTTTCCTCCGGGTGCTCTGGTTTCCCCCACAAAGACATGCGCTATAGGTGAATTGGGTAAGCTAAATTGGCCGTAGTGTATGAGTAGTATGAGTGTGTGTGTGAATGAGTGTGTATGGGTGTTTCTTAGTACTGAGTTGCAGCTGAAAGGGGATCCGCTGTGTAAAACATATGCTGGATTAATTGGCAGTTCATTCCCCTGTGTTGACCCCTGATAAATAAAAGGACTAAGCGGAAGGAAAATAAATAAATGACAACATTCAGAATTATGTCGTCAGTATTTATTTATTTTCATTTCGGCTTAGTCCCTTTATTAATCAGGGGTCAACACAGGGGAATGAACCGCCAACTTATCCAGCATATGTTTTACGCAGCGGATGCCCTTCCAGTTCCAACCCATCACTGGGAAACATCCATGCACACTCATTCACACACATACACTACAGACAATTTTAGCTTACCCAATTCACCTATACTGCATGTTTTTGGACTGTGGGAAAAAACCGAAGCACCCGCGAACACGGTGCCCGTTATCATTATATTACAGAATAAAACAAAAAATGCTGTATTTCTCAAAAACATAAATCCAAAGAAACTGGAAATTAATCTCTTTTTACAGTGGAATATTCAGATTTTCCAAAAAGAAAGTCAAATAAAAAGTAAATTAGTATCAAAATGTTTTTATTTTTTTATTTAAGTCTTAAAGGTACCTTGAAAATTTAGAAATGAAGCTGATCCATATAACATATGAAGGGCTTTTTATCTGCAATAATACAGTGCCTTGGTTAAACAGTACTGTTTATTGGGAATATCTATGTTTGTCCATTTAAGCCAATAAAGCACTTTTACCCTCAAAAGTTCTACTCATTTTCTTTCTTTTTTTTATTAATTATAATGATCCAAGTCATTTAAACTGAAATGCAAGATGTTAGTATTGGGGAATATGATGATAAATAAAAGTTTTAGGCGACGCAGTGGTGCAGTAGGTTGTGCTGTTCTGTTTTTAGATGTTGTGTGATCTCGTTCCAGGCTTTTGTGAATACATAAAAGAAAGATCTCTGTCCATAACAGTTTTTAAAAGCCGGTAACAGCAAACATTCATTTGTTGCAGATAATTTCTGGTGGAGACACAAAGGGCTGCTGAGGTAGCACTATTTAACATTTGATAGTACAGTTTAATCCCTGTGTTCAAAATGTAATGTTGAAATAATAAAGCCTTAGAGAGCCATAGAGCAAAGCAGCGGTGTCCATCCAGAAAGCCTATTGTGGATCTTATAAGCCCTTTTGTATATATCCTAGCTATTGGGTCCAAGATATCATTTGTTGTGAGTGAACAAAAAGGCAAACTATATGACAAGGTGGACAAAATCATGGCATGAGGATAGGTTTGTCCTAATTTTCCTATAAACAAATTTTTATGTTTGCTAAAAGATGACTTAAAATTAGACTAAACTATTTTCAAATTATTATTAGACTGCATTATTTTCGGAGATGTTTACTATTATATTCTTTTTTTTTAATCTCTGACGTGCATGAAAACAAAATAGTTTTGAACATGTCTTTTATTTTGAAAATCTCTAACGTCCGGTGGGTTTATTGTACTCTTTCCGTCGTTTGCTTCACTCTACAGCAGACACCGGTGTGAGTGGAAATAAGATGATCATCTGTGCGAAATTGGAGCAACATTAAAGAGTGAGACAAAAGGTGAGATAATAGAGACATAAACCCATAGCACATGTGTAGAGGTCACTTCCGTTTGTCTCTAGGAATCACTTGCTTGTTTAGATCAAAAGTTTGCATCGGAATGCAGTAATTAGCCAGCCGACAGTTTAACTTGCGTTACTGGCTTTAAGTTTGTGTCCATAAGCGCACATTAATGTTCATTATCTCAATTATAAACTTTCAATTATGACATTAATGAGAACTGAGCAGTTGTACTAAAATAAACAGACGAGTATCTGACTAGTTTGCTTAAGCTGTAGACGTCTAACAGGATCTGATCTGACTAAACAAACTAATAAACTTTATACTTTAACAGTAGTCACTGAGAGTTTCAAACCCTTGTCAAACCGAAGAGAATATATTGTTTTATATATATATATATATATATATATATATATATATATATATATATAT